>OZ024822.1:9849425-10378001 GCA_964016985.1 Anodontia alba | reverse complement strand
TAAAAGTCAAATAAGACGTCATTTTATGAAAATGCTTTTTCTTTAGGTTTTCATGTTAAAATGAACCGTTTTGCATTATTCCTAGCAATCTATTACGATTGCCTGGTCAAAGCCAGGGGCGGATCAATATATTACGGTATAATAGTTTGACCCCCCGCCCCATCATACCCCTAAAAGTCAAATTGGACTTCATCGTATTAAAATGTTTTTTATTTAGGGTTTCTTGTTAAAATGAACCATTACGCATTATTTCTATCAATCTATTATGATTTCCCGGTCAAAGTCAGGGGTGGGTCAATATATTATGGTATAATATTTTGACCCCCCCCCCACCGACTTCCCTCACCAGCCCACCCCACATCAAAAAGTCAGAGAGGACGTCATTATACATTTTCAGGTTTTTATAATAAATTAACTCTTTAAACCTTCTTACAGCGATCATTTTTGATTGCCTGTTCAAATCCAGGGGCGGGTCATTATATTATGGTATAATATTTTGACCTCCCTCCCCCCACTTCCCACCCCTCAAAAAGTGAAATAGGATGTCATTTTATGAAAATGCTTTTTGTCAGGTTTTCATGATAAAAGGAACCGCTTCACATTATTTCTAGCAATCTATTACCATTGCCTAGTCAAACCAGGGGCTGGTCAATATATTATGGTATAATATTTTGACCCTCCCACCCCCAAACCCTCTCTAAAAAAATAAGTGGACGGATTACTGTCAGAACATTATTTTTTTTTATCTTATTTATGAATCCCTTCAATATGTGTTATATCATTCCTTAAGAAAGATAGTAGGGTGGGTGAATACATTATGGGGCGGGTCAAAATATTATAGCAATTTTCTGACCCGCGGGTCAAAATATTATACGGGTCAAAATATTATCTGACACCGGATATACCTTGACTTTGCAAACAGTGTAGATCCAGATCACTTGGCTTTTCAAGAAGCCAACTGATCTGGATCTGTACTGTTTGCCAGTAAGTATGTGAATTTTTAGCAACAATCCGGATCAAGTAATCTGATTGGCTGAAAATTTGAAGTAGGCGTGGCAATTTAATTTATTCAGCAGGACAAGGGTTTAAGGCAATTGTTCATACAAAACGGGCTCCGAGGTTGTCCCTTTGTTTCTTTAAAGGAAATAGATTTACTTTCAGTGGTAACTGTTAGAACTGTTTTGCCTGCCTTCTGAAAAGTGGTCTACTCTACAATAAAACGTTTGATCCTCTGGGAGCGAATTCTTCCCTTTTAGAGTAGACCCCTTTTCAGAAGGGGTTCGATATGCAGGGAAACAAGCGGAAATCACAAAGGCTGTAGGCCTTGTCAAAATGAACGAAAATTACCAAGTGTGTTCAGTGCCTCTATTATGAGTATCATTACTGTCTTTAATTTAGTTAATACAGAAGAAATCTGAAAACACTTGTTCTTTAGTATGTAGTCTTGAACATCAGTGGAGATACGTCTGTTTAAGCTAAACGGAAGTTGTGAGACGCCATTCAAAAGCCCATTATCTCAAAATGTTTAACTTTCCTTCTGTAAAGGCATCTATTCTGTAGTGTAATAATTTGTTTCCCTTGTGAGCAAATTCTCTCTTTTTAAACCTTTAAGAGAAGCAAATGCTTTCCTTTAAGAATAAAGTCTTAAGGCAAACAGGAAGTCGCGAAAATCTGTCTCTTTTGTACAAAATGGCGGAAAATCTACCCAGTTTACACAGTCCCCTTAAATTCTTATTAAATGAATGAATAACGAATTATTCTATATGCGGAAAGGGACGCCCCATCTACACAGCCCGCCAATCTACACAGCCTGATCAGAACCTTGCTCATATAAGCACTCGGGGAGGAGGGGGGGGGGGGGGTGGGGGCGAGGGGGGAGGGGTAACTTGCGGGTAATAATGGTACGAGTGTTCGACTCAGTATTTCGAAACCTACCCCATTCATATACCTGGCCTTTGAAAAAATGGA
This sequence comes from Anodontia alba, assembly GCA_964016985.1. Lineage (NCBI taxonomy): Eukaryota > Metazoa > Mollusca > Bivalvia > Lucinida > Lucinidae > Anodontia > Anodontia alba. The sequence continues at coordinate 10,376,033 of OZ024822.1, read as the reverse complement.
TCCATTCATTTACTAGATCGTCTGAAATGTTGACCCATTCATATACTGCCCTTTGGTTTTTTGTACTCATCTATTGCTGGTAGTTAGACAAATATCGCAGTCAATTCATTGAATAATAAGAGTACAGGCAGAGTCAAAAAATCTCTGAACGGAAAATATGTGCATGTACCGGGATACATCAGACAAGTGGGGCCTTTCATATACCAGTCCAGAAAAGTGGGGTCAATCATATGCACTTTTTTGCTGAAAAAAGGGCTACTCATATACGTGGCAGTGCTGAAAAATGGGGCCTTTCGGCACGTACTGCCGTACTATGCCATATATAGGAAGTTAACCCCCACCCGCCCCACACACACCTCAAGATATAGCATGAAGGCAATTTTTCGCATCTCGCGCATCAGATAGATGAACATTTACCATTTTTTGGCAAATTGGTGATTTTGTTTTTATTGTCTTTCCAATAAAATATGATTTGACATTTCATGCAAATTGTCTCCATTGTCAATTCCTGTTTTCCGGGAAAATGGAACAAGTATTTTAGTATGTCGTCTGCTGGAAATTTTACCCAAATGCAAGCATTAATTGATTCGTGTTTGTCTAAAGCTTTGGTTTTTGCTGGAGTGTCGACCTAAAGTCAAGGCCAATGCAAATGCCTTTTAAGATAAAAGCTTTGATAAACACTCTTATCGGTAAAGCTGGCAACTGATGATCAGGTTACTTTCTTACATTACAATTAACATTGGCAAATTCTTGGAATCTAGTTTTAACGTTAATGGATGGTTGTTTTGTAAGATAAGCCGAGACTGGTTTAAGTCATGTTTCCACGAATTACTTCTCCAATCTGTTTACCGCATTCTTTATGTCAAAGAACAGCAGAGAGAACCTAAAACAGTATCTCCACTGGCAGATGTTTCTTAGTGCTTTTCGTACGTTTGTTCGATTTGCGCTTGACTGGTTTTGTCTGTTCCCTCTTCCTCTTGGTGTATTGGAAGGGCTGCGGCGTGATTGTGGCACTTCCTGGACTTTTCTTTTACCTTTTTTGTAAGTTCCAAAAGCACATTGTCGTAAAGCACATTCTCGTAAAATGTTGGTGCGATTTATTGTTATGCAGGCGTCACATTGTCCCGAAATCGACACCAGATGGACACACGATAAAGAGATTCTTCAAATTTGGCTCTGGTCGTAAAAACATCCAACCATTCGTAATAGCATCTTAAACCATCGTATGACAGCCGGTGGTGTTTCTCAGGTTCTGGCAGCAACTTCGTGAACGGTGGCAAAATCTTTGGCATGTCAAAAAATTACCGAAAGAGCTTGCGAAAGAGATGAATTTGTGTGTCTGTTTTGCCATTTTGGCTTCTTGTCAAATCGTTTCATCTTCGTCTTCACTTCGTGTGATCATCAGTGCCGTCGGGCATTTTTCGCTTCCCGAAGACAATACGAGGGAAACAAGAAGCAGCTCGATTGTCTTAGGAAGCCAACACGATTACGTGGTCCTAGCGAAGCTGTCGTGTAGCCATCGTATTATACTACGATGAAATCGAGATGGGACCACGGTGTCGACGAAGACAGCCAAATTTGAGTAGCTCAAGCGTTTTCCATGTGTCATGGTAACGTGTACATATAAAAGGCCAGCCTCAGAGACTCAGTGCTGTCTTTTTGGACCTCTAAATCTTTTAGTTTCCTTTGCTTTCCTCTTTTGAGTTCTGTATTTGACAGCCAACTTCTTCCCCCTGCCTCTCCCTGCTAGGGTGGCATGTTAAAGTTGAACTTCCCACGGCCCGCAAACGCTTTTATACCACCGGGAAGTCCCGTGACGCCTTCGTGACCCAGGTCGAACGCATCATACTCTCAATACGACGTCTTGTAGTCATCATGTGGCCTTCATGTGGCCCGCGGGTAAATTATTTAATAAAAGTTCACAACTTCATGATGCCTTTGTGTGTGATTCAGGTGCCATCGTGTGACCTTCTGTAGGCATCGTACTTGTGTCCGCTTTTAATTGGTTGTTTTGCAAGATTTAGACCATCGCGCGAAATTCAAAACTCCATACTCGCATGTCCATTTGTCAATTTCGGGTCAGTGTTACATCTGCAATTGGGCCAGTGTTAAGAGATACAATAGTTAAACAGAAGCACCCGGGTGCCCGATTGGTTAGTGTAGCCGACTTCGGATCATGAGGTCCCAGGTTCGAATCCGGCTGGGGGCGAAATTAAACTCATAACTGTAAGGCGCTTCATTACACATAACCTATCATCATCATGCTTCCATCTTCGCGATATGACTTAAATACTGTTGAAAGAAACGTAAAACACCAAATCATCATCACAACAACGGTTAGATACAAGGTGTTCAACTGATTTGAAGTAAAAGATTTTCTCTGCTTTTATTCCTTTGATGCTAAATTTAGATATAAGTAGATTATATTTGTAAATTTGTTTATTGTTTTTCAGTTGAAGTAGGCTTTGTAGTAAATGAGTACATCAAAATATCATCTGCATGATGTACCTACCAGTAGTTTGTTGCATTTAGCGCTATTGCAAAAAAAGGTAAGAGAAAAGTCCAGGGAGTGCCATAAGCCGTAGCCCTTCCCAGACATCAAGAGGAAGAGGAAGCAGACAAAACCAAACAAGCGCAAATCGAACAAACGTACGAAAAGCACTAAGATTAGCTCTTCCTTCTCCGAAGGAGGTAGTCGAAAGGCTAAAAGGACTGAAAAATACAAGAAGAAAATAACACAAGGCAAGGCTTAAAACAAGTCGCAAATTGCATTATATTGTGGAATCATTTTACTGTGGAATTTAATAGAGGAAAAATTATAATATTTAGATGCTCGTCACACAATTTTGAAATCGAGAAAAAACATATATCAGCAAAAGAGTGGCTGATACCAACGCATATGTAGGCTGTATTATGTGAGGATGTCATTTTATTTCTTCGTCCAACATACAGTAGAACCTCGTTATCTCGAACTCGCTTATTTCGAATTACCGTTTATCTTGAAGTGAAAATCTGGTTCCTGTTTTAACATGAAACTATGACAACAGGTAACAAAATAATGTGGAAAAGAGGAGAAATTGCTCCTCAGGAGCAATTTCTCCTCTTTTCCACATTATTTTATATATATATTTCTAACTTCAGGAGTCAAATTACATATTCATTTGTTAAATGTGGTTGTTCAATTTATTGTTTTCCTCACTCTCTCAACTCTGATATGTCGAAGTACGGATATCTCGAAGTATTTCAGTGAGTCCCTTGGAATTCGAGATAATGGGAGTCGACTGTATATTTAACTGCTAAGAAATTACTTACCAGTGTAGTACTGTAGGTGGCCATCTTAACCCCCCACCCCCACCCCCACCCACAAAAAAAAAAAAAAAAAAAAAACGAAAAAAAAAAAAAAAAAAAAAAAAAAACAACAACAACAACAACAAAAAAACAAACAAACAAACAAACTCGCAACCAACTATTATTAAACGATGACTCAGTGTGTAATGTAGAGTATTCCTTAAAATGTATGTTCTTTATTTGTCTCGCAGATCTAAATGTGAGGATTATACTTAAAATAGTTTCTATCTTGCTCACAATGCAGCATATGTACATCAAATTGTTATTATTACATGTGTTTTTTTACATTGGTTTGCTGTTCGTAAATATTGGCGAATAATACATTGTACTAAAAGCTTAATAAATAACTGAACATTGTTATTGTACTACATACACGCTATTTACATCGATGTTTAGTCAATGCACCCTTTACATACAGTTTTCATGCATTAGTATAATCGCTATCGGAGTTACCATTACGAAAACACGCCTATTCAAATATACTGAAAACTTTACAACCAAAAAAGCGAAATTTTCCGATAAAAAATTCTGATATTTTTCATATTTCTACTCAAAACATAGATTGTGGATACTCGTTAGATGGATACTCGTTAGAACCGCCTCGGCGAGGCGGTTCTAACGAGTACCCACAATCTATGTTTTTGAGCAGAAATAAGAAAAATAATGTAAACCCCTGTAAACCCCAGTTTTACTATATAAAAGTGGGGTTTAAGGGGGTCAAAATTATATAGGTATGTTCTCGTGATGCAGGTTAGGGGGATGTTCAAACAACCTAAATATTATTTAGAATAGTAATCCTTCTACAAATTCTCAGTCTTTTAATAGACCCTTATCTTCTTGGAGGGGGCGGAGGATATTTCAATTAGCCATTCAAATAGAATAAAGTGTTTCGTGGATAAAATGCAAAAACCCGAATTTAACTCTGGTTTATGTTTATTTGGTACATAATATTAACCCCCAAATGAGTCTGAAATGAGGTCCTAAATTTTAGTGACGGATCCTTTGCTTTTCTTTGGTTTGTAGCTTGTTTACTGTCTGTCATGGTGTTTTTGCTCTTTCTCTTGGTGTCATTGGTAGGCTATGCTCTGTGATTATTGTGACGCTTCCTCTGCACCTTTTATACTATTTTTAATTTCTAGTAGAACCGCCATTCATCTGCACAGTAAACCATAGTTCTTATTGTTTTGAATGAGGCCATCCCGTGGGTCCATGTTCCCTTAAAATAATTGGCCATCTCCATTTGGGCCCAGAAAGGACTTTTAAAAGTTGTCATGTTTGTCATGTTCCCTGTTCCTCAAAGTTAGTTTTGTTCCCTTAAATATTTGCCATTTTTCCCTTGTTCCCTGAAAATGAAAGGTCAAAATCCCTTTTTCCTCCAAACCCCTGGAAAAGCGTCTAAGATATACCGGTGAATAAAATGTTAACGTAATACGTCACCTGGGTCACCATGGATGACGAGATATGTCCACAAAATAAATAAATAAATAAATAAATGAATAAATATTTATATGTGAGGAGATCAGGTATTAAATATAACATGATCAATAAAGTATATACGATATAAACTCTTTTGGCGCCATCGGCAATTATCATATGATCTTGCAAACAACTTAGATCCGTACGGAGCCGTCTCATCAGGAGCTACACTTTTCGTAATTCAATGTTTGAATATATATAATTACACTTTCTGAAACCTATAAAACCCGCTCACCACTAGGAAGAAACAGCTGTTGTGTTTAATTTACATCATCATTTACTTCAGTCCAAACCTTGATTAATCAGATTAGCGTATCTAGTTGTTTATGCGATCTTTCACCATACTCAATTATAACCTTCAGCTTCCACGCTAAATCAGAGGTAGGCTTTGAAGTTTTGGTGAAAATGAATTGGTTTCTTGTCAAAAAGTGATAGCAGAAGAAATGATACACAGAAGCATTTTAAACTTAATTAAACATTATGCGTAAAAGACGGTATGTTCTGCCGATAGACGACTTGCTTCCTAAAGGACAAAATATCTCTGTGGTAAGTAAATCACATTCTCGGTATACTGCAGTAATTAAATGCCGCCTGCATTTCGACATTTGGAAAAGAATGGCTAATTCATATAAAATTGCAAACTGTGCTGTGATCTGATGTAACTTTACAAACTTATTAATTCTGAGCTATTAAATTACAATCTTATTAATTATTTACGCCGGACTGGAGCCCGGCGTATCTATTTGAGGTTGTTTTTGTAAAATGTGTATGCATTTGGAGAACATCGGTTTTCTTCCAGTTTTATGGGGTTCTTAGTGGGGTTATATATAACTATTCACCCCTCCGCCTCCCACGTTTTTTAGCTCACCTGAGCTCTGCTCAGGATGAGCTATTGTGGTCACTTTTCGTGCGTCCGTCCGTTCGTCCGTCCGTGCGTCCGTGCGTACGTCCGTCCGTGCGTCCGTCCGTTAACATTTTCAAACGACTTCTCCTCTGAAGCCGCTAAGCCAATTTTACTCAATTTTCATATGGAGCCTCCTTAGGATGGGGGAACAAAAAATTGCTAAAATGGTCGCGGTCCGTTGACCAAGATGGCTGCCACGCCCATATATGGTAAAAACCTTTAAAAATCTTCTTCTCCAGAACCGAGAATGCCTTTGGGCTGAACCTTTGCAAGAATCATCGGGAACGGAAGGTCTACCAAAACTGCTAAAAGAATTGTCGTACGTTGACGTTTGACCTTTTTACGGCAAGGTCAAGTTTGCTTCCCTATGCATTGTATGGGAAAATACCTTTAAAAATCTTCTTCTCCAAAACCGAGCATGCCTTATGGCTGAATCTTTGCATATATCATCGGGAATAGGAGGGCTACCAAAATTGCTAAAATAATGATCGTACATTGACATTTGACCTTTTTACGGTAAGGTCAATTTTTTTTCCTTATGCATTTGTATGGGGAAAATGTTCAGAATTTCAAACAACTTCTCCTCTGGAGCTTCTGGGCCAATTTTGCTCAAATTTCATATGGAGCCTCCTTAGATAGGGGGAACAAAAGAATGCTAAAATGGTCACGGTTCGTTGACCAAGTTGGCCGCCATGCCCATATATGGTAAAAACCTTTAAAAATCTTCTTCTCTAGAACCGAGGATGCTTTGGTGCTGAATCTTTGCATAAATTATCGGGGACAAGAGGTCCACCAAAATTGCTAAAATAATGGTCATACATTGACATTTGACCTTTTTACAGCAAGGTCAAGTTTGCTTCCTTATGCATTTGTATGGGAAAAAAACATTTAAAAATCTTATTCTTCAAAACCGAGGATGGCTTGTAAATGAATCTTTGCATATATCATCTGGAATGGGCGGTCTACCAAAGTTGCTAAAATAATGATCATACATTGACATTTGACCTTTTTACGGCAAGGTCAAGTTTGCTTCCTTATGCATTTGTATGGGAAAAAACATTTAAAAATCTTATTCTCCAAAACCGAGGATGCCTTGTGACTGAATCTTTGCATATATCATCTGGAACGGGCGGTCTACCAAAGTTGCTAAAATAATTGTCATACATTGACATTTAACCTTTTTACGGCGAGGTCAAGTTTGCTTCTGTATGCATTTGTATGGGCCCCATAAATTTGTATGGAAAAAATGTTGGTAATTTCAAATGGCTTTTCCTCTGAAGCCTCCGGGCCAGTGTTGCTCAAATTTCATGCGGAGCCTCCGTGGGCAGGAGAATGAAAGATTGCTAAAATGGGTATGGTCCATTGATCAAAATGGCTGCCATGCCCATATATGGTAAAAACCTTTAAAAAATCTTCTTCTCCATAACCAAATAAGCCCTGGGTCCTAATCTTTGCACAAATTATGGGGGACAGGAGATCTATCAAAATTGCTAAAATGATGGTTCTATGTTGACATTTGACCTTTTTACCTCCAAGGTCAAATTTGCTTCCCCATTTGTATGGGCCATATACATTTATATTGAAAGTATCGAAATGACTTGTAGATCAACAGTAGTTAAAATTGTTCTGATTGGAAATCTAAGATGGCCATCATCTGGTTTATATTTATAATACTTCCCTGCCACTGTGCTGTTTACATGTATAAAATCATGATTCTTCAGAAACCACTTAGCCAATTTCCACCAAATTTCACATTGATCCTTCTGTTGAAATGTGATTGATAGTTTATTCAAATGATCATGCTCCATTGACCGTCAGGCCCATATATTCTTCTTTAAAACTGAGAACTGCTCAAATGATGATATTTTCATTAGTTGCGATGATAGGATTGGAAAAATGTTGCAGAACATCTGCATGTCTGCAGTGGCTATGTCACTCTGTTTTATTATTCAAAGTCACACTTTTGCAGCAGAGAACTATGCTATTGGTAACATAGTAAAATAAAAAAAATGGGAAGTACTGTGTAGAATGAATGTAGCAATGTGGGTTTTGCACATTTAAAAGAGAAATGAGCAGTTTTCCGGTAGGAGCCCCAATTTGACCATTCGACCTGAAATGAGCTTGTTGCCGTCAATATTCGTACATGTTTGAATTTTTTCATTTCGTTTATTTTCGTCGTACTACGAAGAAGAAACAAAAGATATTTTTCTTTGTTTACGATTGGAATTATGCATTCTCAAATCGAACGGATTATAAGCTGGTTTAATAATACAGTTTAATTTGATATTCAAGCATGGGAAGATTTGGGCCGAAAGAAAACGTTATGAGTGGAGAAAAGAACGAAACACTGCTAGATAGATGATTTCGGATATAGTATGTTCGGCCTAGGCTGTGGATGGCGACATGTAATTATGTATGCGGGCTAGAAAACAGACGATCATAGTTGATTTGTTTACATAGCTGTGATAACGTCTATAATGTTTTTATCGTTGAGTCTTGCGATAGTTCATATAATTACAACCTTTCATAAATTATAACATTTTTTCACTATATTACGATCTATAGGGAGCTAAGTAATGCATGACAGATTAGTTTCCCGTCGTATTGATGCTTTGCATCAATGTTTTCTTGTCTGTGACTGTTACGAGTGTAAGATAAGCTGTAACATAAGAATAGTTGTTTCTGGGAATAGTGACGGCCCAGACGAGCCTGCAATAATTAATGATATACCATTGGTTTAATCAGTATCTTATTTATTAAATAGAAAAGAATAGTTTTATTTCAAAATTCCAAAAGACTGTAAAGCTCATGAGGATACAATATAATGAAACATACATGATGGCATACGACATATGACAGTGCAGAGCAATTACATAATATATCATTTACAATATAATTGTCTGTTATATTCGTGTGTTCTACGAATACCTCAGACAACATGCTTCATCATAGTAACAACAGAAACAGTTTATATATACTTTTCTGGAAAGGTGAAGGGGAACAGCTACTGTAAAACGCACGAAGGATGTCAGACAGCAGACAGCAGACAGCGGACAAACAGCCATGCTAATCGCACCCTCCTTAATCCACCAAGAGTCTGGTTATATAACATACCACCCGTAGACTATCTCCATGGTACAAGGCACGGTCAACACAGCACCGTTATCATCCACCATCCATTGACCAACATCCCAGTACCACTAACCTCAATAGAAATGAAAAACGTTTTTTTTTTTCTTTTTAATATGAGCCGTGAAAGATGATTAAGTAGCTATCTCAAGCACAAATACACACACCACACTTTTTTGAATAAATGAGCCTACTCTGTGTCGGCGATAACATTTGCAAGGGTGCCATGGCGAATACGGGTGGACGAAGTAACATGTGGCGGAAGCCAATGTCCAAACAGCATGTCCCTCGCACTCTAATCCGCCATGGCCACACACACTGCGCAAACAACACAGAGCAGGCCTTAAATCAGCCTGCTTCCATCATAACAGGATTATAGTTATTAATTATGAAAAATGTTTTAAACGTGAACTTAATATTCAACCCCAAATATATTGACAAATATCACATACAAGTTGTGTAACAAGCCAATGTTAAAATTGCTCAGAAATGTAGCATTTTCGGTGTCTGCTTACTATAAGATACTATGAATCTGATAGACTCAGGGAATGAGTGGCAGACTCAATGTCTAAACAGCTCTCCCAGGTCCAGGTTAGCCATACAGTACATACATTAAGAAATGAACGCACATATTATATATGCAGCCACAATACATTTGATAATTAATGGCATTTTACCTTCGTTCAGGAAACATATCATTTAACTTATTTCTTATACTTTAAAACCGATACTCGATGGTACAAATTGTTACAAACCAAATACACTACTATTATCCCTAATATATTCTATCTTCTCTAGGCCTTGCCAAACGAAATGCAAGACACTTGTTGATTGGACAGAGAAGGGCATTATGTTAATTCATATATAGTACCTCTGATCTATGTTTAAAAGCTTGATAAACAAAAGTACAAAGTTTGCATAAATGATTCGCATTTGTTGAATTAATCAAATTGACAAATTTATGCATACTTGGCCTTTTCCAGTAATAAACAGGTACATATACTTCTTTCTAAGCTCAATATACATACTACATTCAATAACAAAATGGTATTTATCTTCTAAAACCCCACATACTGAACAGTTCCTTTCATCAAGTGGTTTTGGTTTGACCCACCTACCAGACTCTATTTCTAACCTAGGCGAAGACATTCTCAATTTACTAAAAGCCTGACTATATTTCTGGACGTTGATGATTTCTAAATATGGTTGGAAGTGAAATATGGCAAAAAAATTAAATCTTGCACGTGAAGAACTCCCTAATCTTTCCTGCCAGTTTTGTATGAAAATATCAGTAAGCCTTTGCTTAAAAACTGAAATAAATATACTAATATTCCCAACACCCTGATTTAACCACACTTGATAAAAACCTAAAGACATTAAATGACGCACAAGAGAAACCAAGTTAACCTTGTTCGGGAACAATTCGAGATCGCTTAGCATCATATTATACACCAGTTTAATGTATTTATTTTCGGGTGCTGTTAAGATTTTAAACAAAGATTTTATTATTATAGCATACCTTTTAGATATGTAATTTATTCTCCCCAGTTTTCCATATACAAAATCATTTTTTGTAGACTTTTTAACATCCAAAAGTTTTTTACAAAGTTGCAAATGCACTGTTTCGATTGCGTTAGCTTGAATAAATCTCCAAACTTCACAGGAATAATTAAGGATTGGAGTTATCAATTTATCAAAAGGATCTAGTTTATGTTTAGGCGAAATGGAAGTGAATTTATACAGATAACTATTGAATTTAAATATTGCTTTCTGTGCTTGACCTGTAAGTATAGTTTGCGCTTCAGAAAAAGAGCCACCTGCAGTAAAATCCGTTCCTAAATATTTAAAGCTTTTTACGCTTTCCAAAGGTTGCCCGTGATATGTAAATGACAAATTTCTCGATAGTATGCCGCCTCTTCTAAAAATTATTACTTTTGTCTTGGATACATTTATGGACAACTTTCATCCCTTGCAATATTCTGACAGTATGTCTAAACCACTTTGTAACTCCTCTGCACTATTTGAAAAAAAGATCACAACATCATCAGCATATAACAAGAAGAAAACCTTAACCATATCCACATCTAAACCTTCTATACATGAATGTATGAATTGCTTCTCAATGTCATTGAGAAATAAAGAAAATAAAGAAAATAACAAGGGAGACAAACACTCCCCCTGCCTTACACCCAGTGAACAATATATATATATATATATATATATATATATATATATATATATATATATATATATATATATATATATATATTAATATCTACATATATATGACATATACAAAGTTTAATGTGTTAGAATCTAACACAAAATTCAAAACATCACGAAAACAAGCCTATATAATTTTGGACCCCTTAACCCCACTTTTATATAGTAAAACTGGGGTTTACAGGGGTATACATTATTTTTATTATTTCTGCTCAAAAACATAGCGTGTGGGTACTCGTTAGAACCGCCTTGCTCTGATGTTCTTTGCTATTTGAGCAGATATATGTAAAATATCAGAGTTTATTATTTTTGAGGCGAAATTTTCTGTATATTTGAATAGGCGTGTTTTCGTAATGAGGTCACGGACTGTCAAAATTTACAGAGCACCGGGTTAGTTCCATACGAAACAGTTCCACCGTTTTGCCTGTTTCTAAAGTGCCATTACGAAAACACGCCTATTCAAATATATTGAAAATTTTACAACCAAAAAAGGAAAATTTTCAGAATAAAAAAAAAAAAAATCTGATATTTTTAATATTTCTGCTCAAAACATGGATAGTGGGTACTCGTTAGAACCGCCTCAGCGAGGTGGTTCTTACGAGTACCCACAATCTATGGTTTTGAACAGAAATAAGAAAAATAATGTATACCCCTGCAAACCCCAGTTTTACTATATAAAAGTGGGATTTAAGGGGTCAAAATTATATAGGCATGTTTTCGTGATGGATGCCAGAATTGGTCAAAATGTAAATTTCAGACAATTTTGCAGTTGATATTAGCAAAGTTGTATAATTTGGATAGTTGCCTTGAATATGAAAAGTAATCTCGTGTACAAATTACCCTTACATCGTCCATAGCCTCCTTACACGATCTGTCCCCGTGTCTTCGAAGAGGCGGAAGCTGATTAAATGACATATAAACTACCATTCCATTTCTTGTTTTGAAAATTCTAGATGTACTACTGTCGGGCGAGTACTAACTTAAAACAAAATTAAGTTATGGGCTTTGCAAAAATATATAAGGAAAATCAATGGTAGTCTGTAGACTTTAAGGGAAATTAAAAACTGAAAATCTTGATAAAGCATGTATTATGACAAAAATCGGAGAGAGAGAGAGAGAGAGAGAGAGAGAGAGAGAGAGAGAGAGCGAGAGAGAGAGAGTATTCATGTTTTTCGCATCTATTCAAAAGCACATCGAGCAACCTCAGCGTAATCAAGCGACCATCATTATGTAATCACGGTCTGTATTGAATCTACCATTCTATAAGCGTCCATGCTTTGGTTATTAGAAACTGCGATTACGCCATACTAAGAATATAGATCAATCCTTAAACTCCGAAGCGAAATGACGATACTTCTATTAACAAATATTTGGCAATTTAGTCAGTCGTCTTAACATAGACCTACCATTGCTACACAAAACGCTCTAATAAATAATAAAATCTTAATTTGTAGAAATAGAGTTTCTTTTTTATTTAACGGTGCCGTTTTTGTTTTCCGAGCAGTTTTTTGCGTGATATCCGATAAGTATCTGTTTGTAACTTCTAAATATTTAGGTCATCCATGGAAAAATGGAATGTCCATTTTTTACCCACCGAAATTATAGACGATTGGCTACCATGGATTTTTTTGCATAAATGTGTATTGAGTGAACCCCGCAGCATGCGCAATGAAAGTCCTGACGGGTGTCTGAAAACAAAGGTAAGAGAAAAGTCCAGGGAGTGCCACAGTCACAAGCCGCAGCCCTTTCAAGACACCAAGGGGTAAAGAAAACAGGCAAAACCAAACAAGTGCAAATCGAACAACCAAACAAGTGCAAATCGAACACACGTACGAAAAGCACTAAGATTAGCTCTCTCTACCCCAAGCGAGGTTATCGCAATGCTAAAAGGTCTGAAAAACAGAAGAAGAAAATAACACAAGGCAAGACTTAAAACAAATTCTGCGAAGAGCTTATTGATACAACAAAGCTTATTTACACCAGTAATTATTCTGGTTGCTTCAGTATCAATAGATTTTAACTGCTTCTTATAATATGGGCCAGCGCATGACAAAACCTACAAAACGGTATGTGCGCCCAGCGAATACTCAGATCAGCCTGGGCATCCGCCCAGTCTGATCAGAGTCTTCGCTGTCCGCATTAAGAAAGCTTGGGTCCTTAGCTACCCACTGAGCGCACAGCAAAGACTCTGCTCAGACTGGGCTGTCAACCAACAGAGTCATTTGATACTTTAGAAGATATCTGTGAACTGCAAAATCCACATCAAATACTTGCGGCTTTTCTGGTTAATCGGCGCCTTACTAAGTGAATATGCTCTGAAGATAAGATACTAACGCTTAGCATGCTGGGTAAAAATTTTCAGCAGACAACATTTTGAAATATTTTTCTTATGTTTTCCAGAAAATATGTCTTGATATTTCGTGCAATTTGTCTTTTAAGTAGACAACTTGTATGAAATGTCAAAGTCTATTTTCTAGAAAAATAAGGAAAATGTCAATTTGTCGTCTGCTGAATATGTCCTGAGAGTGGTAAAAGTTAAGGGGAGGCACATTGTGAACAATATAATACTTATGAGACGACAGAGCAATAATGATTGTAGAATGCAGATGATTTCTTCATGCTTCCTCTGTTTAGCTTTCCATCAACAGTATTTCAGACCGTTTATGCTGATGACTGAATAAGGTGATGGCATGATAAAATTCTATGTAGGCATAACGAAAACACGAAAACAAGCATATTCACATGTACGGAAAATTTTATCACCAAAAAATTAAAAATTTTCAGATAAAAAATTCTGACATTTTTCATATTTCTGCTTAAAACATAGATTGTGGGTACTCGTTAGAACCGCCTCGGTGAGGCGGTTTTAACGCGTACCCACAATCTATGTTTTTGAGCAGAAATAAGAAAAATAATGTATACCCCTGTAAACCCCAGTTTTGCTATATAAAAGTGGGGTTTAAGAGGTAAAAATTATATAGGCTTGTTTTCGTGATGGGTAACATGGCAAACGTTTGTGCATAGAGACGCTATATAGGCAATCAAAGTGAGATATCCATCGGTTAAACTTAACCTACATCCACAGCAATCATGAAGTACTGAGCGTTCTGGACATACCTAAATTACACAGCTGCTTATGAAGAGACTTAATAAAACCGACTCTCCGATTTACTTTCTTGTGTGTGTGTGTGTGTGTGTGTGTGTGTGTGTGTGTGTGTGTGTGTGTTTTCAAAGGCAGCCTTTAAAGATATTTATTGAAATAAATTGATCTCTTACATCATTAACTAACGATATAGACATGTGTATCCTTAGACAATGCAGTTACTCATGTATACACATTATAGCTCTGACAAGAAGGCTGAATAAGCAGTAGAATCATCTCCACTAGTTTCAAATTTTACCGTCCGGGCAATGGTTGTTTGATTCGGAGCCCGGCAATATCCGGAAATGATATCCCAGTAAGCGTTCTTTATAAATCTATAGCGGGCCGCTATCGGCCCGTCAGGGTAGCTGACGGTCCGATAACGCCCTATAGATTTATAAAGAATGCTAGCTGGGATAATACCTGTATCACCGTAATCAGTTCAAACCAATTGGCTCAACATCTCGTTCAATGTTTTATACAATTATGGCGATAACCGTGTCATAAAAATTCTATAATTTCCCACTATGGTAGTATGTTTATTCTTATAAATGGCAAAGAATCCTCTACAGTAAACAGTTTTTATCATCTGTTCATGTATATAATAGTATATGAGCCAAGGCAAGCATTTCCTTTTAGATTTCTTGTGCGCCCAGCGAAGACTAGGATCAGCCAGCGCATCCGCACAGTCTCGATGTCCGCCAGAAAGCGCTTTGGATCCTCGGCTACCCACAGAGTGCTCGGCGAAGTCTCTGATCACTGCGCAGATGCACATAGTGATCTGAGTCTTCCCTAAGGGCAAAAGCAATCGTGTAGTAAATTCTGTGGCCCGACTCGTATATGATAATTATACGAGAGGATATAAACAAGACTTGAGTCTAACATACATTACAATGACACATGAATTTTGTTAAACGTTATTTTCTCTACATAGGTAATCTGCTTGTAACTCAAACTCTTGACTTATACTACGTATATAGCTACGTCTATAGCTGAATTTTTTGCCTCTTCTCCCGGTAAGTGCTGGGCCTTCTCTCTGGAGCATCGTCGCACTAAGACTATATACCATACACAAGGTGCGTGTGAGGCTTGGTTAAAATCAAATTAAAACGGATAAAACATTCCTGCACTGACTAGAAATGAGTGACCAGCCTTCTCTTGAAGGTCTCCAAGGCTGACGCTGTGACGATGGACTCCGGTAGCTTTTTCCGGAGGCGTATCCCTGGTGGGAAAAATGAGCACCGGTAAGCATCGACCCTGCAGTAGATTACCAGGAAGCGCATATAGTTACCTCTTGTATTAAGGGCAGCTGGATGAAGAAGTTGTGAGGCTGAGATGTCGATGAGGCCGTGGGTTATCCTATACATTATATCCAGTTTTGTCTGTATGCGTCTTTGCTGCAGGGTTTTCCCATCCAAAGTCGGCAATCATTTCCGCTACACTACTTGTTGTGTGGTAATATCCTGTTACGTATCTAGCAGCGCGGCGCTAGACAGCTTCTGACTTGTTGATGTTGGTTTGTGTGTAAGGATCGCGGGCGATGCATAGTCCAGGATTGGTCTGTCTATACTCTGGTAACTCTGTGCTTTGGTGTGGTTAGACAAATTCTTCTGCACAGGAAGAACAACATCCATAAATACCTTTTCTTCGATGTACCTTTTCCCATGCAGATGCTTTTTCAGTTTTGGAAACAGATGATCGTTACTATGGGCAAGGTCAGGTGAATAAGGCAGCTGTGACAACACTTTAAATACAATTTCCTTTACAACACCAATTGCAATTTGGCTGACGTACTCCTGTTCGTCCATTTTACTGTTAGTGAGGCGGGTGGCACAACAATCACTTAGAAATATTTGGTATAATCATTTAAGCTAAACTATTTGGATATCATCGTTAGCGGTCGCATTAGAAGGAATGTAGGGGAATAAGATGGAATTCATAGTTCGTGTATTTAGGACTATGAATTTCGATTTCTTTTACGCGTTATAAATGTTTTATGTTTTTGTGTAATGCAAAAAATGTGAAATTTAGATATTTCTTAATGAGAGTATTGCATGTTTTGACATGAACCTTACACGTTTGTTGATAATTTCTCACGTCATGCACGTCATCTTGCAATGATTTCACCAAGAACTGTCTTTAACTGTGCCACGAGAAAACATCTATAGATAAGCAACTCTCGTCGCGTATGTCCACTCATGAGGTAAATGTTAAGACATAGACCAGCTAGCACAGTCTCAGTATTGATATGATGGAGTCATAAATAATTGCGATTATTTCCGTTAAGCAACACAATTTGCTGTGTAAAATAGAGAAGAGCACTTCAGGTATAAATATAACCTTGTCTCGTTACATGTGTCTCCTGAGGTGAATTCAACAATGCGAGCGCTCACTCGAGTGCTCGCATGGCTGAACGATTTGTGTTGTTGAATGACAGCGTGCGCTCATGCAATTTCCTATTTACTGTAATTACCCTAAATATTGATACACTTAATCAACTTGAACCAAATTTTGAATCCATTTTATAACATGTGTTTCAAAACTGCTAGATGAGTGACAAACAATGTAGGCCCTGATCAGACGCCGTATTCTGATCAAAGTCTACACTACTTGCTCAGCCCTGTCTATCCGAATAATTCAGGTACAGTAATGCAAAGTGATGTTCATGCTTGATCTAAACTTGCATTGTTTGTGAATCGATCACAAGTGTTTTCAACCTATTAACCCTTACAGCGCCAAGTAAAATTTGTAGCAGATGACATTCATTTTTTTGATTTTTCAGAAAAATCTTTGAAAAATAATAAAAATAAATAAATAAGTAAATAAATGTCGTCTGCTGCAGTTGTGATTGGCGTTTTTAGGGTTAATTATTTAAAATCTCTGCAATCAATTTCAAACGTCATGATCTGCCTGTGCCGAAGAACCGTGTGATATGGCTCTGGACTTGAGGTTGGTTCTCTTATTATTTTAACCTGTTTATACCTAGCAGACATTTACATGTTAGAAGCTGGACTTATCCATTTGGAACTTAAAAACAATGTTGCAGCAATTCATGTAGATTAATGACAAACAATGCAGACCCTGATCAGATGCTGCTTTCTGTGGTGTATGATCTGGGTTTATACTAATTGCCTAATACAAATCTAAAAGATTGCTTTGAGAGACAAAAGACACAAATGAGTTTAACACCGGAGACTTCAGCCTCCTCCTCATACTTGGATTGTTATCTCTACATCGACAATGGAAAACTTACTATTAGGCTTTACGACAAACGGGATGACTTCAATTTTCCCATCGTTAACTTTCCTTTCCTGAGCAGTAATATCCCTTCTGCACCAGCATACGGCGTTTACGTTTCACAGTTAATCGGTTATGCCAGAACTTGTTCAAATTATCAGGACTTCATGGAGCGTGGGAAAGTGCTCACTCAAAAGTTGTTGAGCCAGGGGTATCAAAAAACCAAACTGGTAGCAACACTTAAGAAGTTCTATGGGAGACATCATGATCTAGTCAATCCCTACAATGTGGCAGTTTCCAGAATTGTTTCTGATGTTTTTGCCAGTGACGCGCCATAAGTAGACTTCCCAAATCCCGGACATACGCTTCTACCGATATTTCCTTCGTTCAGGCCCATGGGCATGGTGGGCGAAGCTTGCTTACCAAGTAATGCTTACTATCCGCGGACGCCTGATTACACCCTTTGTTCTGGGGTCCATGTCTGTTGGTCTGAACATTCTGATTCGTCATTCGTTTATGGATTTATGATTTTGGATTACGGCTTTGGTACCATGACCGCAACTACTTTAAGTTACGTTTGAGTTGTTTCCCATGCATTATCTGTCTTACAATATAGCTCTCGATAAGACGCTTTTTTTCAACCACAAAGTTTTGATATTTTTCCTTTCTCCACGAAAACGTATGCAGAAGGTTCTCATTAGAAACGTATTGGCGAGACGTTTCTAATGCGTTTCCATAACAAACGAAGCCGTGAAGAAATTCGAACCCCCTCCCACCCGAATAAAAAAACAACAACAGTAACATAAAACAAAACCACACACACACACACACACACACACACACACACACACACACAAACACAATAAAACAAGAAAAAAAAAAAAAAAAAAAAAAAAAAAAACCCTCCCCCACCCCCTAAAGAAACATTTCATTTTCCTTATGCATATTACGCACATACGTAACGTGCGTAATGGAAGCAACGCCTATGCGTATTGGTTTGTATTGTATACATTTGGAAGGCATACTCCTTGTAGTTTGATAGTTTTCAATCTGTTACATTCGCATGGAAAAACTTCATGTTTCCATCCACACCACAAACAGTATTGGGATCAAACATGGTTTTTCATGCATTAACATTCGCCAGGTCCCGTGGGAGGTGTTGAAAACCGAGGCCGAAGGCGGCGCAGATGCACATAGTGATCTGAGTCTTCCCTGGGGGCACAAGCAATCGTGTAGTAAATTCTGTGGCCCGACTCGTATATAATAATTATACGAGATGATGTAAACAAGACTAGAGTCTAACATACTTAACAATGACATATGAATTTTGTTAAACGTTATTTGCTCTACATAATCTACTTGTGACTGAAAATCTTGACTAATACTATGTCTATAGCTACGTCTATAGCTGACTTTTTTTGCCTCTTCTCTCGGTAAGCGCAGGGCCTTCTCTCTGGAGCATCGTCGACCTCAGACTATACTATACACAATATGCATGTGAGGCTTGATTAAAATCAGTTTAAAACGGATAAAAATATTCC
Organism: Anodontia alba; assembly: GCA_964016985.1. Lineage (NCBI taxonomy): Eukaryota > Metazoa > Mollusca > Bivalvia > Lucinida > Lucinidae > Anodontia > Anodontia alba. The sequence goes on along the minus strand of OZ024822.1, from coordinate 10,357,033 downwards.
TGCACTGACTAGAAGTGAGTGGCCAGCCGTCTCTTGAACGTCTCCAAGGCTGACGCTGTGACGATGGACTCCTGTAGCCTTTTCCGGAGGCGTATCTCTGATGGGAAAATGAGCACCGGTAAGCATCGACCCTGCAGTAGATTACCAGGAAGCGCATAAAGTTACCTCTTGTATTAAGGGCAGCTGGATGAAGAAGTTGTGAGGCTGTCGATGAGGCCGTGGGTTATCCTATACATTATATCCAGTTTTGTCTGTGTGCGTCTTTGCTGCAGGATATTTTCCCATCCAAAGTCGGCAATGATTTCCGATACACTACTTGTGCGGTAATCTCCTGTCACGTATCAAGCAGCGCGGCGCTAGACAGCTTCTAACTTGTTGATGTTGGTTTGTGTGTAAAGATCGCGGGCTGTCGATGCATAGTCCAGGATTGGTCTGACCATACTCTGTGCTTTGGTATGGTTAGGGCAGTCAGACAGATTCTTCTGAACAGCATCTATAAATACATTTTCTTCGATGTACCTTTTCCCACGCAGATGCTTTTTCAGTTTTGGAAACAGATGATAGTTACTATGGACAAGGTCACAGGTGAATAAGGCGGCTTTGGCAACACTTTGGATACGATTTCCTTTACAACACCAATTGCAATTTGGCTGACGTACTCCTGTTCGTTCATTTTACTGTTAGTGAGGCTGGTGGCACAACAATAGCTTGGAAATCTTTGGTAACAATCATTTAAGCTAAACTATTTGGATATCATCGTTAGCGACCGCATAAGAAGGAATGTAGGGGAATAAGATGAGATTCATAGTTCGTGTATTTAGGACTATGAATTTCGATTTCGTTTACGCGTTATAAATGTTTTATGTTTTTGTGTAATGCAAAAAATGTGAAATTTAGATATTTCTTAATGAGAGTATTGCATGTTTTGACATGAACCTTACACGTTTGTTGATAATTTCTCACGTCATGCACGTCATCTTGCAATGATTTCACCAAGAACTGTCTTAAACTGTGCCACGAGAAAACATCTATAGATAAGCAACTCTCGCCGCGTATGTATACTCATGCGGTAAATGTTAAGACATAGACCAGCTAGCACAGTCTTAGTATTGATGGCGTCATAAATAATTGCGATCATTTTCCGTTAAGTAACACAATTTGCTGTGTAAAATAGGGAAGAGCACTACAGGTATAAATATAACCTTGCCTCGTTATATGTGTCCCCTGAGGTGAATTCAACAATGCGATCGCTCACTCGAGTGCTCGCATGGCTGAACGATTTGTGTTGTCGAATGACAGCGCGCGCTCATGCAATTTCCTATTTACTGTAATTACCCTAAATATTGATACACTTAATCAACTTGAACCAAATTTTGAATCCATTTTATAACATGTGTTTCAAAACTGCTAGATGAGTGACAAACAATGTAGGCCCTGATCAGACGCCGTATTCTGATCAAAGTCTACACTACTTGCTCAGCCCTGTCTATCCGAATAATTCAGGTACAGTAATGCAAAGTGATGTTCATGCTTGATCTAAACTTGCATTGTTTGTGAATCGATCACAAGTGTTTTCAACCTATTAACCCTTAAAGCGCCAAGTAAAATTTGTAGCAGACGACATTCATTTTTTTTATTTTTCAGAGAAAAGAAGTCTTGACATTTCATGAAATGTCAAGACTTGTTTTCCCTGTGTTACGGCCTAGCACTCCTACCTTCGATTATCTGCCTTGGCAGATTACGCATAGCTTCTAAGTATATATTCAATCTCTGACAACTGGGTCAGGGAGTCGACTCTTTGGCTCAGTGGTTAGAGCATTGGATTTTTATCCGGGAGGACCCGGGTTCGATTCCAACGAAAGGCGGAATATTTTTTCAGTTATGCTTCATTCCTTTGTTACGACTTTCATGTCGTAAGATGGGGGCTCGTCCGGGATTGGACTTTATACGCCGAAAATGGCTTCACGTCATCATAAATGATGACTTCCTTGAAAAGGGGGAGTGTTACGAACGAGCACCCGGGTTCGATTCCCACGAAAGGTGGAATATTTTTTGCGCTATGCTTCATTCCTTTGTTACGACTTTCATGTCGTAAGACCTGAAAAATAAATAAATAAATAGATAGATAAATAAATAAATGTCGTCTGCTGCAGTTGTGATTGGCGTTTTAAAAGTTAGTTATTTAAAATCTCTACAATCAAAAACAAACGTCATGATCTGCCTGTGCCGAATGATATGCGTAGTCTAGACTTGAGGTTGATTCTCTTATTGTTTTAACCTGTTTATACCTAGCAGAATTTACATATTAGAAGCTGGACTTATCAATTTGGAACTTAAAGGGATACTCTGCAATGTTTCAGCTATTCGTGTAGATTAATGACAAACAATGCAGACCCTGATCAGATGCTGCTTTCTGTGGTGTATGATCTGGGTTTATACTGATTACCTAATACAAATCTAAAAGATTGCTTTGAGAGACATAAGACACAAATGGGTTTAAGTTACGTTTGAGTTGTTTCTCATGCATTATCTGTCTTGCAATATAGCTCTCGATAAGACGCTTTTTTTCAACCACAAAATTTTGATATTTTTCCTTTCTCCATGAAAATGTATGCCGTAGGTTCTCATTAGAAAAGTATCGGCGAGGCGCTTCTAATGCGTTTCCATAAACGAAGTCGTGGTGAAATTAGAACCCCCCTCCCACTCGAATAAAAAACAACATAAAACAAAACAACGCACACACACGCACACGCACACACACACACACACACACACACACAATAAAACAAGAAAAAAAAAAAAAAAAAAAAAAAAGAACACCAAAGAAGAAACCCCCTCCCCCACCCCCTAAAAACGTAATTTTATTTTCCTTATGCATATTACGCACATACGTAACGTGCGTAATGGAAGCAACGCCTGTGCATTTTGTTTTGAATTGTATATATTTGGAAGCATTACTTCTTGTAGTTTGATAGTTTTCAATCTGCTACGTTCCTTCATGGAAAGTCTTCATGTTTCCGTCCACATCACAAACAATAGAGGGATCAAACATGGTTTTTCATGCATTAACATTCGCCAGGTCCTGTGGGCGGTGTTGAAAACCGAGGCCGTGTTGAAAAACCATGTTCGATCGCTATTATTGCATACAAATTGAAAACATTTGCTACATTTTGCGTTATATCTTGCACTATTTTGTTTCGCCTTTTCACCGATGTCGCGCGAACGCTATTTCCACGTACTGTGCATGTTCTAGGGCAGGGCAGTACACATCTCGTGACGGCAGCAATTCTATGGCCCGGTATGATAGCCGTGTATTAAGAGCGCGCGAATTACCTTGTTAATACACGGCTTTTCGCCGGTTAATGCACAGCTATTAATAACGTGCGGCACTGCTTTTTATGCAATAATATAAGTCAAGGCACACAGGAAATGCCAAATCACGAAACACAGCTTTCCGAGGTACCAAAACAGAGATAGACGAGGAACAAATAATGACAAAATAAACGTCAAACATTGAATCACTGATGCACAAACAGAGAAAAACTGCAACAGAGAAGCCGCCTTGGAACCATCGGTAAAAAAACTACTGAGAGTGCGGGTGGGAGCGGGGGCGGGGACTAGGAAACGGGGGTGGGAGTGGGGTGGCAGGGGGGGGGGGAGCGGGGCGAAACTTCACCCGCTTAATTCAGATACAACTAAATTACAAACATATGTTCGGTCCGCATTAGGGGTCCTACACCCCACCTGTGAAACATCACAGTGAAACATATATAATAACAAACACTACGATGAATAAGAGTAAAGTACTAAATGGAAATATGAAGCCAGAACACAAGAAAACCACAAACAGGACTACGGTTGGTCCGACCACAGACATTGATAGTCAGGCACCAACTATCTGAAACCATCACAAAGCAATAAGCGGTTTGTAGAGCAAATCTTAATAAAGCGGTCGTTGACTTCGGTTATGCCATTGTGTTATAAATTGCCAAAGACGTAAAATTGCCATGCGTGTCAAAATATCGCTCAGTGTCCGTGTTTGAAACGTATTTGCACCTCGCCAATGGCAACCCAGCTAGCATTCTTCATAAATCTACAGCGGGCCGTTATCGGCCCGTCAGCTACCCTAACGGGCCGATAACGGCCCGCTGTAGATTTATAAAGAATGCTTACTGGGAAGGATGTCTTCTGGGTATATCCGAATAGAGATGATCCAGAACAACGTGCGCATGCGCTGCATGTCTCTTCAGGGCTTTCACTATACGACGATGTAGTCTGTGGTATTTAATGATTCTGTAAGCAGGCTGCAATCTGCGCAGTCTGATCTGAGCCGTCCCAGCCGCATACGCACGGTTTTGCTTAATGTGTCTCGCATTCAGACTTCCGTGTGAAAGCTTGTAAGTTTAGTTCAGTAATAACGCTGATGACCGATTTTGATACTGTAATGTTCATACGGCCTACATTTTATAGCAGAGATAGAACTAACCAGTTAATTCCTCGCATCTTAAACAAGACCATTATAAGCAGTGTAGGTAGACCGCGATCATACGCAGCAATAATGCGGCCTATGAGCTTGATCTGCACTGTTGGTCGCCACATAAGTAATGTACATTCACAGAAGCAATGAAGACATTCACTATAAAACGCCACTTTATACGAAGTGATTATGGACACTTTCTACTTGCACTGTTGAACACACTATATTTTGGCATTTATTTAAAAGGGCAACATTTTCTGCTGGCCGTTCTGGTTTTGTTTGTCTTTGTGCAGTTACTCGCTTTTGGTGCTTTTCTTCCCCAAATCGTTACTTTATTTTTGTGTTTAGTTGATCCTGTTTAGCATTGTGATCCCCTTGTTGGTGAAGAGGGAGCTGGTTGTTTTGTCTTTCTTTGGTTTCTTTTTTTGGTTTTCTTTGGTTTTTCTCTTATCTTTTTTATGGATTGTATACGGTCTGTCTTGGTTTGTGTATGCTTGAATAGGACGTGTTACTCTTTCAACTATGTCAAAATTGTTTGCCTCTCTTCTGAAAAGGGGTTTATTTTAAAAAGAAAGAATTTGCTCCCCTTGGGAGCAAATTCTTTCTTTTTAAAGTAGACCCCTTTTTAGAAGGGACTTGATGTGCAGGAAAGCAAACAGGAAGTCGCAAAGGTTGTCTTCCTTGTCAAATATGGTAAAAAATCCACCAAGAGTAGCCAGTCACCTTAAGTCATGATGAAGGTTATAATCCTACAAATCTGTGCTACATCCAATCCCCCATTGGTTGTTGTGACACTTTCGTTTGCATCAGGACCACGTCTCACGAAATTCGATTGTTTGTGATTGGAGATGCCAGATTACGATTTTAAAATGATTTGCATGTACCATAGGAAGTATAAGTGACATCTGGATGTGACGGTAATATGCAGAGCAGAACAAAAAAAACAGCATCTTCTATCTCAAAGCCCTTGTGCGACAGAATGACAAGCTGATGTGGGTCTTCGTTGACGTACGTCAACGAAGACTCACATCAACTTGGCATTTCAGAGTATGATCAGATCAGGGGCTTTGTTACATTATCAATGGCTACTGAAAACTATATCGACGGAAAAAAAGGGCATGGTCAGATTGTTCTGATGCTCAGGCTGATCTTGGCTTCTGATGCCCATGCTGATCTTGGCGTTCGCTGCTCATATAGGCATCAGGGTATTTTCTCTCGTTGCACATTATTTTGCTTTAAGGGGCAGCGAAACACTTTGAAGGGAAACAACACTGTCACAATTGTTGTTCCCGATCAGCATTCTACGTAAATCTATATCGGGCCGTCATCGGGCCGTCAGGGTAGCTGACGGCCCGATGACGGCCCGATGTAGATTTACGTAGAATGCTAGCTGGGTTGCCCCCTTTTTGTAAAGGGGCTTTGTTACATTATCAATGGCTACTGAAAACTATATCGACGGACAAAAAGGGCATGGTCAGATTGTTCTGATGCTCAGGCTGATCTTGGCGTTCGCTGCTCATATAGGCATCAGGGTATTTTCTCTCGTTGCACATTATTTTGCTTTAAGGGGCAGCGAAACACTTTGAAGGGAAACAACACTGTCACAATTGTTGTTCCCAGTCAGCATTCTACGTAAATCTATATCGGGCCGTCATCGGGCCGTCAGGGTAGCTGACGGCCCGATGACGGCCCGATGTAGATTTACGTAGAATGCTAGCTGGGTTGCCCCCTTTTTGTAAAGGGGTCTATTCTGAAAGACAAAAGTTCTCCCTTTGGAAACGAATAGAACAGATCGATTTCAGAATGGGATTAGTGTGAAGGAAGCAAACAGGAAGTCACAAAATTAATCTTCCTTGTACAAAATGGCGGAAATTATACCAAGTTTATCCGGGCCCCTAATAGGAACTATTTCTGAGACGTAATGAAAACTTCAAGAAGACATGTGAAGCATCTAGTATGGTCAAGTCAGCAGTGTAAAATGTCTATGCTAATCGTCACTGCTTACTGCCGGCATTGGTAAATCACTGCTGACAGTCAATACTCTTTAGATGTCTTCGTGTTACTGTTTCTTCATCCTTTTTCTTACTCTTATAATCATCTTCTTCATTTAAGTTTGTCGTGTTCATTTAACCCATTTAGGGTGAGTAGAATCTTCTACCTTAACTCTTTGGATCGGTGCATTCCCAACAGAATGACTGTTTGGTTACCAGGTGTTATAGGAATTCCTGTATTTGGACCTGTGCATTAACAACAGAATGACTGTTTGGTTACCATGTGTTATAGAAATTCCTATATTTAATGCAAACAGTGTAGACCCTAATCAGACACCGTGTTCTGCAGCGTATGATCTTAGTCTACACTGTTTGCCAATGTCCCTTGAACGGGAATCTAGGCACAAATGGGTTGAACTAAAACATACAAAAAGGAGAGTACTATCTCATATTTGAAAAATACATTTCAAGACCAGCCTTCGCATCCGCATAGTCTAATCATGGTCCCCAGCTAGCATTCTACGTAAATCTATTTCGGGCCGTCATCGGCCCGTCAGGGTAGCTGACGGGCCGATGACGGTCCGATATAGATTTACGTAGAATGCTGACTGGGTTCGTTGTACACTTTAAGAATCTATACTTAAATAATATGTTGACGAAAATATAATGCAGTCAGTTGCTGCTATGAATGCACAGAGCCTAATCTGAACTGTCATTGTTCCAACGATATTTGCAACAATATTCAGTCTCTTCATTTGTATATATAACTTCTTCTCTAGTCATTTATAGAATCTGCTTTAAAATTGCACTATTTTCTATCAAAAAGAAGATTTTAGTGATTCATTTTGAAATGCCTAGAACCTCATTAAATATTCCAAATGGCGTCCTCTGACAATGCTTTTGAAATCTTTAAAGGTATTTAAGTTTCCTATTTTTTTTTTTAATCCGATTTAGCCCCTACCCCCCCCCCCCCAGTAAAATTTTACTGGGCGTTCCAAGGCGTTGTTTCTACTGTGGTTTGCTATGTCTGTCGTTGTGTGTCTTTGCATATATGTCCGGATGAGATTATTCTTTTGGATAGCCGTTTGGCCATTTTTTGGGGGAAAGAAACTGTCCATTACGAAAACACGCCTATTCAAATATACTGAAAATTTTACCACCAAAAAATGAAAATTTTCATACATAAAATCTGATATTTTTTATGTTTCTGCTCAAAACATAGATTGTGGGTACTCGTTAGAACCGCCTCGTTGAGGCGGTTCTAACGAGTACCCACAATCTATGTTTTTGAGCAGAAATAAGAAAACTAATGTATACCCCTGTAACCCCCAGTTTTACTATATAAAAGTGGGGTTTAAGGGGGTCAAAATTATATAGGCATGTTTTCGTGATGGTTTTGGTTTTCTGCTTGTAGTGTTTTGATTGGGATGCCGTTGTTTTAAGGACGTCCTTCTTTCCCTTTGGTGTCTTGGACGGAAGATGTTGGGTAATTGTATCGATTCCTCATCATTGTCTTCCTTTAAATTTGTTCATATTTACAGAAAAATACATGAATTATCAAGATCTTTAATTTAGACACTTTCTTCATTATCGTCAGTTTGATATATTCTACTGTTTATGTATGCTCATTTGTTTGTTTATTAGTTTGATAGCTTAAGTTTAAGTACATTCTATAGTTACGTCAAATACGTACTATGTCTAGCTAAGAATGACCTCGGGTTTTTCTTGTTTGAAGTATTAGATAGTAAGCAAGACGAGTGTCATCTAGATTAACAAGATAATTACCAAGACCTTTAATCAGATTTAACACATTTAAGCGCTAAATATCTGTAAACTCTGATCAGTTCACTGCCTAAAGTGTCTCATTTCGTGATAACGGCCATTTAAATCACTATTAAGTTTTTATCTGTATTTCTTTGACAAGATTGTAGTGTCATTTCGTTTGTCATATCACGTTTAACGTACGCTCTGAACTTCTTTATGCTTTTATTCCAACAGTTGCATAGTTTTAAATCACCTGAAATCTTTTTGATTGTGTTCATTCGATTTGTATTAAAGTAAGTGTCAGATATATACTGATGGTTAGTAACTAAACCGTTGCGTGGCCTTTATTTGAGGTAAGACCACAGAATAGTGTTTAAAATGTTTTGCGGTTTCCCGGGGTTTACATTTAAATCTACCTCAACAATCGCACTGAGGTGGTCTTTGACAGAAAAATAGATACGTTATCTTCTGTCCTTCTTTCTGTTCATTCAAGGTTACATATGACATTTGGAACGCAAGAAAAGTAGAACACTATTTTTTGTTCATTTCTTAATGTCGAAATTCAGACCACAGCCATGTTTTAAAAAAATATATGTGAAGATCCCAGCTAGCATTCTACGTAAATCTACATCGGACCGTCATCGGCCCGTCAGCTACCCTGACGGGCCGATGACGGCCCGATATAGATTTACGTAGAATGCTGACTGGGATATACTCAGTCAAGTTACTGCATTAACCCTAAGTCTTAGGACAGAAAAGCCTGAGCGAACAGTGTTGGCCCAAATCAGACACCATACAACGCGCTTCTGATCAAGTTCTACACCCTTTGATATTCATCCAACAGTGCTTTACCCATACCCAGTAAGCATTCTTCATAAATCTATAGCGGGCCGTTATCGGCCCGTCAGGGTAGCTGACGGGCCGATAACGGCCCGCTATAGATTTATGAAGAATGCTAGCTGGGAAGAATAGATTGCAAAATGGGCTCGTTCAAAATTTAGGACACGTACGTACGTTAAGATATGATTTGTTCTCTGGAAAGTAAATATTACTAAAGGCAATTCCAAAAGTGTTGATTACTCGGTCTTTTCTTTTTCATTGTTTATTTTATCTTGTTTCAAACATATAAAAAACACCATTAAAATCTTTTCCATTTGAATCACTAAGAACATAAAAAAATTCGAGATAAGAGCTATTTCGTTGTACTGATCGGAACGAAATGCTCTGTCATTTCAAATAATACAATATCCAAACCAATGCGTTTAGCTGCCGACATTCAATCATAAAAAGAACTGTAGACGCTGATGTCAATCTCGTTATACTTGTATATCGAATTTAAAGTACTTCTTTAAAAAACAAAAAAAAAAACTATGAAAATGAGATACATACTGCACAGAGAAAAAGAGAGAAAAAAAAAAAAAACAAAAAAAAAAAACAACAAAAAAAAAACAACAAAAAACAAAAAAACACAAAAAAAAACAAAAAAAAAAAAAAAAAAACAAAAAAAACAAACAAACAAAACACACACACACACACACACACACACACACACACACACACACACACACACACACACACACACACACACACCAAAAAAAAAAACAAAAAAAAAAAAAACAAAAACAAAAAAAACACAAAACGGGAATATGTTACGTCCTAAGGCGGCCAAGACGCACCGAGGGTGACTTCCTGTTTGACTAAGCTCCGGGTTGGGCGATGACGAACTGTCCCACTACACAGCGACTCTAACAACGTTAGAATTTTTAACAATCTTTTTTTTTAACCTATACTATTCACAACAGATACTCACAATAACACACGATAAGATACCTGCAATTCTCTTCATGTCGGCCTCGCAGAGAACACAGCCCGATCGGAGACAATGCTGGTCTATAATTTGATTAACCTGGCTTGGTTAGTCAATTGTTTGGACGACCAGTATAATCCCAACCAAATTCGGAGAACTCTACCGTGCCGATGCGAAGAGAATGCCTTTCCCACTTAACACCTTTTAATCACAAATAGTCATTTGGGTCCGTTTCGCGGTGCACATAGAATTCCGAATATTAATATTCTTATTCACTGCGTCTGGCGATAGCAATTTTCCCAAATATTTGCTATTGTTCAATGTCTGGCAATAGCCAATTTCCTGACTATTTGCCATTGCCAAAAGTCATGCAATAGCCACTCCGTAAATACTATTGATATTCTTTGTTATAGTAATATTCTCTGTTAGTCTTATGGCTCACTATGATCAAATTTTCTTTGCTAGTCTTATGGCTCATAATCATCAATTTCCTCTGTTAGCCTTATAGCTTACATTTATTTATTTTCTCGGAGGTGTGTTAGTTCAGGTTTTCTGAATTCATCTGACTGGTTAGAGGACGTAGTCAGCAGTAAACCATGGGACTGTCTATGGGGTCACTTTCGAAGGACTATAAGAAAACAATAAACATATAACTATATAATGCTACAGCAATACTAGATAAAGCTTGCTCTTATGATTCTAAACTTCTCTTCTACAATGACGACGTACGTCAACAGATAGAGTAAGTGAATCCTGGACGCCATGACTGATCTATCACTGACGTCGACGTGACTCGTCCATAACCTACTTCCCAATTTTGTCGACGTCGGCGCCGTCGACAGTGAGCGTCCGCTAATTGACGGCAACGTCGCTCGCCCAACGTCATATGCAAACCCCATTTTAATTAACTCATCTTCATATTAATCATAATGACCGGATAACAAACAGAGCTATGACATTCTAAATTTCGAGAGCCTACACTCCATATTTTCTGGCTGTACCAGAAATTATCAATAAATCCGAATGCTGAATATGATCTAAGAAAGAGTAGTATGGGATCGATTCCAATCTAATAATTCTTGTGCGCAGACTTTGCTTCAGCAGTCAAAAAATCTGAACATCATTTTTTTTTTTTTTTTTTATAATAATTTCAGCATACGACCTTTCGTTTGCGTTTAATATTACTTCTACTTTATTTAATTATACTACAAAATTGTGTAAATTTGCGTGTATTCTCTAATACATAAATGCGTGCATGCCTGTATGGTCATGCATATGTCTGCGGGCTTCTAATATTTATTGACCGGCGCGATTCCCTAATTTGCTGTGCTTTGAATGCATTGGCAAGTCCGATCCTGCACTGCTCGCGGTACAACACTTTGTGCCTGCTACAAACCAGACCCTGATCAGACTGTACATGGCCTGTGCAGACTACTCAGCACACTCGACCGCAGCTACAATTCACGCGAACTGGGGAAACTCCGACCAGACTGTACAACCAAGCGCAGCCTGCTCGGTACTCCTGAAATAACTCAGGTAACACGGAGAATTGAATCAAACTGCGTACAATATTCAATTAATAATTTGTAAGTTTCCATTTCAGTCTCGGACGCATTTCTGCCTTTTCGGAATTCGCGCAGAAAACCCACAAACAATTTGATTAAAATAATATAAAAATACCAATCACCGAAATGATTCCAACGAGATATGTTGATACTCTATACGTGTGTCATTGAAATATTTTCGGTGGGTTAATATGTATTGTAAGACTACCCATGCAATACGCTTTAATCTATGGTTTATGCAATACACGCTTTGCAAGTGGTTTAACCTATTTAAAATTGCGCAAGATTATAAAATGAAACTTTTACATTTATGGGTAGAAAAAAAGACTCATAGGGACAAAAAGGTACCCTGCACAATAAAAAATGAGGTCAGCAGGGACTATGCCCTGTCCCATGTTGTAACAGAATTTTTTGTGTTGAGGTTTTACGGCCCAGTCAACCCAATGGGGTCATGTCGAGCGCGGTCAATTTACCTAACCACACGTTTACTGGTCAGGCTTAGTCCTCTAAGCGGTTAAATAGTATTGTGCTCATTCTTTCGCCAGAACATTGTAACAGAATGATAAGCTGATTTAGCTGAATTCGCAGTCGCGCGATATCTTTTTGCCAAATTCTGAGGACTACCGAGAGCATTGCTATAAATAGAAATGTATCCCACAATGCTAAATTAATATCCCACAAGGCAACATTCTGTGTTGTCATTGGCGATGGTCGGGTGTGGCGCAGGTGTCGTTTATCTTACGTCACCGGCGCGTCCAACTGATATTGGCTTCAGATGGGCAAGGCTTGCTACCTTTGTAGCAGGTAAGGGTAGAGGGGAATTATTTCTTCTGTTTCTTCCCTTTCATTCCTGTTCTTATTTCTTCCCTGTCCCCTCTTTCATCTCCTCTACAATCTCTTCTGTCTCTTTTCTCCCTTTCTCTGGGAGACGACACAAAATGACCCACAAGGATTGACGTGTCGTTAAACCCCAACACAATCATTTGATGTTTTAAATTTTTGATTAAAACTCTAAAACATAAAGTATATAAATTTCTTGCTGGAATTAGCGGTGTTATGATATTTAACAATGTAACTTTTGATTTACAATGCAATAAATAATGTTGTATATTTTTAAACCATATTGCACGGTTGGAATTTGATTTTTTTTTTAAATTCAATTTTCTTTAAATCGACACTATAGCTAATTACAATATAGCTATTACACAAAATAAAAATGTTTAGATATACATTGAAGTGAAATTTTCAGCCAGTTTTTTTAGACGTTTTGTCAAATAAAATCACAAAATTAAATTTAAACATTTTTTAAACATAAACTTCAAATCTTAAATATTATGGTTCTTATTTAAAATTTTGATGATTTGTCTCCAAAAATAAAAGAAGATACAGGTCTTTTACTTAAATGTTACGATAAACTGTCTCAGTTGATACTTTAAAGGGCATACATCCAAGTTTTATTTGTTTTAATTATTTAAAAAATAAATGACCGCTATGACGGCATAAAAACCTCATTATTATTCATGAGCTGTTTGAAAATTGTTTGAGAAGAAGATCAAAACTGCTCAAGTTTATTGCGCTATAACTCGGGAACTGACTGGAACTTTTGAATGCGATTGTTTGCATCATGATCCTTAAAAGAACGTCTTTCAGGCTACAATGGAGAAACCGGAATATAAATCTTTCTCATTTCATCTTTAAGATGAATGGTTTTACTTGATAGATTTTCCGCCATTATCGACAAGAGAGACAACTTTTGTGACTTACTGTCTGCTTTCCTGTACATCAATCGACAAATTTATTAAGGTAAGAAAATGCTCCAAGCGAGAGCAAATTCTTTCCTTTTAGAGCTGACCCCTTTCAGAAAGGAGCAAATATAATTTTGACAAACCACAATTTTGACATACTTATCACATTTGGAAATATACCGACCCCTTAAGAGTGTCCCATCTATGTTTGAAAGGTTTAAAAAAAAAAAAAAAAAAAAAAAAAAAAAAAAAAAAAAAAACACTATAGAGGTTACATCCTATCTGCAATAAAAGTAAAAGAAGATTGCCTTTAGAAACAAAGAACACACGAAATCACGAAAATTGGAGACTCAGTTTAATTGAGTCTCTTCATATACAACCACCACGAAAACATACCTATATAATGTTGACCCCCTTAAACCCCATTTTTATATAGTAAAACTGGGGTTTACAGGGGTATACATCATTTCCCTATTTCTGCTGAAAAACATAGATCGTGGGTACTCGTTAGAACCGCCTCGGCGAGGCGGTTCTAACGAGCACCACAATCTATGTTTTGAGCAGAAATATGAAAAAAGAACAAACAGAATTTTTATCTGAAAACGTTCAGTTTTTGGTAGTGAAATTATCAATATATTTGAATAGGCGTGTTTTCGTAATGACTGTAGTTTGCGAGGCTGCATACGCAAGTCTTAAAACGTTGTTTCCCTTTGTTAAATGGTAGCACGAACTTTCAGGTGTATCAATCATTCTTACAGTATAAACATTCATGAGAGGCTACATGTATATGTAGTGCCACCTTAACACGCCCATACTAATTTCAGTGCAATTTGGTTGGTCAACAGTAAATTCACATGCCATGTACCCACGGGGAAGGGACTTTGAAACTCTTTGCTTCCAAAAGAAGTCATCTGTGTACAGTGACCGAGTTGGTATGATAAGAATTGGCTTTTATATTTCTTAAGATAACGGCAAAAGTTTTACACTAACTATATAGTGTTATTTCTTGAATGACTATCTTACTGGGGTCAACGTAACTGTTAGAAGTGTACCCGGTTGTAATGTATTTATCCCAGATATTCGGACAGACAGAACTGAGCAATCCCAGGTATTCCTATAGAACTGAGGAACTGCTTGTTGACCCATTCCATTACTTCTTTTCACTAAATTATTCCGAAACGTACAATGACCAGGTGTGGTCTGAATAAACACCAAATATAAAAATACATCCATAATCTAAAGTGAGTGAACATAAATACTGTTTGAAAGTGAAATGTATCCTTTAGTTATAATCAAAACAATTCCTTTAAGCGTGCGAATCTGGAATTCATCACGAAAACACACCTATATAATTTTGATCCCTTTAACCCCACTTTAATATTGTAAAACTGGGGTTTATAGGGATATCCATTAATTTTTTCTTTTTTTTTTTTTTTGCTAAAAAAAACCGAGGCGGTTCTAACGAGTACCCACAATTTATGTTTTGAGCAGAAATATGAAAATTATAAGAATTTTTTATCTGAAAATTTTCCTTTTTTGGTTGTTTTCGTAATGATAAAGAGGTTGACTATGATAATTAAATAACTTTTTTTCTAATACATTTAAAATAAGTTGAACAATTATTAACTGTTACATTACGAAAACACGCCTATTCAAGTATATTGAAAATTTCACCACAAAAAACTGAAACTTTTCAGATAAAAATTCTGATATTTTTCATGTTTCTGCTCAAATCATAGATTGAGTGGATTCGTTAGAACCGCCTCGGCGAGGCGGTTCTAACAAGTACCCACAATCTATGTTTTTGAGCAAAAACGTGAAAAATAATGTATATCCCTGAAACCCTAGTTTTACATTATAAAAGTGGGGTTTAAGGGGGTCAAAATTATATAGGTATGTTTTCGTGATGGATATGGTATTAAGATTCAACATGCTAAAATCTTACCTTTAGGTTTCTTTATTTAGCCAGAGAGTGGATGTTAACAAAACCGAATAAATTCTAGTGTTTGTAGATTAAATGAGGTTACTCTGTTATGCATTATTGTGTGACTTACAAAACAGCAGAACTGCAAGCATCGTTAAACAGTTAAAGAATAACTGGAATAGTGGAACCGCCTGGGAGCATTAGTAGAAAAAAATCTACTTGGGGTGAAAGTAAGTGTAATTTTATTTGATTGAAATATCGCTCTTAATTCTGATGCAGTTCCAAAATTAAAAGTACATCGAACTTCAATGGCTCGAACATCTTTGGTACCATGGCAATTTGGTCTAGATATGGGTAGTTCGAGCCACTGAGGGTTAAGGTCAGGATGCAAATGGAGATGATTTAGGAATGTCTTTTCGATCTTCTATAAAATTAAAATGGCATGTTGAGGTGATTCTTATTAACACAATAATATACATTTTCATGATAAAATCTTAATTACATCTAAATATTTGTTTTCTTGAGCTATTGGAAGAATTTCCCAGGGACTCAAAAAACGGATTCAAATCAATCAAAGGTGTTCAAGTCATTGTAGATTTACTGTATGTCTTCGGTCCAAGAGCACTACCTCAGCAGTGAAGGATCACAATAAAACACATTTACAGACAACCCTTTTTATACCGACACTCGATACAACGACAAAATTCGTTATAATGACAGTTTGATTGCCACAAAACCTTCGGCTATGAGGTAACAATTAGTCACAAATTTTGCAATAATATTGTATTTAATATCTTTAAAAACATATGTTTTGGATATTTGTTAGAATCGCCTCAATGAGGCGATTCTAACAAATATTCAAAACATATGTTCTATGAGGAAATAAGAACAAAACAAGAATTTTCTTACATATCATTCTGCTCATTAAGCCTTCTGTACAACAGCAACTTCAGTTTAATGGCAACCTCTTTGGGAACAAATGATGTCGTTGTAACGAGGGTTCACTGTACACATAAATACTTTAATGAAACAAATCTGAAGGCTTAAAAGCGTTCTAACACAAAAGGGTTGATTTGAACTTTCTATGTTTCACTAATTATCTTACAATGAAGTTTTGGAAAACGTGGCATTACCATACTGTATATATTACATATATGTCAGTCCCTTTGATTAAAACAAAATGCACTTTAAAGATCTTATCCGTGCTGTGAAGTTGCAACCTTACGTATGCTGCCTAGCTATAATCACTTCACCTTCATGCATTTCTGTGACCTTGATCTATACCGTATTTACCCTAAGTATTTAAATCCTCACCAGGCTCCGAGGTTATAAAACTTTTTTCATGCTCAACTGAGCTGAGCATGAAATTTTCGCTGCTAATAAATCTCAAATTACTTATAATTGCAAATTCTTTCTTGCTGCTAAACATAGCTAAGTAGAAAATTTCTCTGCTTATAAATATGAAAATGCCAACTATTGTTGGCATTTTCATATTTATTAGTAGAGAAAATTTCATGCTCAGCTGAGTTGAGCATGAAAAAAGTTTAGAACCTCGGGGCCAGGTTTGTCCTAACATATGAACACGTTCTGTGGCGTCTTATCTGAGTCTACACTGTTTACTCATGTCTGTATGTCCGAATACTTATGATAAATATGGTATATCAGTAGACGTGCTAAACGATTTTTCCCCTTCATTGTGGCATAAAGTATATTCCCCAAGCTACGGGGAAAGGGACATATTGATTTTGGTGCGGATCCTGTTGGCGTCGGCGTTAGCGTATGCGTCAGCGTCGGCGTGACCCTTTCTTGTCTGCACAATATATTATGAACCAGTAGTACTTGGATGCTTATCAAATTTCATGGAAATATAAGTGGGACGTAATAAAGAATGATTAGATTTTGGTGACCTTGACCTTATCTTCAAGGTCAAAGCAGTAGAAAAACTGAAAATTTGCGGTGGGGGAGGGGAGAGGGAAGGGGGTGGGGTGAAGGGGGGAGAGGGAAGGGGTGGGTGGGGCATCTGTTTTCTCTGAAAACACCGTTACTAGCTATTAATTTTCTTTGTCAGAAAATAGTGCTTGAGTTTCAAGCAGATTGCTTCGGAGACAAATAACATAAAGTGACAGTTTGTTTTCTGAAAAAAAAAAAAATGATGCAAATACATGTATATTACAAAGCGTCCTCTGCTGTAAGTTTACCAGCATGCTAAGCATTTAGCACACAATGCAAGACAGTTCCTACGTACTTAATCCTCCTTCTCCTTCGAGAATCTTTCACTGACAATTTTGACAGCTTTAACCCTTAAAGCGCTGAGCAAAATTAAAGCAGAAGACATTTTATGATGTTTTTTTTATAGTTTGTTTCAGAGAAAATAAGACTTAGTATTTTATGTGAATAGTCTGCTAGGCAAACGACAAAGATTCAAATGAAATGCCTAGTCTTATTTCTCTGAAAAATAAAATGAAATAAAAATGTCGTATGTTGCAGCTGTGATCAGCACTTTAATGGTTAGAATTACTGTGATAATGATGCTAAGATTTTATCTACAGGAAGAACGAAACGATTTACGAGAAAAGACGGTGCTGAACGATTTGTTAACGCTTAGTACTATGCATATATTTTTCCGCACACGACATATTGAAATATTTTCTTATTTTTCCCAGAAAACAGGATTTGATATTTCATGTAACCTGTCTCGAATGGAGACAATTCGCATGAAACTTCAAATCCTGTTTTCTGGAAAAAATCAGAAAAAAAGATCATCAATTTGTCGCCTGCTGAATTAGCCCAGAGAGCGGTAAAGGTTATTACAATTATTTCTTGATAGTTCGGGAAATCTATGGGCCGTAATATCTACACTACAATATGGAAAATTATTTCCCAAAACCTGTTTATACTCTGAATTTAACATTCACCACTCTCTGGGCTAATTCAACAGACAAAAATTTGGTGATACTTTTCTCTTTTTTTTCTTCAGAAAACAGGATTTGACATATCATGCAGATTGTAGACAAGTTGCATGAAATGTCAAATCCTGTTTACTGGAAAAAAAAAAAAAAAAAAAAAAAAAAAAAAAAATCAATGTTCGTTCGCCGAACATTTTATCTAGAGAGCTAAGCAATTTATCACAGCAACTGACAATTTGCACAAAATATGAAGGCCTATATTCTGCGAAAATTAAGAAACATATTTCGAATTTCGTCTTCATTCAAACAGTCCAGTTTTCTCCAGATATATGTATGATGCGCTGTGTTTAGTTATAGACAGTAATTTGTGTCTTTAAAGGTGACATATCCCCTAATTTCAGAATATTCTAAAGACATGATAATGTCTATAATAATGTAGAAAACCGCATTTAAGAATTCCTGTTGGTTCAAAAGTTACAATGCATTCATTGTCGTAGTAACTTCTTTTTCTGTTACTGATTAAGTAAAAAGATATCACATAATTCACTAACTGTTTTTTTTTTTAAATTTTACTTTGAAATTTAAATCCTCATAATCTTATTCCAGACTGCTACTTTTGATGAAAAATAGTAGATATTATATTTCAGTTGAATATTTAGACTTAATATTTCAGAAAAGGGTAAGAGAAAAGTCCAGGGAGTGTCACAATCGCAAACCGCAGCCCTTCCCAGCCACCAAGAGGAAGAGGAAACCGACAAAACCAAACAAGCACAAATCGAACAAACTTACGAAAAATACTAAGATTAGCTCTCTGTTACTCAAGCGAGATAATTGCAATGCTAAAAGGACTGAAAAACACAAGAACAAAATAACACAAGGTAAGACATAAAACAAATCGCCTCGTAGAATAAACCACAAAGCAACAAAGAGTAAGACTAAGACCGGGACCACCGCCTCAGAACGGTCAGTAGAGTAAACCATCGGGGGTTTAAAGCACTTTTACAGCTAGCCAACTTCACCCTGGGTCCCGATGCTACTCTTAATACAGAAATACATAAAAATTCGGTTCACATAAAGGCTCCCAACTCAGTCATTCGGGATAAATGGGTTAACCGTCTCCGGACAGTCACGGAATTAATTTTCTGACTGAAACGAGAACAAAACTGCATTTGCAAAGCTATCTCTGTTGGACATACACAAACCTGTTCTGAAATTCTGCAGAAAATTAATTACCCATGCAATTCTTGGATACCTCTGGCTATGCCAGATGCTGTCTGGAATCTGTTTCTGAGGAGTGAGGTTCGGATGTAGCAGTCCTGTCCGGGGGTCGTGACACGCGGTCTGCCGGATCTCAGTCGGGCGTCGGTGGTTCCAGTTTTTTGGTATCAGCGTTGAAGCCGACCAATAGCGGATGTTGGCAGTTAAAACGTCTGGCTACTTCAGAATGTGACAAGCCCTCTACCAACATGCCAATGGCTTGGTTTCGTTGCCTAGGCAACAGCACCGGCACGGTTGCTTCTCAATGAATTTCAAAACTCTTTCAAGCGAATACGATGGACTTTGTTTTGCATGATTTATCACTGAGATGTCCTTGGACTTGCAAAAAAAAAAAGAAAAAAAAAAAAAAAAAAAAAAAAAGACAAAACCGCATATTCACCATTTTCTCGTCATGTATGACATGTGCCCAAATATAAAACATGCGATAAATTGCTTTGAAGAGTCGCAACAAAATGTACATTACCTAAAATCTGGCAGAGTAAATATAACTAGCAAAATCTTTTCTTTAAATCATTTCAAAAACATGCTTATTCAAATATATAGAAAATTTCCCATACAAAAACTGAAAATTATCAGATAAAAAGCTCTGATAGTTTTCATATTTCTGCTCAAAACATAGATTTGTGTACTCGTGAGAACCGCCTCGTCGAGGCGGTTCTAACGAGTACTCACAATCTATGTTTTTGAGCAGAAATAAGAAAAATAATGTATACCCTGCAAACCCAAGTTTTACTACATAAAAGTGGGGTTTAAGGGGTCAATACCATATATAGGTGTTTTCGTGATGACCGCGTTTTTTTTAAGACTGAGTGTAATGTTTTTCTGATTTCTCCACGCACATATGTTGTGGGTACTCATTTGAAGCGCCTTGCGAGGCGCTTCTAATGAGTACCACAAAAATTATTTTCGTGGAAAAAAAACCCCGACTTATCTGGAGCTATGATGCCATCTATAATCGAGCGGCCATGTTGCATGGCAGTTCCCGTCAGTTTTGGCATACCTCACATCTCCTGTCCCAAGGTTGTTGCAATTGTCAAAGTGGTTTCTGAGGAGCAGTGATTCGAATCAACTTAAAACAAAACTAAAAAGGTCTGGTCTGTATTGCTTTTTTGTGCTGTTAAAGGGGAATTGATACCGATTTTAGTTTTTTCGCCATTTGTACGTGGAGGACAACTTTTGTGACTTCCTGTTTCCTTTCCTGGACATCAGTCATCTTCTGAAAAGGAGTGTATCCTAACAGGGAAGAATTTGCTCCCTTTGGGAGTGAATCCTTTCATCTTAGAGTCGACCTCTTTTCAGAAGGGAGCAATGGCAACTTGTACAGAGTTGTCACCCCTGAACATGTATTAAGTTCCCTTAAATGAAATCAATATTGAATGGTAAAATTAAAGATTATGTACGAGATATAAACTTAACTGACAAAACTTGGCCTTCTTCGAAAGAAAAGTTTGAATTACTAATATTCCCTAATGCGAACTTTTAACTTTAGACCCAGTTCTTAAGAATGACAAAGACAAAAAATCTCTGTAAACAGTTATCATTAAGATTTTGGTATTTTCTACTTGCTGTTATTCAACTAACTACCATAGTCGGTATTATACGAATGACAGGCGGACAATAGATGTATAAATATATCATATAGATTCCTTATAATGCTTGAAATATGATAGCACAGTAAGTAAGTGTGAAAATGATTAAAATTAAAGACTATTCCGACGCGAATCACATAGTATACGATCAGATAAACTAACGGGATTAATCTATGTCATTATTTCTCTTGTTTGTTCTTTTACCGTGTATTTTCACAATATAAAACGCCCTATGCGATAAAGCGATATGCGGAGAGCGAAGGACTGAATCAGACTGCGCTGGTGCGCAGTCTGATCAGGGCCTTAGCTGTCCGCTTACAGATTAACTAAAAACAAGGATGCTTATAAGTGTTTTGGTATGCACACATTAAACTGGATCTTTATTGTTTCCATATGCCCCGAAAACCTTGCTTTTTTCGTGACCCATGACCTGCTTATAATACCCTGCTCATAATTGTGGTTCAGTGTGAGAAGATACAAATTATGTGAAAAGTGAAAATATGTAAAAAGCGAAGATCAAGACTATGTTGCTCAACTGTTTTATTCATTCAAAGTCTTTATCTTTCAGTAGAACATATATTGTGTATATAACACCCCCCCCCCCCCCCCCACACACACACACACAAAAGAAACCTACGATTCTGACTAGACTGTATCATAGTAGTCATATATTGTCGGGGTACGCATATATGGAATGATATTATGGGTGGACTTTCCCCCAGTGGACCTCCCATAACTTACAAAATATGTACTTTTTTCATTTTTTATGATATGAGAAAATTTATTATAAATCATATAGCCGGGCTTTTAACTGGGATAATTCTAAAAGGTAAGGTTACTTTGGTTCTTACTAGGTCATTAATATTTTGCTTGTTTTAGCTCGTACGGGAAGAGGTACATCACGCTTGATATGACATAGACGAACATCCATGAACCATCTCTTACGGCTTTTGGTATTCCTTTATATATTTAATTATGCTAACACCTACTATATTCAATTTTTGGATCGATTGTTTACAATCGAGCCATAGTATACAAACGCCAAAATCGTGAAACGCAATCCAGATAACGGTTATCTATAGCCTGTGACGTCACAGTGCTGTTGATAGCGAGTTATTTGTAAAACCTGGACTGGGTCAGTTGGGACATTTGCAAACAGTGCAGATCCAGATAAAACGCCGCAGTGCGACGTCTGATCTGGGTCTGCACTATTTGCTTTAGTTACAAGAAATCAAGGGTTAAACGAAACAATCTAAAGTCCCCGTTCAGGACCATTTTCCTAGTTGCCAGTCAGAGATAATCGACCCACTAGTGCTGTCAGTACTTTGATTCTTCCTATTACCTTATCGCCCTTCATTCAAAAGTTGTGTAAATTATCCAGTGATATTCCATATCAAGTACTTTTTTCTAGTACACTTTTAAAGTGCCTAAAATTAATGCTCAGTAATTCAGAAAAAAAAAATGGAAAATCCCACAGATTTCTATGCATTTTATGTAAAAAAAAATAACTAAAACTGCTTATCTTTGATAATTGGAAACAGTTGGAAAGATGAATAAATAAGAAGTTACACAAAAGTAGTTCTCTTCTGCAAGATATTTACCAGCTGAAAAAAATTCTAATATATACTTAATGTAATGTTTTGCATTATCATGTTCCCATTAACGACCACGGTGACGTCACCAAAGGTGATGACAAAAACATTGTTAGTCAGATTTACGAGAAGAATTAGATGAATAAATAAAACATGTGGTTCGAAAATAAAGTTTCTAATCATAACTAGCGTCGAAATTGGATGAGCAGAAGTAATATAACTAAGTTTCTTGTAAATGGTTAATTTTAAAAATTGTTTTGAAATATATGGGAGTTTTACATTTGTAATCTGGCTCCTGACTGTAGAACTGGTAAAGGTATTTGAAATAGTTCTTAAAAATTATCAATATAAATTAAAATGTACATATGTACAGACATATCATCATTTTTATATATTATATCAATTAAGAATTGGAATAACGATTTCAAGACAGCACTGGATGATGAAAAAAAAAGGTAAGAGAAAAGTCCAGGGAGTGCCACAATCACATTCCGCAGCCCTTCCCAGACACCAAAAGGAAGAGGAAACCTAAAATTCTAAACAAGCACAAATCAAACAAACGTACGAAAAGCACTAAGATTAGCTCTCTCTTCCCCAAGCAAGGTAATCGCAATGCTAAAAGGACTGCAAAACACAAGAACAAAATGACACAAGGTAAGACACAAAACAAATCGCCTCGTAGAATAAACCACAAAGCAACAAAGGGTAAGACTAACACCGGGACCACCGCCTTAGAACGGTCAGTAGAGTAAACCACCAGGGGTTTAAAGCAGTTTTACAGCTAGCCAACTTCACCATTGGTCCTGATGCTACTCTTAATACAAAAATACATAAAAGTTCAGTTCGCATATGAAAAACACTGGGCTATTTAATGGCTGTGGTCCGACGAGCTTCTCAGAACCAGCAAGCATTCTATATAAATCTATAGCGGGCCGTTATCGGCCCGTCAGGGTAACTGACGGGCCGATAATGGCCCGCTGTAGATTTATAAAGAATGCTAGCTGGGTAGCCTGATGTTTTTCATTATCCAGTACAAGCTAAGTCTGAATTTCACTTGTTATATTTACGTTTTATTTCATTCATCTCATTTTCGGCAGTATTCTACATAACATGGAAATATTCTTCCTAATACCTGGGGTTAAAGTCTACTTAATGTCAGTTTGGAACAGTCAGAAGACGTTACGTCTATTTTGCTTTCGATAATTTTCAGAAAGACGTTTTTCGTTTGTTGCTTTGCACATACTTTTCAGAAAAGAAGTACATTTGCAAAATTTTGTCATTATTTAATGCGAAATCTTTAGTCGTAACTGCCTATGAACGAAAAGTTTTATTCATGACATTGGTTTTTAAAAAAATCAAGTATTTTCGCTATTCCCCATAGTAAGAACGGATAGAAATTTTGCAGAAATCTGTAGGGAAGGTAACAGATTTTCAACGTTCCAGTAGATCAGTTGTTCTGAAATTTTCACAATATTGTTGTGAAACATCAATAACTCGAATTCAGCAAAGAGAAGCAAAATATATTTTCTTAGACAAACATTCCAAACAATCACTTTACTATGGAAATTGCGCTATTAAATGTAGAATGCATGACATTTATTCGCTTACTCCAGCTGCAGTTAGTTTATAACGAATTAAATGCAAGGTACTTGGAATTTATTCGCTTACTCCAGCTACAGTTAGTTTATAACGTATTAAATGCAAGGTACCTGGAATTTATTCGCTTACTCCAGTTGCAGTTTGTTTATAACGAATTAGATGCAAGGTTCTTGGAATTTATTCGCTTATTCCAGCTGCAGTTAGTTTATAACGAATTAAATGCAAGGCACTTGGAATTTATTCGCTTACTCCAGCTGCAGTCAATGTATAACGAATTAAATGCGAGGTACTTACAATTTATTCGCTTACTTCCAGCTGCAGTTAGTAAATGCCGAATTTATTTGGCTTTACATACTGCTTACTTCCAGCTGCAGTTAGTAAATGCCGAATTTATTTGGCTTTACATATTGTTGGCCAGTTTGTAAAACAGATTTCTAACAAATATAGTCTACAGTGCATAATATACGTGAAGATACCCGAAATACCACAGTCACAAAGCAAATCCTTCACAAAGAAGGGAGGTTTCGCCGATGTAAATTTGGTTTAAGCACCCCAAATAGTTTATTTTTCTGTCGTTCCGAGGCGGTTCCTCTGTTGTAGTTCTTCTCTGTTTGTGAGTCGGTGGTTTCACATGTGTCGTTTTATTTATCATTGTCTGTACCTTCTTTGGTGCTTAATTTTGATGCAGCTCCAAATTATGAAGCTATGTTTGGTCCGCATGAGGTGCTCTATCTCATCTGTGAAACCGCGTTGTGAAAAGCATGTAATCACTAACACTGTGATTGAAAGAGCTGAATGGCAATCTGAAGCCAGAACGCAAGGAAACCACAAACAGGACCACAATGTGTCCTAGGACAGGCATTGATAATCAGGCGCCAACAATCTGAGGGCAGAACCACGCCGTGTAAGTAAAGATCGAAGCAAATTTAACAAGGCATCGCAGGCGATACAATGAAAAAAAAAAAAAAAAAAAAAAGCCTATGACCTTAGAGTAAAGTCATATATCACCTTAACATTAAGAAAATATTTCAGTCATGTCATCCTTGACCTTGAGCCCAGGACCCTGAAAGTCAAACTTGCTCGAGATATTATCATGCCCAACATTTGAACGAAGTTACATTAAAATCCATCGGTAAATGTAGGCGCTAGAGCGATGACAAAGTTTTTCTAAACCCCACCCCCAAAAAAACTGTGACCTTTACCTTGAGTCCAGCATATAATACCCAACAATTGTGTGAAGTTATATTAAAATCCATTGATAAATGTAGGGGCTAGTGCGATGACAATGTTTCTTTTTTTCCTGAAAATAACCACAGTGACCTTGACCTTATGCACAGGACCCTGAAAGTTGAACCTGCTCGAGACAATATCATATCCAACATTTAAAAAAAAGGTGAGAGAAAAATCCAGGGAGTGCTACAATCACAATCACAAGCCGCAGCCCTTCCCAGACACCAAGAGGGAGAGGAACCAGACAAAACCAAACAAGCGCAAATCGAACAAAAAATCGAACGAAAAGCACTCGAGATATGATCATACCCAACATTTGTGTGAAGTTATATCAAAATCCATTGATAAATCTAAAAAATAGCCATAGTGAACTTGACCTTAAGCCGGGCACCCTGAAAGTCAGTCTTTCTCGAGATATTACAACACCCAACAATTGTGTGAAGTTATGTCTTACCTTGCGTTATTTTGTTCTTGTGTTTTTCAGTGATTTTAGTATTGCGATTACCTCGCTTGGAGAAGAGAGAGCTAATCTTAGTGCTTTTCGTACGTTTGTTCGATTTGCGGTTGTTTGATTTTGTCTGTGTCCTCTTCCTCCTGGTGTCTGGGGAGGGCTGCGGTTTGTGATTGTGGCACTCCCTGGACTTTTCTCTTACCTTTTTTATATTAAAATCCATTGATAAATGTAGGCACTAGAGCGACGACAAAGTCTTCCTAAAAATTGCCACAGTGACTTTGACCTTAAGCCCAGGAGCCTGAAAGTCGAACTTCTCGAGATATTATTATACCCAACATTTGTGTGAAGTTATATTAAAATCCATCGATAAGTGTGGGCGCTAGAGCGATGACATTTTTTTTTTTCTAAAAAATAGCCACAGTGACCTTAATCTTGGGCCCAGGACTCTGACGCTAGAGCGATGACAAAAGGTTAACATACGTACGTACGTGCTAACGAACGGAACAAACCCTATATCCCCTCGCCACTTCGTGTGCGAGGGCGTAATAACTAACCGTAATTGGGTTAACAACCATGCATGCAGTTTGCCGCAGAATATCCCTATTATATCCTACCTATTTGTAGCGAGTGACAAATCGTCGCAATGTGAGGGTAATTATTTTCGAAAGCTAGCCACCATCGTGATTCCAGTACTACACCTTATATTACAGCAAAAAGGACTCGTCTGTCTAAGAAATTATGTACATCAGTGGTAAAGGGGAATTGATACACATTCTTGGCACTAACGTTTTTTTTTTTTTTTTTTTTTTTTTAAATTGTTTTGCGCCCTTCTGAAAAAGGATCTTCTCTGAAAGAAAAGATGTGCTCTTTTGAGAGCAGATTCTTTCCTTTCAGCGTAGACCCCTTTCAAAAAGGATTTGCTGTGCAAAAAAGCAAACATGAAGTATCAAAAGTTGCTCCCCCTTGTCCAAAATGGCAACTAATCCACCAAATGTACCAGCCTAATTATTATTATTTTTTTTTGCTATTAAACCGTTTTATGCTCTACCTACACTCGAAACGGAGTATATACATACATGTTAAGTTTACGTTTATATTTTTATTTGAAAACAAACACACACACAAAAAAAGAAAAAAAGAAAAGAAAAAAAAAGCTAAAAATGGTTCATGGAAGTCAATCGAAAGAGCTGTTTGAAATCTTCTTTGTGTTTACTATGTGTCAGTTTTATGTTGATTAACTGGTAATTATTTCAGCGTACACCTTATTTATGAAGGTTAGTAAGTTCGTGACAAGTAGAATAGAGCCATTTAATCGTGTCAAATTAACCATTTTATTAATTTGTGAATATTGACAGAAAAACTGTTTTAATAATTCTTAAGTTAAATGGGGCAAATTGAGCACAAGGAGAACACTAAGTCGGAAAATATTTTCTATTATATGAATGTAAATATTTTTAACAACCTAATGGTTACCTCAATCATATTTCATGATATTTCGTTATTTTGCCTTTCATTTCAAATACCTTAGCTTTCTTACAAATATAATTCATTGAGTTCAATTATAGAAAACAAATGTCAGTCAGGCCACGCAATCCTCCTTCCTACTTCCTAGGACGTTATTAATATTCGGTTGAGCTTAAGAGACTTTTGACAGGAGAAGTAAAAATGTTTACAACAAAATATTGCAATTTCATATTTGGCTAAGCTCAAGAGACTTTTGACAGGAGAAATGAAAATGTTTACAACAAAATATTGCAATTTCAATTACCGAATCCATCTGTATTCAACAAAAATATTCAAGCTTGACAAAGTCAGCGTGATCCAAGAGGGAGTCAGGGTGAGGGTGGGGAGAGGGGAATTAAACCAGTTTTACTCTCGCGCGAAACCTCACCTTTAAGTTTGATGCAGCCCTAAATTACAAATATATGTTCGGTTCGCATAGGGTCCTCCACATCATCTACGAAACATAACATATTATCAAAAACACTGTGATAAACAAAACCATGAACTCAATGGCGATCCGAATCCAGAACACAAGAAAACCATAAACAGGACCACAGACATTGATAATCAGACGCCGGAAAACTGCAAACAGGGCCCAATTGTTCAAAGCGTCGTTAGCTTAACGAGCCCGTTAAGGGTCATTTCGTTAACTGTTTTAGCGGATTCAATATACAATATTCTGATGTTTTTTGCTGAAAAAATGTGAGTAGCTTTTGCACACTGCAAAAGCTACTCACATTTTTTCAGCAAAAAATATCAGAATATTTGCGTATCACTCGATGTAAATTTTAACGAATCGTTAACTAACGACGTCGTTAGCTTTGAACA
Source organism: Anodontia alba (assembly GCA_964016985.1). Classification (NCBI taxonomy): domain Eukaryota; kingdom Metazoa; phylum Mollusca; class Bivalvia; order Lucinida; family Lucinidae; genus Anodontia; species Anodontia alba. The sequence continues at coordinate 10,328,781 of OZ024822.1, read as the reverse complement.
ACCGGGCCCTGGTAAAGTGTCAAGTGTTCTGAGCCAGACTAGTTAGTTTCGGCCAGTAAGGTCTCATCAGTGACCCTAATATAAATTTTCAGGAACCTTGGAATGGGCTCAATGAACAAAAATGACCAGAAAATATAACCAACACTTTTGTAAAGTACGGGTAGAGGAGACGTTTTTGCGACCGTCACACGACATTTACACCAGCTGTAGTGAAGATAAATAGATTTTACAAAGAGCGTTGAGGGCAATGATCACACTCACAATACTAAAAATAGCTGGTGTAACTTTATCTGGGCCAGACAAGCTGGAACTGGCCAATAAGGCATTACTTATTACCTATACAGTTTTAAGTCATATATTTTCTGAAATCTGTTTGTTACAAATTAATAACAACGGCAAAGAATAACAAACATTAATTACGGAGATCTTGTGGTCATTGCTAAAATATTCTGTCATCGGTCTCATGATACTGCCCCCTTTGTTTTATGGACTTCTTTGAATACCCGGTGCAGACGATTTGCTGCTTAAGCCACAGCATTACGAAAACATCCCTATTCAAATATATTGAAAATTTTACCACCAAAAAATGAAAATTTTCAGATAATTTTTTTTTTATATTTTTCATATTTCTGCTCAAAACATAGATTGTTGGTACTCGTTAGAACCGCCTCGCCGAGGCGGTTCTAACGAGTACTTACAATCTATGTTTTGAGCAGAAATAAGAAAAATAATGTATACCCCTATAAACCCCAGTTTTACTATATAAAAGTGGGGTTCAAGGGGGTCAAAATTATATAGGCATGTTTTCGTGATGGTCTCACTGTCACGTATTGAGAGCTAGGTTAACTATGTTTTTTAAAACGTAGCAGAACGGCAATATGCGCAGGAAAACGTAGTAAAACATATTACATACCGATATATATGGCTACATACATGATCCATCAACGTTTGTTTTAAAATTTTCAAAACATACGTGGCATTTTGATAAACGTGGCGTATACCTAGCAAACAAGTAGTAATGAAACGTAGACGAAACGTATTTAGTATGTACAAAAATGTAATAAGCAATATACCTGAAGGTCCTCAAAGTGTTACTGCGCATTATCTGCGGGTTTCTACATCTTACTACGTTTTGTTACGTTTTATTTAACATTTTATTATGTTTCAGTAGGTTTTGTTAGATATTGCTAGGCATCACTTCGTATTAGTATGTACTAATACGAATAGCTAAGTTTCACAAAGTTCGACAATGTTTTTGAGGGCATCATGAACTAGATGCCAACATTGACTATCACTTCATACATGTACAGATTCTGACAACGATGGACGTAGGCCAGCTGCAATTGATGGATGCTGCTTTATCTGATCACCTTTGTTTTATTTATTTTTTTTTTTGTGACTACAATTTCGAATTATTTCTTCACGGGTATTTTCGACCTGGTAATTATCCATCCCGGTCACCTAGTAATCCCTAATAAAACACACTGAATCGTAGGAAACGTATCAAAACGAAACAGGCATCTAGTAAAACGTATCGAAACGTAGAAGGCACGTATTAAAACGTACTCATCCCTGGTGAATACCTGACACTGAGCAATTTGATAACCGGGTAATACGAAGTAAATCGTAGTAAATCGTAGTTAAATGTATTAGAAACGTATTAGAAACGGAGTAAAACCTAAATCCCTACAAAACGGTACAAAATTTTTGCCAATCGTAGATATGGGAAACGTATTAAAACCTAGCCCTCAATATCTGACAGTAGGACTGGGCCTTTATTACTTTGTTGCATATTCGGAGCTGCAACGTCAGAAAACATACCTTAGGGCATTTGCTCCACGCAAAAATTCATACTAGCATGCACATTGGCGCAGTTTGATCAGACTCATCAATGGGCGCATTTTGGATAGTCGAGGATGCAAAGTTGTTTTTTTTTTTTCAGTCGGACAATGAAGACTCTGATCAGACTTGTCAACAGGTACATTTCCTTACGTTGCGGGTCATCTGTGTCTTAAAAAGAGCGGATCTGCAAGTTACTTAACCCAATGTAGTCGGGAGACCCGTAAAAGGGTAATTGGCAAACAGTGTAGACCCAGATCAGACGCCGCAGAACGCGGCGTCTGATCAGGGTCTCCACTGTTTGCAATAGTTTAGCCATTTTTCTCTAGGAATATGTAAATCTCATAGCTGGGTGTACCCAAAATTGAAATTGAAATTGGACTGCCAATATATAGTGTGGGAGAGTCTATTCCGTATACAATGGGATAAATATCAATCTCTGTTTTACTACGTGCTACTCCTGATCTGGACAACTAACGCATGTAAACAGCTGAGTCATAATAAACATAGAGTGAATAACCGCCTTCGGTTTTGCCTGTTTTAGTTTTAACCCTTCTCTTGCTGAACACGACATTCCCTGTCTTAGCAAACAGTGTAGATCCAGATCAGTTGGCTTCTGAAGAAGAAGCCAACTGATCTGGATCTGCAGTGTTTGTCATTAAATATGTGAATTTCTATCAAAAACCCGGATCAGTTAATCTGATTGGCTGGAAATTAGAAGTTGGCATGGCATCTTGATTCAGCAAGGCAATGAACCAATTAAAGAACCAATTAAATAATTAAGTGATCAACGGGTAACCCATCTATTTCACGCAGTCTGTCTGTCAATTTCTTTGATGTCTTTACTGAATACGATCATCGCCCATTAATTCCCAGTGAAATGTTATATCTCACTTTTTGTGCAAATCTTTTTTTCAATTTAAGAGGCGTCTCTATACTGCTTCAGCTTATTCCTATTATTTCTTTTACAAGCGTTCGTATGTCAATGCAAATAGTGCAGACCCTGATGTAGATTGTTTGGCTAATCTCTGCCTGCAAGCCTTTAATACTCACATAAGCGAAAACACAGATTCTTCAGCCACTTGATTTCCTTATAAATTCTCCATTGCCTTGATATAATCGTTGAACTCTTTTGTCATGACTATCAGAAGGATCTATTATATGTACGGGTCTAGAGGGGTGTGATATTGGAATTGCCTGAATTGCACGACCCGTAGAAGTTAACTGATTGAAAGGTTGACTTTTGAAGAGCGCCCTATAATCACCATGTGAGTCCGTCTGTCCGTCCGTGACCAGTTGGCGAAAAATTCAGGTCAGACTGATTGTATGATAATGTTGACTGTTGGCATAAGATCTGAAGCTGGGACTAACGAGGCACTCAGTTCTGGTGATCTTTAAATATGACTAGCAGACTTGGCCATTGCCAGCCCATAGATCTACAGTTTTGTCAGGGTATTTCCTATTAACAGATTAGATTCCACATATATAAGATGAAGTAAGTTTTCATCGGTATTAACTGTCCATTATCATTGCATTTCATTTGCGGTGCTAATATTTTGTACGTTTGTAGATGGCTGTACTTAAGTAGTTATCAAATATACTATGTGTGTGAGTACCTAAAACCATAGTCCGACTGTTCAAAGGTTGTTGAACACAGATATACAGTCTGATCTGGAACAATTATTTATATCTGACATTTTTGTAGCCTGATATTTTTTGTTAAGTCATTAACCTTTATCGCTCTCTGGGAAAAATTAACAGACGCCAAATTAGTAGTATTTTTACTGTTTATTTTTTTTCTCAGAAAATAAGAGACGACACCATTTTCATGAAATGTAAGAGCCTATTTTCTGGGTAAAAATAAGAAAATATTTCAAGCTGTCGTCTGCTGAAAATTTTATCCTCAACGCTATGTGTTAAAAATGGGAATTATTTTTAATAATCAAACTGGTTAAAAATACCTACTGGGAAAACTTTCCTGATGACATTAACTCGTTATATGTATAATTCATATTTGTCTTGAATCAGTATCCTAACTACTAGCATAACAGTTTCTTGTCAAATAAATCACTTCTGACCACAGCTTGCAAACCTTGATTTGTGATAGAGAAGGTACAAGTATACCTGCAGACATCAAGTAAATAAACAAATCAAATGATTGCAAAATAAACATTGTATACATGTATTTTGCGGCATTCAAAACATATTTATAAAATTTATCCATATTGGTAAATTGAAAATTGTGTTTGCATGACGAAGAATACCCCTACGTGTAAAATGCCCTTAGCCTTGAGCAGGCGTATTTTACCCTCGTGGGTAAATTTTACCTCTAGAGGCAAATGCGATTACATGACGAGTTTACCTCTAGGGGTATATTTGCCCCTAAGGGTAAATTAGCCCCTAGGGGCCAACTTATGGATATAAACTGGACATTAGAGATATTTTAAATAAATAATGTATACACAGTTATATTGGCAAGATCAAGATAAAAAAAATTGCCAAATGCCACTTAAACTTGACCGAGGCAATGTCAAGGCCAAAATGTGACAGTTAGCGAAAATACCCATAACTCTTGAAACTTTAGGAACACTTTGATATCAGTAGTTTTTCGCACACAGATTGATACCGACAAGATCTAGCCAATGGGCTTGCCAAATGCCAATTTTCACTGACCGAGGCAACGCCAAAATGAATTAATAACCATAGGTCTTCAACAATATGGAACATTTTGATAAAATGTTGTATGCATATTAATATTGATACGATCCAGCCAAAGAAATCTCCAAAAGCCCACGCCTAAGTAGAGACACAGGCAAGAATGAAACGGGCCGTGCACCTTAGTGATAGTTGATTGCTTTAGTTCTTGTTATTTGATAATGCCATTGAAAAAAGTGCACATCCTGATCAGACGTCGCACAATGCGGCGTCTGATCTTGGTTTACGCTGTTTGCCAAAGTCCCTTTTAAGGGAAGCATAACAGAAGGATGGCAATTACTAACATGTTTGTTTGTTCTTTTCGGGTTTAACATACTTTCCAGCAGTGTTTCTGTCATATCTCGACGGTGTCTGGATGTGGCAGTATGCTCAATGCTTACTTTAAGAGTGCTGCCTCACTGAACAATCATACCTCAGACACATGGCATGATATACCAGCCACCCACATTATACTGACACCAAGCCGACTAGTTCTGATTCCTAGCTCTAGTTTCTAAATGTTGAGCGTAAAGCGAAAGAGCAAACGGTACCATTTTTAATGTCTTTGATATGAACTGGCCGGGGATCGAACCCATAACCTCCTGGATGCAAAGTGGGCGCTCTATCATAGCTACTAACTGCACAGACGCACCTCTTTCAACTCCGTTTGTTTGTATGGACAAAATAAGAACATTAAACATATTCTGAATTTAGTCTTTGACATGTTTGCATGATTTCATGTTTGTTATTGGTATTAAGCATCTCATTACGATTTGAAATTTCCAAACGACTTTCAGTACAGCATATATCGTTTTTAAAAGATAATCTTTCTGATCTATGTTACTTTTGACATGAACAAATAATATCAATGTAGACCTGTCATATTTGATAGATAACGTCTAAAGTATGTTTTACAGTTTTGGTAAGAATAGTTAATTTCCCTAAAGAATAGCTTTTTAATAGCCTCTGTTATTCCAGGCCGGCAGAAAACGACACGTATGGTTATGTGTGAAAAGAAAAGCTCTTGGTCGAGCTTGGCATCCATGCAGCATTAACAGACTCTTCGTAATCGCCAGTAACGTTCTATTAAGTCATAATGCATATGACCGGCGAAGACGGCTCTCAAAAGATTTATCTGTACAGACTGGCATTGATCATGGCTGTTGCCATCAGTGGCACAGATGCTTTGTCCAGGGATACTACAGTCTGTATTGCCTATGGTGTTTTGACACCGGTGTTGTCAATTTTCGGTTTATTTAAGTCTGTTTGCTGCCAACTGATTCCAAGTATGTAATTGGCAAGAGGCTTCCAAAAGGTACCTTATGTCATTAACGAATAGCGAAGATACAGATCAGCTGCGCGGAAGTACAGCCTGTTCCGTGTTTTCACTGTTCGTCTATACATTAATCGAATATTGAAAAACGTATAAAACAGACAGAATCCTGACTGGATATATGGAGTGCGCAGATTTGCTTGGAATCGTCGCTGTTAGTGTGTGTATTAAGGTTCTTTTTTAGCCTGCCAAGGTCCATATCCATCATATTGGCATTTCGTAAATATGGGGATCAGTCATACAATAACTTTTAAACTTTACAGAACATTCTGCCAGCTCTTCTCGTGTGAATAAAATGTGCCGGCACACGAAAAATGGGGACTTTATGGTTTTTCGTTTTGTGGTTCATCAAATGCGCATGCTGAGTCCCCTATTGGGGCTACAGATTTGCGTATTTCCCTGAAGCTTCCTCGAGGCCCCTGCTACACGTCAGCAAACAACAAAGGCTCTGGCGAAACTGGGCTTACGCACAGACTCGCCTGAGCCTTTGCTGGTCGCCTATTTGAATACCCAGCAAGCATTCTACATAAATCTACAGCGGGCCGCTATCGGCCCGTCAGCTACCCTGACGGGCCGATAACGGCCCGCTATAGATTTATGTAGAATGCTTACTGTGATAGTGCGTTTGTTTCATGTGCTGGCTCATATTTATATTTTTATCGATAAGGAATTTTTCCGTATCCCTGGAAACACTCTAGCAAAATAATTCAAATATCTATCATCTTTCATCTGCCGGTTTAAAAAAAACTGTATTTTATCTTTTGGCGAGTACAAAAGCTGACAAATATATACCAAGCAGAAAAAACGAAAATGTGCAGCTAAAAATGGACAGTCAAGCAAAATGGCTCATGAGTCTTGAACTGCTGACACAAACTATACGGCGTCTTTTGCTTAGTTTAGTCACAAGTGTAGTTTATAAATAAATAAATAAATAAATAAATAAATAAATAAATAAATAAATGTTGACTGCACAATAGAAAAATTATATTGTGAACAAGGTAATGCACAGATAATAGTATAGTAAGTAAGTTAGTAGTTGACTGTAAAATGACAATGTTTCTATTGTGAGCATGGGACGCAACTGAATAATAATATTTACGTTTTGGAAATAATTTAAAAGGAAACGCGATTCTGCTGAAGAATATACCTGAAACATAAATTCTTATTCGTAAAGCAAGCATTTTGATGCAAACTTTATCAAAAACACATATAAAACAGATGTAAAATTATAATTGTATGAAAAGTTCGAAATTGGGTTTATGAGTACCACTGTTCTGAATACTAAATAAAACAGCATACGTCATTAAGCCTAAATTAAAGAAGTTCTGCAAGACGTAATTTCATTAACATTTCTTTAGTTTTTTATATAGATTTATTGATTCTGCATACTAACCTATTTGGAATAGTTACTTATTATTTAAATGTGTTCTAATCTTTAAAAATGTTAACGTATTCAAAATGGCAGCATTCTTGACAACAGTTTTGAAATCCTTATACTGAATAGACGCCCCCAGCACTATATATTGGAAATGTCCAATTTTAATTTTAGGTATGTCAGGCTATGAGATTTAGATATTCTTAGAGAAAAATGACTTAACTATTTGCAAACAGTGGAGACCCTGATCAGATGCCGCGTTCTGCGGCGTCAGATCTGGGTCTGCACTGTTTGCCAAATACCATTTTACTGGTATCCCGACTACAATGGGTCAAACGCCAGTCTTTAGTACGTACAGTCTGCATCAAAAGCCATGGTCTTTAACGTAACAATTGCAAATACACTCTGTGTAAATATTCTCACAAATACACTCAGTGTAAATATTCTACTTGCCTTTTAAAATACCACGTTCATTTCAAATACTTTAGTCTGTACTGGTGGAAACCGGACAGAAATGTAGTGGAAGATGTGTCTGTGAAGAGCATGCAAAAACACATACGTGCAGATACCCAGGAAATGCCACAATCACAAAGCAATGCATCCCCGCCCCCCAGCCCCCCCCCACCCCCCCCCCCCCCGCGAGACATCCAAAGTAGAAGTAATGGGGAGCACATAAGGACAAAACAAACGCCACATGTAAAAACACAGACGCACAAACAGAGTAAAACTGCCTTAGAAAGGTCAATAGGAAAACTGCAAACCCAGGTGCAAGCAATAAATGTTTTTTGTTTTTACCCAGCTAGCATTCTTTATAAGTCTGCAACGGGCGTTATCGGCCCGTTAGCTACCCTGACGGGCCGATAACGGCCCGCTGTAGATTTATGTAGAATGCTTACTGGGTACTTGCATATTAATTAATAACGAAATGAGTCGATGGTCATTGTATTCTACTCATGAGAAGACTGGACATCATTTCACATTTATCGCCATTTTGAAGAGGAAATACAACTTTGGTGACTTCATGTTTACTTTCCTGCACACAGTCTCCTTCTGAAAAGAAGGAAAGAATTTCCCAGTAAGCATTCTACATAAATCCATAGCAGGCCGTTATCGGCACGTCAGCTACGCTGACGGGCCGATAACGGCCCGCTATAGATTTATGTAGAATGCTAGCTGGGTTACTCCCGAGGGGAGTTTATTCTTTGCGTTTAGAATAGACCCCTTTTCAGAAATGCAGCAAACAATGTTGACAGTTGCCTCCCCTGGACATGTATCCAGTCCTCTTAAGGATATACAGGTAGATTAACTATTTCAACCCTGCAGACCAAAACCGGCAGGCCAAAACCGACTACAATGTAAACAGAGTGTATTTAGATGAGATGGCTAGTCACGGGCAGTTTCTTTTTGATTTGCACTGTTTGCCACTCAGTTCTTTGATTGTTGACTGGCGTCCGTACTAAATTTAAAGACGGAATAGTCAGTTTCAGAAACTCAAGTGTGAAAGGGTTAATTTTGTCAGCAGGTAAACATATTGCAACAATGATACGAAAGCAATAACGAAAACTCCATTAGCAAAAAAAAAAAAAAAAAAAAAAAAAAAAAAAAAGGTGAAAAGTACCTAGACTACTTTCCACAGTAAACATGAACTCGGAATTTATAAGCAGTACATATTTTATAGGTTGATAAATCGTCCACATATCTCAAAGATGGCAAGATTTATCTTTTAATAAAAACCCTGGAACCACGTGCCCACCTTTCTACTGATACTGTATAACCGAAGAAAACTTTGGTACCATTCTTAAAAAGAACTTTCCGTAATATATATTAAGGAGTGGTCGAATGTAGTAGTAATTATTTATTGATAATAAGCGGATAAGAGTGACCCATTATCGACTGAACTTCGATCATGAAAGACCTAAAACTGTACAGTTATTTGAGACCTGTCTCCGATAGTATTTGTCTGTTACTTGCATGGCACTTTACACGGCACATAATATTGTAAAATACCGCCTCGGCGAGGCGGTTCTAACAAGTACCCACAATCTATGTTTAGAGCAGAAATATGAAAAGTATCAGAATTTTTAATCTGAAAATTTTCAGTTTTTGGAGGTGAAATTTTCTTTATATTTGAATAGGTGCGTTTTCGTAATGGAAAATGTGGTGGATTTATAAAATAATCACACTGTAAATGACCAATGATTGAAGAAAGTCACTACTGTTAAATGGTATGGATACATCTGTAGATTTTCCGCCAATTTTACAAGAGAAACAACTATTGTGACTTCCTGTTTGAGTTCCAGAACACCAAGGTCCTTTTGAAAAGGGATTCACTCCAAAGGAAAGTATTTGCTTCTAAGTGGAGCAAATTCTTTCCACTGAGAGAAGACCCATTTTCAGAAGGAGTTAAATCAATTTTGGCAAGGTTATTTCCCTTGAAAATGTATCGATTCCCCATAAGGTATGCCAATGATCTGGCAATAATGAACGGTTGTTTAAAAAAGCACTGGGCATCCAATCTAGGTGAAAACAGAACACTTCATCTCAATTACCACAGCAATGTTTAAAGATCGGGAATTTCCTTTTGTGCATTCGGTGGACGCTCCTACAGACTGAAAATGTGCGAAGAGATTAAAGATGCATTTGCTATCAACTTAGGATCCACACTCTTCGCGAACAACTGTCCTGTTTATTAAATAAATAATGGTCATATGTTTGTCTATTGCAGAAAGCATTACTCATTCCCCCGAGTCTTGCTTTTTATAGTTCCGAAGTATTTATTGCTATTTTGGTTATCCCGAAATATGCCTAGCGTCCCATAAAACGGGCGATGGCAAACATTGTAGACCCAGATTAGACACGTGGCGTCTGATCAGGGTCTACAATGCTTGCCATAACAATTAAAAAATTCAATTATAAATATAATGACAGTAATTTCTGTCGAACACCCCTCTGAAGAAAAAATGGCCCTTTCCGTTGGTCATGATGGATGAGGTCATTGAATATATTCAGGCATGAACGGGTTAAGGAGACTGGATACACTTTATAATTTTTATGATCTGAATCTTTGCTTGGCGCACATGAACGAAGGTACACATTACGAAAACACGCCTATTTAAATATATTGAAAATTTCACCTCCAAAAACTGAAAATTTTCAGATAAAAAACTCTGATATTTTTTCATATTTCTGCTCAAAACATAGATTGTGGGTACTCGTTAGAACCGCCTCGGCGAGGCGGTTCTAACGTGTACCCACAATCTATGTTTTAAGCAGAAATAAGACAAATAATGTGTACCCCTGTAAACCCCAGTTTTATTATATAAAAGTGGGGTTTAAGGGGGTCAAAATTATATAGGTGTGTTTTCGTGATGAGAAAACCCTCTTTATACCGACACTCGATACAATGACAACATTCATTATAACGACAATTTGACCGTCACGAAATCTTCGCTTGAGGTAGCAATTAGTAACAAACTATGCAAGAATATTGTATTTAATACTTTAAAAAATATATGTTTTAGATATTTGTTAGAATCGCCTCAGGCGATTCTAACAAATATCCAAAACATATGTTCTAGGAGAGGAAATAAGAACAAAATATGACCTTTCTTACATATCAATCTGCTCATTTAGTATTCCGTACAACAGCAAATTCGTTTTAATGGCAATGTCTTTGGGAACAAATGGTGTCGTTGTAACGAGGGTTCACTGTACGTAGAAATCACAGGTCAAACAGATACACCCATGCTCCTGCCATTTCAATGAATACGTCTTTTTCGGCTGAAAAAACATACAGGACATCAGAGTGAAAAAAAACCTTCACATTTATATTTTGTCTCGTCGTTCTATGTCTCAGATCTTATTTCCTTTTTCTTGACTATCTGTTACGTAATGGTGTTAGTCGTGATCTGACATATAATGCTAGAATAAATAAGTAAATAAATATTTTGTTTTTATGAAAATTACTATTTGTTTACTGTACTCGCGTGATTTTTCGTTCTTATTCTGGTTCATTTCGATCTGATTCTGGTTTGATACCAATCAATCAATAAATCAATCAATCATCAGATCTTTAATGCTGCGGGGCACCGTAGGCACATAAGGGAAGAGCCAAAAATTTGACATGACAAAAGCTGGACTATATGTATGTTTTCCAGGAATTTCTCAGATTTCTGACCAACATACCAATAACCCACACATTAGGCGTATTTATATGATAATAAAATACTATTTCTACTACAGTGCTGAATGCTTGTTTTGAATTTATTATGATTTGATTTATTAATTCTGATGGTAATTTGAAGGAGCACAATAACAAGTGATTTAAGAAAACAAAAAGCCCCTTATCTATTATCTTTTTTCTGTTGTGACTGGGTATTATGCTAACATACACATAAAACATGAAATTGATAACTGATTAGTTTCCACAGCAATGTATTAAAATTACTTCTGGGCAGTGTCTATATAAACCATAGGATGATGAATGCAAAAAAGAGAAAATGTGTCTTTGATCATGGTAATTTTGTATGACTAGAAATACATAAGGGGTAGTCTCAAACTTTACAGAGAAAGTATACTATTTTGAAGTTTATGATTAATTTCCGGATACAAACAAATTTGCATCGGTGAAATTTTTTTTAGTCAATTTTCATCCTGAAAAGGATAGTATACGCATCTTAACACTACATTCTAAGCAACCCATATCTTATCATAAGAAAGATTAGCCTCGTTTTTTTTCTATTTTCCGTCTGAAGAATAAATCTTGTTTTTAAAATATATTTCTTCCCTCAAGACTGATGTATATGTTACGCCCAAAGGCGGCCATGACGTACCGAATGCGATTTTCTATTTGATTAAGCTCTGGGTTGGGCGATGCCTAACTTACTACTACACAGAGACTCTAACAACGTGAGACTTTTTTTTACAATCTTTTTTAACATGTTCTATTTTCAACAGATAATTACAATAATTTACCATAACGTAAAATATAACACAAAAAAAAAAAAAACAAACAAAAAACTAAACGCCACCACCTGCAATTCTTTTCGCGTCGGCTGTGGCAAAGGACACAGTTAGATCGGAGACTATACAGGTCTATAACTTGATTAACCTGGTTTGGTTAATCAAAATATTTGACACCCAGTATAACTCCAACCGAGTGCGATGAACTTCACCGTGCCAAAGTGAAGAGAGTGCACTTCCTAGAGGGTGAGTCAATAAGTAACCAGCCTAACTTATTTCCGGTTGAGATCCACCTCTTCTTTTTCGATGTAATTGCTCTCTAGTGTGATGCACTTAGACCAACGGTGTTCAAGTGCCATCAGCCAAGAACTGAAAAAGTCAGGGTCCTTTCCATTGACCCACTCCTCAACTGCCGTCACGACTTCTTCATCAGACCGGAAATGAAGTCCACGGATATCCTTTTTCAAGTTTGGGAATAGGAAGAAGTCGCTAGGAGCTAGGTCAGGCGAATAGGCAGGATGTGGTATTAATTCATACCCGTTTCGCTCTACAGCATCCATTGCAACTTTGCAAGTGTAGACTCTCGCGTTGTCCTGTTGTAGCAAAACACCTTTAGAGAGTTTACCTCGGCGTTTTTCACGGATGGCGGTTCTCAGCTGGTCTAACAATTTTGCATAGTACACTCTAGTTATTGTACTTCTCTTGGGTAAAATGTCCAACATAATAACGCCCTTTGCGTCCCAAAATACTGTGGCCATCACCTTGCCAGCAGATGGTTGCGTCTTGAACTTCTTTGGCCTCGGGGACCCAGGCCCTACCCAATGACGGCTCTGAGCTTTATTCTCTGGCTCATAATAATGAGCCCGTCTCATCTACAGTCACCAGACGCAAAAGAAAATCATCTTTTGACCTAAAACGCTTCAACAAGGCGCTGCATACTGATGCTCTGGTTGCCATTTGCTCATCGCTAAGGGATTTGGGGACCCAACGGGCTGTTAGCTTGCGCATACTTAAACGATCATGTAAGATTGTTGAAACGCTACCATGTGAAATGCCTAATGCCTGCGGTATTTCTTCCACCTAAATTCGCCTATCAGAGTATAACTGATCCCGAACGTTCTTACACATTTCTTCCAGTGGGCATCCAGTGGGCGTCCAGACCTGGCTTCATCTTCTAAAGACGTTCTACCGCGTTTGAATTCCCCTACCCAGAATTTAACCTGAGCATAAGATGGTGCAGAAGACCTATAAATATCGGCTAACGCCGTGTACTTCCTTGCCTGTTTTACCTTTTAAATACAAGTACCGAATTACAGCAAGGTACTCAACTTTAGATGAAAAGCATGCCTTTGCATCAGTAGCCATGTTTGACATTCATGACATTTGACATGTTTGATCTTATTAAAGAATGACAATTTGTTTTGGCCCTGCCGCGTTCACACAAAAAAAAAAAAAAAAAAAAAAAAAAAAAAATCACCGTTATCCTGCCTTACGCGGGTATAACTTGTTTCCAGTAACTGAAACTTTTCTAATTTATATATTACGTATCGCGATTATATCTTGTTAGCTCTGTAGCTGTCCATCACGAAAACATGCCTATATAATGTTGACCCCCTTAAACCCCACCTTTATATAGTAAAACTGGGGTTTACAGGGGTATACCTTATTTTTCTTATTTCTGCTCAAAAAAATAGATTGTGGGTACTCGTTAGAACCGCCTCGTCGAGGCGGTTCTAACGAGTACCCAAAATCTATGTTTTAGGCAGAAATATGAAAAATATCAAAATTTTTATCTGAAAATTTTCATTTTTAGGTTGTAAAAATTTCAATATATTTGAATAGGCATGTTTTCGTAATGACGATTATAACTTGGTGGCACTGTGAGCATCTATCTGTGAGGTTGGATGTTATGACTGCCTCCTTCTTTTGTGTTCCTCACAGTGGAAATCAGGGCCCAGTTGTTCAAAGCGTTGTTAGCTTAACGAGCTCGTTAAGGGTCATTTCGTTAACTGTTTTAGCGGATTCAATATACAATATTCTGATAATTTTTGCTGAAAAAATGTGAGTAGCTTTTGCACTGCAAAAGCTACTCACATTTTTTCAGCAAAAAATTTCAGCATATTTGCGTATCACTCGATGTAAATTTTAACGAATCGTTAACTAACGATGTCGTTAGCTTTGAACAACTGGGCCCAGGTATTGTGATGCCTCTACTTAAGAAATCTCCTTCCGAGTCACCTTCCAACTACAGGCCTATTTCATTACTTAGCTGGGTAAGTTGCAGGAACATATCATCTTTAAGCATATCTTTAATTTCTTTTTAACTAATAACCTTAAATACAGACACCAATCAGTTTTTTTTGCCTGGTCAACTTATTGATCTGTATAATCATTTTTTGCAGAGTACAGATGCGAAACTATACACGTGTATAGCCGTATGTGACGTTTCAAGAGCATTTGAATTCCAGTGTGTACATAGTAACAATTAAACATTGCCATATATGTTGTATAGCTTGTTTTGGGGGAGGACCTTATTTAATGTTGTTTGTTGTGAGAAATTGTGCTCTAACCCATTTGCTTGGTAATTATTCTGTAATAAAATACGATTAAACTAAAGAACTTGTAGAGGATGTGGCCAGTCGCTCTGTCCCTGGATTTTTCTCTTTACGATGCTAGGGTCGATACCATGGGATCACCTTGAGAGGACTATAATAATAATAATAAAAAAAAAAAAAAAAAAAAAAAAACAATATCCACACAATTCCAAAGTAATGCTGTCATAATTCTGTATTTCATTCTACAATTACGACGTACCGGTTAGAGTGAGCGACGTCATTGCGTCGCGGCTGAATCCCCAACGTCATGATTGATCTATCACTGACGTCGACGTGACTCTTCCATGACCTACTTCCCTGTTGTCGACATCGTTGACAGTGAGCGTCCGCTAACAGTCGGCAACGTCGCCCATCAACGTCATTTGCAAAGTCCATTTAATTAGCACACATTTTATTTTAAATCGTAATGCCCAGGGCCGTCAAACCATTGTTGTAATTAAGACATTCCCGATTTCTGGCTGTACCAGAAATCTGTCTATATTGGGATCCTTTCGGTGAGTGGTATTTTATATTATTGTAATTAAATTATTTATGGGTTTTATATACGAATTCCGAAAAGCCAGAAATGTGCCGAGACTGAAATTGAAACCTACTGATTATTAATTGCAGCGTCTAGATAATGGGCACAGTGTGATCAAGTTCTGCATTATGCTACATCGGCTCATTTATTTAAAGGTTACTTGAATTTTCCTGACATCAGGTTACAGCTCAAGATATGAAGTGTTCGTTGCCTAGGACCTTCTCCGTGCAGGTGGTGTGTATGTGTGGGTGGGCGGGGGGGGGGGGGGGGGGGGAAGCGGGATGGGGGTAGGTAAGGTCAGATCCACAATGATACATTCGTCTTTGCAGTGTAAAAAAGAAACAATTCCACTGCTGCTTACGTAAAAATAAAACAATTCCACTGCTGCTTACGTAATTAAAATTATATCATTTACCTTTCCTATAAATGATTATTGAAGAGGTACCTGAAGCCTTAAAGCGACACTATATATAAGAGAAAAAATAAGTCTTGACATTTCATGTGAATGATTCACAAAAAAATCTCACACTAAATGAAAAGAAAAATGTTGTTTGCTTGTGATTGGTGCTTTAAAGGTTAACGCTAATGTTGCACACTAAACAACGATGACGTCATCAACGTCTAGCCGGTACCAGTCGCCATCTTCTTCAAAATTTCGTGGTTGAACAGCGATCGAATTTCTGACGTTTAGAATGCAAGCAGAAGAACATTGATGCAAATTAATTAAAGTTCGGTAACTGCACGTACGGGCTGCGTCAAGAAAAAGAATTGCCTTCAAGCATACGCAAAATGCGCGAATTCACGTCATCCTGCACATGCGCAAAGTCTCATCCAGGCATTTGCTATCCATTGAAACAGTTTATAGTATCCAATGATTCTGTTTGCGGACAGCGAAAGCCTTGATTATATTGTACGGATTCGCAGGCTGATCTGGGCCTTCGCTGTCCGCATATGGCCGAAGACACGTTTTAGCATGGCGCGGTCCATGTGATGATGAATTAGTTGTGACGTTCACGTTATTTACACATCAATTCGTGTAATTCTGCTCTTTATGGTTCGGAGCATGCAGCAAGATTAAGCTGTTTGTCTCTTTCCGACTGATTTAGATATTTCGTCTCAATAAAATGTTGTTATTTATACTAACGTCAGCCTCCAAGATCAAGGTCACAATCAATGCCTTTAAAAGATGCATTTTAATCATGGGTGACTCTAAGGTTTTACGACGTAATTCATGGTTTCAATTTAAGAATTAAACCGGTTTATCTTACCATGAATATTTTACTTTGGTTTGCTTTTAGTGGGTTTGTAACGTCGTAGTTTGTTTGATCTGCCTCTTGGTGTGATTGCCAGGCTACGTTCTAGGGTTGTGGGTCTTCCTGGATATCTTCCTTATTCTTTGGTACCCTTTACAGTCATTTAGTACAAAACGTACTATACTGAAATTACGGGAGAATTTACGTCGGAATCCGGCAATATCCAGAAAAAATAGTCTTTGGACATTTAACTCCATTTTTTCATTTAATCTGCCTTTAAAGTTTATCAATTCTCCCTTGAATAGATTATGCTGCATTACTTAATATAAAATTTATCAACTTATGACCGTCTGGCAGAAACAAATGATAAATTTCTCATCTTTCAGTCTAGAGTTGCCTTCCTTAAAAGTTTATCAATTCCCCTTAATTAAAATAATGCTGCATTACTAAACATAACATTAATCAATTCATAACCGTCTGGCAGAAACAAATGATAAACTTATAACATCTTTCATTCTGAAGCAAACGTGATAATTAAAAGTGAAGTAGAAACCTGCAGAATGTCAATATATATGACAGGGCAACATGTCTGTTAAAGTCCTGAAATAATTTTATGCTGTATGTCGAATAGGCACTTCCATATGATTTCTTGCTGCTGGGTCAGGGTTCAAACTCTGTGATGTCTCCGACTTAAAAACTATTCATTAGTCAGTCTGGTCTGGATTTTTTATGTCTGTTTCTCGGCTTACCGGGTTTGTACTGGTGTTTTTCTTTTGCTCCCGTATTCCAGTGGTGTTATTTGTCAACCCAGAGATCTCCAAGTATCTCAACACGTTGTTTCTATTGAGTCCTCATCTTTGCTTCATTATAGACTTTATCTGTGATTTATTTGTTGTCCGTAATGATTCGTGAATAAGTTGGAAGACCTCCATCACCAATAAGTAAGCACCGCCCCCGCTGCACCCACCCCTCGGTCAGAAATTCATTACTTACCGTTCCAAGGAGGTACTTTCATTGTGTTACTTTTCGTTAATTGTTATGTAGTGTTTCCCTTTCTATTTTTTCCCTTAACAATTATGTACGTGTAAGATATATTCAGTTAAGTTTGGGTAACAAAGTTGCCACCTTTTTGGGAAAGAGTTGCAACTCTGGTTGTCTTCTGTTCATTTTGTGGCTGCTTAATTGTATTAGTCTGTCTTTCCTTTTGGTGTTGGGGGCTTGATGTGGATCTGACTGTATCAGTTCCTGAGTTCACTTATTTGCTTTATATGTATTTTCGGGTATATATTTCTATATCTACAGAACATACTCTTTTCGACGTGTTTATTGACATACAAGACGCCATCATGTGTTCCTTCTCATATACACTAAGATTTAGCATTCTGGACCCAGTTGTTCAAAGCATCGTTAGCTTAACGAGCTCGTTAGTCGTCAAAATGTTAAATGTTCTAGTAAGTACACTATCTAATTCACAGGTATTTTTGCTGAAAACATGTGAGTAGCTTTTGCACATTTTTCAGCAAAAATATTAGCGTAAATGCCATATTTATTGATCAAAGTTTTAACAATATGTTAACTAACAACATCGTTAGTTTTGAACAACTTGGTCCTGTAGGCTAAATCATCACATTAGCGTGTCAAAGTTAAATATTGACAATATTTACTTTGACCAAATGGTGGACCGGATATACACTACAGAACTCCAATTAAATAGAGCAAATTCTTCCGATACCGAGGCACCTTTTTTGGATTTGAATCTACTCGTATGTATATCTAATGGTACAGTTTCCACCAAAATTTATGATACACGGGACGATTTTGATTTTGATATAGTCAATTTCCCTTTTCTGGATGGCGAAGCCCTTACTGCTAAACTTCTTAGGCAGGGCTATCGTTATTTTAATTTTCGTAAGGCGTTTTCGAAATTTTATCGCAGACACAGTACCTTGTTAGAAAAATATAGCGTCAGTCTGAAAACACTTCTGCAACAAGGTATATCGGAACCCGAATTTTACGGTGACTTAGTGTACAGATTTAGAAAAACTGTAGGTAAATCTAACTTTTCGGAGCAATTCAGAAAACTTATTAACCGTTGTAACAGAATTGGCTATAGCCTGGATATTATGCGGCAGACTGCATGCCTTGTTGTCAGCCCAATCATTGTTGATGGCTATGCTTCACTCTTTAATTGCACGACGGCGGTTCGGGCCTCAGACTCAGTGACGGCCTCTTCGTAAAACTTTAACCAATGGGTTGGGGCTTGACGATATGTCTTTGACTTGGCCTGTAGACTGCCTCGTACACGTTTTGATGTGATGTCACAGTTTAATGATTTAACATTCAGGTCATTATTAAAAAGTCACTAATGTCTCGTAATTGTTGCAAAATATTTTTATAATGTTCAGTATCAAAATGTTCGTTATTTTCCAAATTTAATAAGTCCCTATAGTCTGATTTCCATCTCGCAAGAATTTCGTGACAACTGTAGATCGAATTACCTTCGGCGTCTACCACTTCCATCGGTATACGCACTTTTCTATCATTCGCGAGAGACATTTTTCCAATTTCGTTCCAAAAGTCTCGAGATATATCATTCTCTAATGAAATCTGAAGATTTTCTTGTTCTAACCGTTGCTGCTTTCGTTTATAGCGGCTGTTTAGTTTATCAAAAGCTCTACGTTCGGCGCAATAATTCGCTTTCAACTGTTTTTAAATATTATTTTCACATTTGAGCAATAGTCTTTTCTTTTCACACACTTTTTTCCACTACTTTTCGAGGTCCTTATTCCAGTGGTTTTTACATTTTATTTTGCTGTCTTTTCTTGATGTATTTTAAGAAAATGATTTCAGCGTCCATTTCCGAGTGAATTAAATCCGTAAATGCGGAATATGCATCGTTAGTTCCATGGTGTTGGTCATTACACATTACAATCCGCTCGAAAGTTCGTTCTATTAATATTGTTGCCTCTCTGTTATTCAGGAAATCGCTGGGTAAATTAGAAACATTGTAGGTCTTAGGTTCTGTGCTTGATATTTGCTCCCGAAAGTTAATGTTTTCAGTATCACAGTTGAATAATTCCGACTCCCAAAATAAAAGACGATGGTCCGGAATATTATCACATCTATCCAAATCAAAGTTTTCAATAATTTCTGTCATAAGAAATATGCTCATAGATGTAACGCCACAAAATTGTTCACGTGATGCAAATACATAATCAACAACTGAATTGCCACGATGTGAACATCAGTAAAATCATTTTTCCCTTGACTCGTCCATTCAACATGCAGCAATTACAGTCGCCACATCTTGAATTTACGTCGCCACATATGTATATTTTCCCTCGTTTTATACTGATAAATCTGCTCCATTAATCTGGTATGAAATATATCGTAATATTTATCATTTAGCTCGTACACAATATTGGTACCTTTCAAAAAATGACAATGTTACAAATATACCTTCACCGCCTGAACCACGTTTTGCATGCCTTTGTTTTTTATTATGACCAATCCATTTATAATCATTTAACTCTAAAATAGCATTATCGGATAAATATGTTTCACATATAGAAAATATGTCACAATCATTAAATAAAACAACATTTTCCCTAAAAATAAAATTATCGCTATTCAATTTTGCCAACGGCCTACATTCCGGAAACCAAATCGAACTACCTATCTACGTCCCCGATTGTCATTTCGATTTGACTGATCGCGTTGTTGGTTAGGCCTATTATCTATGCCCTGCCCTCTGTAGTTCTAGTGTGTATCGTTCTCATAATGATTTGACTGGCTCCGCCCACCTTGTCTAGATCGTCCAAAAGATGAAGCGTTGTACTGAATTTGCGCCTGCTTACGTGACTGATTCCTTTTATTGCGTTGACTCCGCTCCGTTGAACTTGATCTGCGCCGCCTAGGAATCAGTTTTGACCCATGTACATGATAACTATCACATTTACCAGCTTCTCTCAGTATCCAAAAATTGTCTGTGCAGAAAGTTCTGTTTGGTTTAAGTATGGTTCGATATATACCGCGCGATAGTCATTTGTTTTTCACAAGTCATTTTTGGCTACCAACACCTTTGACACTTGATCACGGTTCTCGAATGTAGCAATTATGAGTCCAGAGCTGTCATCTCCCTTCGCTTTTTTTGCATTCAGCCTTCTGTACTCTAACGTCCCCATGATTCATACTGTCTTTAATTAGGGAGATAAATTTGTTTCTTCAACAATTGAATTTGGATCCTCTGGCTCATTCAGACTTCTTCAGATTTCGAATTTTCAAAAAACATGGCTTCTGCTCACTCGTCCCTACAGCTACACCACTATCAAAGCCCTATAATGCCTTCTCCATGTCTAAAAACTTAGTTTTCATTGTACAATTTTCTGAATCAAAGTCTGCACGGACCTTTGCATTCTCTCATTTTAACGTTATATGTATCTCATTAGTGAGTTTATCGGCCAGGTTTTCTCTGAATTCTCCTCAACCTGACGTATTCTGTCCTTGTATTATGCGTTTCACTTGGTGTCCGGATATAACATTTTCTGCAAATTGAGATCGTGTCGTATGAAGTATCTGACTGAATATACTGAGGTTGGTACACACACACACACACACACACACACACACACACACACACACACACACACACACAGAGTGAGAGTGTGAGTTTCATATCAGTATCCATTGTCCTCGGGACCAGCGGATGCTTTACAATGTATTTTCAAAGTGTATACTTAGATAACGTCGAAAGGTACCCTCGTAACACCAATAAGCGTCATGAAGTAAGCATGTGAAATAAATATGACACTCATTTGCTCAAACCGGTAATGCGACACTTTTAAGAGGCTTCTATAATTGTGCATTTAAAACATTACTACAAACAACTTCTGCAACCAAATCTTCTGTACCAATTTAAATACGTTAGACTTACAAGAGTATTTCTTTTACACGATTCAGCAATTCCTACGTCAGATATTACAAATTAACATTTCAAAATGCTGAGGAGATCAAAACGTACAGAAAGGTAAAGTTCGGAGATGCATTAATATCTACTACAATTTAATTCTGGTAGTTATATCTTGTGTGTTGTATGTTGTTCAGAAAATAATCCTCAACCCGTGACAATACAGTGTGTTTTAGTAATGTAGAAACCATCTTGCTAACTACCATTTATATCATACAATAATTACAAATTAAATGTACTTTCTAGATCTGAAATCGATATTTCTCCTAAATTCTGTTTTATGGTCTAATATGCCGTATACTTGAGGGATTGGGTAGGTGTTTGGAGAATAGTCAAAACGATTGGCCCTCCAATAGTTTGACTATTCTCCAAACAGCCATGAAATACCTGTATACTAAAATTATGGGTTACCTGTTCCAACCTGTCATTTTCAGTATTGATTCAACAGGTATCCTATACTATGTTTTGGAATAAAACTGACCTCTATTAGAACTCCAATGACCGAATTTACCCTAATTATTCAGGCACGTTGATATCTTATCATACTAGTGCCACAACCGCTGGTTCAGTAACAAACAGTGTAGATCCTCATCAGACGCCGCGTTCTGTGGTGTCTTGTCAGGGTTCAGTTTATTTGCTCAGGCCTCTCTCTCTCTGTATACTTAGTGTAAATATGTAAACCTAAAGAAATCCAACACAATCTGGTGCGTGCTTACCCGTGTATGTTTTTCTTTCTACATTTGATACAAGAAAATATTTTATCGTTCGTGCAGCTTGTATTGTATGGACTGTCTGTCTTTTGTCTAAGTCTCGAACTGAATTACAATCAATATTAGTTATTAAACCATTACTTGCTGTAGAATGAGAGATAAGGGAAATGGAGACATAATTTTCAGAGAGGCAAATCTGTCAAAACTTTTGCTTCGAGTCTGAAAAGGAATATCCTCTAAAGGGAAAAACATCGCAAAATGCGGACAAACTACACTTATGCCATAGCAGACAAACACGGTTCTGAGCATTTTTGTTGTCTGATCATGGTCTTCGTCGCTTGCGTAAGCAAAACCTGCAGTTTCTATTACTAATATGATGCTAAACAGGAAAAAGCTTTGATCAGACTGCGCAAGCTCAATTAATTAGGCTTACGCTGTTCGCATATGCCATAAGGGCCTGTTGGTTTCTTTGGAAATTAGCCGCGTCACGGGAAAACATTCCTTATTGCATATGCGAACAGCGAATGTTCAGGCGAGCCTGCGCATACGCGCAGCCTTGCGGAAACATTCGCTGCTTGCTCACATAGGCTGTAAGACTGTTCGAATGGGCATTTTCCTGCGTCCCGGCACCATTATTATGCTTTAACCTTGACTGGGTTAATTTTTCGACTATGTCTTAGTCATTATCCCACTATTATGCATACCAACATCTTGTCTATGTATTTCAAATGTTCTGTTTATAATGCTGTATTATTTGTCAGGCTAGATCTAAAGCTCTTTATATTCTTCATTCTCTATCTTTTTTCCTTTTGCATTCCTTTTTTTTCATGCTCCTCATCTGAAATTTTTTGTTCATGTATTTTTACACTTTCACAGTGAAAATGTAAGTTTCATGGCATTTGTGATGTGCCTCCTCTTGCCTAAATGTCCATTTACTGCACTTATTGACTGTATAACTCAAATGTCTGTAGAACTAAACATTTATAGGGCAAGAGTGGTTCTTCATCACTTCCGCCATTCTAAGGTAAAGGGTCTTGAAAAACTAAATAGTTTCGAATTACTGACATTCTTTTCAATTTTACTTTATCAAGCCGGAGATGTTCAAACAAATTCTGGACCTACTTCTGACCATTCAATAGGTTTTGCCGTCGATACTGGCGTAGAAAACATATGTATTACAGGCGATTTAAATTCAAATATGTTAAATCGATATTTTATGAACAAAATTATGGCTATATGTCAAACATACACTTTGCACCAACTAACTGACGAACCAGCGCATTTTGCTGAAACATCGTCTTCAATTATAGAATTATAATTTTAGTTAACAACATAAGTTCTGTCGAAGTTTCTGGAGTTAGTGAATCCTTCTTACTTCAAGATATCCAATACCACTGTCTAGTAGTCGCTGTTTTTTCATTTATTAAACCTTATTCAAAAACTTTTACACTTGAAGTATGGTTTTACAAAGAGATTTTACCGCGCTTTGCCAAGGATCAGCTGATTTTGACAGGGATACTATTAAATGTGAAGATGTAAGCCGTTACGCAACTAATTTTACAAGTACTCTTTTTAATTTAGCCAAGATGTGTATTCCCAATAAAACAGTTAAAGTTTAGCCGCAAGATTTACCTTTGATAAATGGTTCAGTGCGAAAACTCATGAGAAAAAGAAATCGACTTTACAAAAAAAAAAATAAATAAATAAATAAATAAATAAAAATAAATAAAAAAAATAAACGTAATAGAATTATAGAGAAATACGACGCATTTAAAAAGGAAGAAATAATGTAACAGCCCGTTTACGCAAATTAAAGAAAGATTACTTTACATCTCTTGCTGAAAAATTATAAACATCAAATTTATCATCCTCCGACTTTTGGAAAATCCTAAAATCATTTATATAAAAAAAAGGTAAGAGAAAAGTCCAGGGAGTGCCACAATCACAAACCGCAGCCCTTCCCAGACCCCAAGAGGAAGAGGAAACCGACAAATCTAAACAAGCACAAACCGAACAAACGTACGAAAAGTACTAAGATTAGCTCTCTCTTCCCCAAGCGAGGTAATCGCAATACTAAAAGGACTGAAAAACACAAGCACAAAATGACACACGGAAAGACACACGCCTCGTAGAATAAACCACAAAGCAACAAAGAGTAAGACTAACACCGGGACCACCGCCTTATAAAGCCTTCTACCGCTTCTTCCGTTCCACCCATATTTCATGATGGATCTTACGTCTCTGATGACAATTAGAAAGTAAAACTTCAGAATGGCTTTCTTATTAATCAAACAAACTTAGATGATACAATTGCTACACTGTCAAACGTTATACCTCCTGACAGAGAATCGTTTTACAACATAACTATTACAACTAATGAGGTCAGATCTGTTTTGCAAACACTAAAATTGGGAAAATATTCAGGTCCAGATAATATTAACAATAGAATATTAAATGAAATAGCATATATAATCTCTAAACCATTAAGTGAACTTTTTTTTATCTATTCCTTATCACGTGGTATTTTTTCCCGATACATAGAATCTAGCTAATGTATCCCCGCTTTATAAGAATACGACCCTTCAGTAGTTTCTAATTGCAGATCAATATCTCTTTTAAGTTCGATAAGGAAGACCATGGAAAAATTGTACATAAACATTTTTTCAATTACTTTAAAGATAATAATATTATAATGTGTTTACAGTCTGGATTTGTACCAGGTGATTCGACTGTTAACCAGTTGGTAGATATTTATAATACTTTTTGCAAAGCTTTAGATAAAGGCCTAGAAGTAAGGGCAATTATTGTGACATAAGTAAAGCTTTCGATCGAGTTAGGCATAAGGGACTTTTGTTTAAATTGAAAAGAGCAGGTATAAGTGGGTTATTACATTACTGGCTGACTGGCTATCTTTCTAACAGAAAACAAAGAGTTGTTATTTCTGGAGGATCCACAGACTGGGAATATATAAAAGCCGGTGTACCACAGGGTTCTATTCTAGGTCCACTTTTGTTTTTATTATATATTAATGATATTGTTCAAGACATACAGTCATGTGTTAAACTCTTTGCAGATGATATAATTGCTGACAATCCCTTCAATGCAGCAATGTTATTAAATTCAGATTTGGAAACTATCCAAAAATGGGCTGAAACAAGGTTGGTAAAATTCAATCCGTCAAAATCTGAATCTCTTTTAGTTTCTCGAAAAAACCAACAGAAATAGACATCCTCGATTAATTATGAATAATGAGTACATAAATGAAGTTACGCACCATAAGAATTTGGTAATTCTCCTATCAAACAACGGTACCTGGCACGAACAGATAAATTATAACCTCTAAAGCTTGGTAAAGAATATATTTTATCCAAAAATTGAAATTTTTACTTGATAGGGAATCATTAAATAAAACCTAAATTTCCTTTATTTTACCCGTTTTAGAATATGCCGATATAATATGGGACAACTGCACGCAGTATAAAATAGATATAATAGAAAAGATACAGATAGAAGCTGCTAGGATTGTCACTGGTGCTACTAGGCTGATTTCAATAGAGCTTCTATATCGTAAAACAGGTTGGGAGCCATTATATAAACGTAGATATAAACATAAAATATACCAATTTTATAAAATGAATAGCGATCTGTACATACTTACATACTGTACATACATCTTTACCCGACGTATTTAACATCCTTCGTTCCATCGACAGTTGAGAACACATTTACGTACAATTTACGTGGATCACAATATCTTAGACCTTTGTTTATAAAAACTCGGTTATATTATAAATCGTTTTACCGTCTTGTACACGGGAATGGAATGAACGTCCTCTCGATACTAGAAATTCTACCTCATTAGCGAGTTTCAAACACAAATTAAATGGAGATAGCATTAAAGTACCTAAATATTACAGCACAGGAAACAGGTCATTACAAATTTATCATACTAGATTAAGGACTAAATGCAGTTCTTTAAATCAACATTTATTTTCAAAGTTTCAAAGAATATGACTGAAAATCCATTATGTGTATGTGGCATAGCTGAAACAACTAAACATTTTCTATTAGAGTGTCCAAGATTTACTCAAACCAGAACTGCTATGATAGATACACTTTTACCATTCTGCAATCCGAGCCTAAATGTCTTACTGTACGGATGTGATAGATAAGCCTTTCGTCAGAATAAATTATTTCTTACAGTTCAGCAATATATATCAAAAAGCAAGCAAATCTATCAAAATATTTGCTTCGAGTCTGAAAAGGGATCTACTCTAAAGGGAAAAACTTTGCAAAATGCGGACAAACTACACTTATGCCATAGCAGTCAAACATGTTTCTGTGCATTTTTGTTGTCTGATCATGGTCTTCGTCGCTTGCGTAAGTAGAACCAGCAGTTCCTATTACTAATATGATGCTAAAAAGGAAAAAGGCTCTGATCAGACTGCGCAAGCTCAATTAATTGGGCTTACGCTGTTCGCATATGCCATAAGGGTCTGTTTTTCTTCATTGGACATCAATGTTTTTTGTTGCTTTTTTTGTATGAGCTACTGACTTGTGATTTGGTATTTTTGTCATCAACATGATAGCACTCATAGTCGTAACTACATTTTGTAAATTGAAGTAGTCTGACAGATATTTGATGGTATTCACATGTTTAGTGCTGTATCCTTAAATAATGCATTACATTCTTATGCGCTTCATTCCTCGATGAAAAAAAAGTCAAACATTCTCGAGGGAGGGGGCGGGGGTGGAAAAGTGGGAGCATAAGGCGGATACAAAGAATATTGTGCGAAAGACGGCCAATAGCGTTCTTTGTTTACTGAAGTTATGATGACTTGAACATATTGCCTTGACGTAGCGTACAAGTTCCGTCTTCTGACTGTTCAAATTGTAACGTTAAGCAAACTTTAAACCCCGATATTAAGAAAAACATTCTATTAGGTAGAATACTATCGAATATTGCACGAGTAGAATTATATGTAAAACATGTATAGGAATTGAAATTCAGATTTCAGATTGATGATGAGAAACATTAGGCTATTTTAATGCCTGTGAAGCCCTCTCTTCGGGCTTCAGAAACATTAAAATACCCTAATGTTTGTAATCATGCAATGCAAGCTGAAAGTCTAAATTTCAATTTTTAAAAAGATTTAACCACAAATATACATTTTAGGAGACACGTCTGTTGTTTCGCCTCCGTTTTGGAAGTAAAGTCTAATCTTACAGAGTAGGAAGATGGGGAGAAGAACAATTTTGACATGGTTGTCTCTCAAGTAGTATTTGGTCACAAAGAGCAATAAGGTCCTTAGCCGCTTTCGCTAGTTAACATTAACTATTCTCTGGGCTAATTCAGCATACGAAAAATTTGGTGATATGTTTGTTGTTGTTGTTTTTTTCAGAAAACAGGAGACAATTTGCATAAAATGTCAGATCTACTTTTCTTGAAAAATAAGAAAATATCATCAATTTGTCGTCTACTGAATTAGCCCAGGGAGTGGTAAAGACAAAAACAATTATAAGTGCACCGAATATTCGTCGAGTTCATCATTCTAACTTTAATGAAAATAAAAGGCAAACCCAAGCTTGAAAAAGTAAGAAAAAGTCCAGGAAACTACACGATCGTGCATTTAATGTTTACACATATTATTTTGTAGGTTCTCACGTGCAGCGGCTCATAATACTATTAAATACGAAACCGGCTATATTTAGTGCTATTTATGAGTTTGTCTATCGAAAAGGCAATATATATTTATTGAAATGTCATAGAGAATACAAATAATCCCCCGGTGTAGACATTTTTTTCATTGTAGGCCGCGCCATGCGAAAACATGTTTTCTGGTTTATGCGGACAGCGAAAGCACAGATCAACCTGCGCATCCACGCAGTCTGTCCACGAACTTCACAGTCCACAAACAGATATTTGGATACTACAGAATGTATGAATGGAGATCAAAGGCCCATATGATACTTTGCGCATGCGCAAGATGATCTGAATCTGCGCATTTTGCGCATGTTCGAAGGCACTTTTTCGCTTGTTGAGGCCCATGTGGACATGAACTAAGACATAACTTACGAGAACAAAGTTAATTGTCAATATATAACCTGGGAAAACCTTTACCATCCAGCACATTCATTCATGCCGCTAATGCAAACAAAAAACAACAAATGAGCCGTAATGCGAGAAAACGTACCTTCTGACATGTGCACCCAGCGAAAATCAGCCTACACATCCACGCAGTCTGATCAAAATCACTGGAGAAAATTTGCATGAAATGCCAGATCCTGTTGGCTGAAAAAAAAAAAAAAAATAGAAAATATTTCAATATGACGTCTCCTGAAATTTTACCCAGCATGCTAAGTGTTAAGCCAGGTCACAGGAAAGGTACCTTATGTCAAATGCGGACATCAAGAGGCAGACAGTCTGTATCTCCAGACAGTCTTATCAGGACCTTCGCTATCCTGGATACTGTAGAATATTTCGAAGGATAGCGATGGTCATGGTTAGATTACGAAGCTGCGAAATCAAATCGCCGCATATGCGATTAGAGCCATTTTCTTGTGGTACGACAGATTTGAACCGCAATGTGAGAAAACGTACCTTCGGATATGTCAGAAAACGTAGCTTCGAACAGTCTGATCAGAATCTTCACTGAGCACTAAATGGATAGCCAAGAATGTAGTGTCTTCATGTCGTCTACGAAGATTGTGATCAGACCGCGTGGATGTGTAGGCTGATTTGAGTCTTCGTTTGGTGCACATGTCAGAAGATACGTTTACTCATATTAAGGCTCATTTGAGGTTGTTTTTGTAAAATGTGTATGCATTTGGAGAACATCGGTTTTCTTCCGGTTTTATGGGGTTCTTAGTAGGGTTATATATAACTATTCACCCCCAGTTTTTTTTTTTTTGTTTTTTTTTTTATTTTTTTATTATTATTATTCAAAGTCACACTTTTGCAGCAGAGAACTGTGCTATTGGTAACATAGTGAAATAAAAAATGGGAAGTACTGTGTAGAATGAATGTAGCAATGTGGGTTTTGCTCATTTAAGAGAGAAATGAGCAGTTTCCCGTAGGAGCCCCAATTTGACCATTCGACCTGAAATGTGCTTGTTGCTGTTAATATTCGTACACGTTTGTATTTTTTCATTTCGTTTTTTTCGTCTTACGAGTACGAAGAAAAAACAAAAGAAATTTTTCTTTGTCTACGATTGGGAATATGCATTCTCAAATCGAACGGATTATAAGCTGGTTAAATAATACAGTTTATTTTGATATTCAAGCATGGAAAGATTTGGGCCGAAAGAAAAAGCTATAAGTGGAGAAAAGAACGAAACACTGCTACATAGATGATTTCGGATATAGTATATTCGGCTTAGGCTAGGCGTGACATGTAATTATGTATGCGGGCTAGAAAACAGACGATCGTAGTTGATCGTCTATAATGTTTTTATCGTTGAGTATTGCGATAATTTATATAATTACAACCTTTCATAAATTATAACATTTTTCACTATACTACGATCTATAGGGAGCTAAGTAATGCATGACAGATTAGTTTCCCGGCGCATTGATGCTTTGCATCAATGTTTTCTTGTATTGACAATTAATTTTGTTTTCTTAAATTGTGTCTTAGTTCATGTCCACATGGGCCTCGTTAAGCGAAAACATGCCTTCGAGCATGCGTAAAATGCACAGATTCAGATCATCTTTCGCATGCGCAAAGTATCTCCACTCATACTTTCTGTAGTGTCCAGTCTGTGAAAGTCCTGCTCAGACTGCGTGGATGCGCAGGCTGATCTGGGCCTTCGCTGTCCGCATAAACCCGAAAACACGTATTCGCATGGCGCAGACCACAATGAAAAAATATATAGACTGGAGGATTATTTGGTATTCTTACGTAATGACATTTCAATAAACATATACAGTCAAACCTGCCTTAAAAGCCACCTGTATTAAGCAATCACCTGTATTTAAAGACCAGTTTTCGAGATCCAAAGAAGAAGAATAAGGATAAATTTACCTTATTAACCCGTGTCCTGCTGAACCGGATATGCCCTGCCTTAGCAAAAAGTGCAGATCCAGATCAGTTGGCTTAACGGCTCTGAATCTGTTTGCCATTTAGTATTTAAATTTGTATCACCAACTTGGATCAATTGAATTGATTGGCTGAAAATTGGAAGGTGGCGCGGCATCTTAATTTATTCAGCATGACAAGGGTTAAGCAAGCACCTGTCTTAAGCAATCAAGTTTTAGTTTTCCCTCAGGTGCTTGCTTAACACAGGTTTGACTTCATTGCCTTTACAATAGACAAACTCATAAATAGCGCTGAATATAGCCGGTGCCAGTATGAGCCGCTGCAAGTGAGAACCTACAAAACACATTACGAAAACATTATTTTCAAATATACTGAAAATTTCACCATCGAAACATGAAAATTTTCAGATAAAAAATTCTGATATTTTTCATATTTCTGCACAAAACATAGATTGTGGGTACTTGTCAGAACCACCTCGATGAGGCGGTTCTAACGAGTACCCACAATCTATGTTTTGAGCAGAAGCAAAAAAATGTATATCCCTGTAAACCCCAATTTTACTGTATAAAAGTTTGGTTTAAGGGGATAAAAAATATATAGGCATGTTTTCGTGATGATATATGTGAACATGGAATGGCTGACCGTGAAATTTCTTTTCAAGCTTGCGTTTGCCTTTTATTTTTGTCTTTACCACTCTCTGGGCTAATTCAGCAGACGACAAATTGATGATATTTTCTTATCGTTCCAGAAAACAGGATTTGGCATTTTATAAAATTTGTCACCAATGGAGACATGAAATATCAAAACCTGTTTCCTGGGAGAAATAAAAAAAAATATATCACCGATTTGTCGTTTGCTGAATTAGCCCAGAGAGAGGTTTAGGTTAACTAGAGAAGTGGCAAGAGTCCTCATTGCTCCTTGTGACCAAATACTACTTGAGTGGCATTAAAATACTTTATTGTATAAAAAGCAGTGTCGCACGTTATTAACAGCCGTGCATTAATCGGCGAAAAGCCATGAATAAACAAAGCAATTCACGCGCTCTTAATGCACGGCTACGCAACTTTCAATATGCTCGTACTGGGCTGCCATCACGAGATGTGTACTTCGCGGCCCTAGAACGAGCAAGTCCGTGGAAATTGCGTTCGCGAAACATCGGTGAAAAGGCGAAACAAAATAGTGCAAGAAATAACGCGAAATATAGCAAATGTTTTCAGTTTTTATGCAATAATAGCGATCGAACATGGTTTTTCAATGCATTAACATTAACCAGGTCCCTAGGTAAGTGTTGAAAACCGCGACCTCCGGCCTTGGTTTTCAACACCTCCCTCGGGACCTGGCGAATGTTAATGCAGGAAAAACATATGTAATCCCAATATTCTAGGGAGATAACTCTGTCAAAATTGTTTTTCTCCACTTCTTCCTTTTCTGTAAGATTGTAATTTACTCCAAGAAGGGAGGCAAAACAATAGACTTGTCTCCTAAAATGTATATTTTCCGTTAGGTATTGTTAAGAATTGAAATTTATATTTTTAACTTGCACTGCATGATGACAAACATTAGAGTTTTTATAATGTCTGTGATGCCCGAGGGAAGGGCTTTACAGACATTAAATATCCTTATATTTTTTCATCATCAAGTGCAAGCTAAAATCTGAATTTCAATTCTTATACATATTTTTACATATTATTGTATTCATGCAATTTTCGGTAGTATTCTACCTAAATGGAAAT
Organism: Anodontia alba; assembly: GCA_964016985.1. NCBI lineage: Eukaryota > Metazoa > Mollusca > Bivalvia > Lucinida > Lucinidae > Anodontia > Anodontia alba. The sequence goes on along the minus strand of OZ024822.1, from coordinate 10,296,742 downwards.
ATTTTTTCTTAATACCGGTGTTTAAAGTTTGCTTAGCGATAAATTTTGAGCAGCCAGAAGACGAACCTGTACGCAACATCAAGGCAATATGTTCAAGTCATCATAACTTCAGTAAACAAAGAACGGTATTGGCTGATGTTCGCAAGCAATATTCTTTTTATCCGCCTTATGCCAGCCTCGACGAGAATGTTTGACATTGTTTTTCATCGATGAATGAAGCGCATAAGAATGTAATGCATTATTAAAGGAGACAGCACTGTACATGTGAATACTATCAAATATCTGATAGACTACTTCAATTTACAAATTGTAGTTACGACTATGAGTGCTATCATATTGATGGAGAAAATACCAAATCCCAAGTCAGTAGATGATACAAAAAGTACTGATGTTCAATGAAAAAAGCCCATATACTCGTAGCATACGCGAACAGCGTAAGCCTAACTGATTGAGCCTGCGCAGTCTGATCAAAGCCTTTTTCTGTTAAGCAACATATTAGTAATAGGAACTGCTGATTCAACTAAGCAAGCGACGAAGACCATGATCAGACTACAAAAATGTACAGAGCCACGTTTGCCTGCTATGGCAGAAGTCTAGTTTGCCCACATTTTGTGATGTTTTTCCTTTTAGAGTAGATCCCTTTTCAGACGGGAAGCAAAACAATTTTGATAGAGTTGCCTTCATGGAAATTATGTCTCCATTCCCCTTATCTCTCATTGTATAGCAAGTAATGGTTAAATAACTAATATTGAAAGTAATTCAGTTAAGGGACTTAGACGATGACAGACGGTCCATGCAATACAAGCTGTAAAAATGAATAAAATATTTTCTTATATCGAAAGTAGACAGTAAAAAATACACGAGTAGGCACGCACTAGATTGTGTTCGATTTCTATAGATTTACGTATTTACACTAAGGATTCAGAGAGAGGGGTCTGAGCAAAACCCTGACAAGACATCACAGAACGCAGCGTCTAGTGAATATCTACACTGTTTGCTACTGAACCAGCGGCTGTAGCACAAGTATGGCAAGATATCAACGTGTCTGAATAACTAGGGTAAATTCGATCATTGCAGTTCTAGCAGAGGTAAGTTTTATTCCAGCATATTTTATAGGATAACAGGTTATCCATGATTATAATTTATAGGTATTTATGGCTGTTTGGAGTATAGTTAAACTATTGGCCAGAGGTTTAGGCTGAACTCCAAACAGCCATGAAATAATTGTTTTATTACCAAAAAAAAGATAAAATAAATAAAAAACAAAAATAAAAAAACCCCAAAAAACCTTAAACTATAATACCCCGCCATTATCATGTCGCGGGCAGATAATTATGTCAAATATTGACGAAATTTGCCCATTAGCAATCCCAAACCAGATCTCCTTCATATCAATGCATGTATGTACCAAGTTTGGGTAAAAATCCCTTGCCTTTACTCAAGTTATCGTCCGGAAACGAAAATATGGGCGTGCATCCGGTAGATAACTCCGTCAAAATTTGACGAAATTTGCCCGTTAGATATCCCAATCCAGATCTCCACAATATCAATGCACATACCAAGTTTGGTGAAAATCCATTGACGTTTACTCAAGTTATCATTAGGGACGCGAAAGTATGGGCGTGTCTCGGGCAGATAGCTCCGTCAAAATTTGACGAAATTTGCCCATTAGCAATCCCAAAAAGAGGTAAGAGAAAAGTCCAGGGAGTGACACAATCACAAACAGCAGCCCTTCCCTGACACCAAGAGGAGGGAGGAAACCGACAACTCCAAACAAGTACAAATCGAACAAACGTACGAAAAGCACAAATTTATCTCTCTCTTCCCCAAGCGAGGTAATCGCAATACTAAAAGGACTGAAAAACACAAGAACAAAATGACACAAGCTAAGCCATAAAACAAATCGCCTCTTAGAATAAACCACAAAGCAACAAAGAGTAAGACTAACACCGGGACCACCGCCTTAGAACGGTCAGTAAGGTAAACCACTGGGTCCCGATGCCACTCTTAATCAGATCTCCACAATACCAATGCACATACCAAATTTGGTGAAAATCCATTCATGTTTATTCAAGTTATCATCCGGATACGAAAAACGGACGGACGGACAGACACACGGACGTCCAAACAAGTAAAAATCGAACAAACGTACAAAAAGCAAAACGGTTAGCTCTCTCTTCCCCAAACGAGGTAATCGCAATGCTAAAAGGACTGAAAAACACAAGAACAAAATGACACAAGGTAAAACATAAAATAAATCGCCACGTAGAAGAAACCACAAAAGCAACAAAGAGTAAGACTAACACCGAGACCACCGCCTTAGAACGGTCAGTAAGGTACACCACTGGGTCCCCATGCCACTCTTAATCAGATCTCCACAATATCAATGCACGTACCAAATTTGGCGAAAATCCATTGATGTTTATTCAAGTTATCATCCGGATAGGAAAAACGGACGGACGGACAGGCGACTGACGGACGGACGGACAGACGCACGGACGTCCAACGTGAAACCATAATGCCCCGCCACTATATAGTGGCGGGGTATAAAAAGGTAAGAGAAAACTCCAGGAAGTGCCACAATCACAAGCCGCAGACCTTCCCAGACACCAATCCATCAAGTATACAGCATATCAAACCAAAGAAAATAACTTAGGAGAAATATCAATTTCAGATCTTGAAAGTACATTTAATTTGTAATTATATAATATAAATAGTAGTTTGCCAGATGGCTTCTACATTACTAAACACACTGTATTGTCGACGGCTGAGGATTCTTTTCTGAACAACATACAGCACACTACATAATGGTGACTTTAAAGATGATTATGATTATGTTGATGATGATCACTGGTACACACACACACACACACATATATATATATATATATATATATATATATATATATATATATATATATATATATATATATATATATATATATATATATATATATATATATATATATATATATATATATATATATACTATTACACAGCATGAACATAACAAAGTATCAACCTTCTAGTGTACGTCTATATGGCGAATGAACTGCAATAATAAAGAATGAATAATGAACATGATTCAAACACGAAACAATGATGGATGTAAGAGATGATTTTAGACGAATACATATATGAGATTTATGAAAAATGAGTACCAATTTATGAAATAAGCTCAAATGGACTATCTTGCAGATTTGCTCTGAAATACATTAATATTACAAAATTTACTAGCCTCTTGCTAAATATTATTTCTATCCAGTCAATAAGAACCCGAAACCGATATACCTGTATATATATAACGAAAATACATTTACTGTTACATAGCAAAGTATAAATCTTACTAGTTTAGTTTATGTCTATAGGCGAATGCACTTATCCTTGCCCTAAACATGCATACAAAGTGATTCGATTAATACTCGTACATAACGGTACATGCTGTATAAGAATTGTGACTATTTGTGAAGGGCGAGGGATGAGGTCTATCAAAGGGAAAAAGATGAAACTTGGAAACATCGGTACTTAACCTAATAAAATAAAACGAATGAATAATGAACATGATTCAAACAAGAAACAATGATACATTTCTTATATTTTATTGTGCAAAACCCGACCTAAGACAGTATTATTAGCAACTGTATGGATTATATGTGAGCTGGGTCCCGACTTTTAACATAGTAAAGTCTAAAACAGTACCTGGATAAAAAAACATACCGACCGGCCAACAGAACTAGCCAACAGTAAAAAAAAAATATTGGCCGGTATGATACTCGCACTTGTGGTTCCTGTCAACAAAGCCGTGCAACAGTAAAATAAAATCATATTTATATCTCTGTATATTGGCTAATAGGGTAATAATATTTAATATATAACAAACCTGAATAAAGTTTTATTAATGCACCTTTAATCTTTACCTTTTTGTACGTTTTGATTTCCTGACAGAGAGAAAAATAAATAACAACAACGACTTTATACCTTATAATATAGAGTAGGTATAATTACAACTTCTGACATAGGAATTGTTGAACTGAATAAAAGGAACACTCTTGTTAGTCTAATGTATTTAAATAGGTAAATAGGTTTAAATAGGTACAGAAGATTTGGTTGCAAAAATTGTCAGTAATAAAGTTTTAAATGCACAATTATAGAAGCCTCTTAAAAGTGTCATAGTACCAGTCATAGTGTCATAGTACCAGTTTGAGCAAATGATTGTTACATTTATTTCGTATGCTTACCTCATGACACTTATTGGTGTTCTTGAGTACCTTTAGACGTTATCCAAAAATTAAATACATTGTAAAACATCCGCTGTCCCCGAGGACAATAGTTACTGACATAAAATTCTCTCTCTCTCTCTCTGTACTTATTTATGTCAACCTCAGTATATTCAGTCAGATACTTCAAACAACACGGTCCCTGTTTGGCAGAAAATATTATATCCGGACTCCAAGTGAAACACATAATAAAAGGACAGGAGTAAATTACCAATCAGTTATTTATATTTGATATGTTACTGTAACCAGTTATCACAGTGAATATAGGAAAACATGTTTTTATGTGTTTTTTTGTGTGTTTTTTTTTTTTCTGCGATTACTGGCAGCATATGTAAATCCTTATCCATACCTTTTCCGTCATCAACCGGCAGTGTCCATCATAACCGTTAATTCCTCGACATATTTATATTGTATAAATACAGATACAGTTACGTGGCAACATAAACATACTTCAAATGGGATTCAGAAATATATATCCAAGACTTACATGAATCTGTCAGTGTTTAATGTTACAGATCTTTCGAACCCTCTTTCGCTTGTGCGTTTTAATCGCCAGAGTCTAGTTAATCATGTCTTACACTCGGAGCGTCTTCAGTCTTAAACCTTCCTGTGAAACATGATTTTGCACCTTTATCTCATCGCCAGATTTAATACTTCAGTCATTCAAAAGAACCCAATTGTAAGTGCATAATCTTTCACAGGTCACGGTGGTGTCATCTTGTATCTTGTGTCCTTTGAGAGCAATGAGCTCATCTGGAATAATTTGAAAATAGAAAATCGCTCAAGCCAGTGCTAGAAGCGTGAGCAGCTTGCAAATTATTTAATAATTTATGAACAGACTCAATGAAACCGAGTGTTGCTATTTCGCTTTCTTCAATACGTTTGTTGTTTTCAAAGAGTTCATAAAAAAAAAAAAAAAAGAATATTAAAGAAATTATCCATTCTTAGCCAAGATTTGATCTGGGGCCAAGAGGTGTTAAAGTATCTGGAAAAAATTAACATTGAAGCATAACATAAGCATTTTTATTTGGTTAATTTGAAGAAACTTTTACGATTTCTGCTATCGAAAATACACTGTAAATGAAAACTTAGGCTCTGTAGACGTTACTTCTTTAGAGACTGAGTTTAACCTTTGAGCACTTTCAGTCGCTAAAGCTGTTGTTCCTTTAAGAGTTTATTATTTTAAGAATTTATTATTTTAAGAGTTTATTATTTTATCAGAAGTAGCTAATGAATTCGTTTCTTTAATTTGTCAGTCAATCCACCAAGCTGAACTATCAGTATTTTTCAAAACAGCCCCATGTTTGGAATGTCGGTCGGTACTCTTCATATGCTGTTTCATAAGCTCAGATGAGTGGGAATTACTGGAAAAAGTTTTCTGGTAAATTTGGTGACAAGAAACAACCAGTTGTCTTTCAGGGTGCAGCATCCAAATGGAATTATATCCAGACAGATTTGACTTAAACATCTTTCAAAAGACTACTTGTTGTTTTTTTTGTTGTTTTTGAGTCTGCTAGCGACAGCTAGCAGGCTCTTTGCAATCGCATGGGGTTTTACGAGCGGATTCTCATCACAGCTATTTATGCGTATATTTATACGCGCACTACTTCTTAATCAGACGCAATGCGGGACTATTACGGTGAACTGAATGTGAAGCAGCGGAATTTTGCATGGCTTTTTTATTTCGCTGACATAACTGTAACTGAAATCGATTTAGATAATGCAATTTGAAACATAGACTTCAAAATTCGGTGTAGTAATATACGCGCTACTTTTGTCAAGGCGTTAATTCGGCACGGGGTCCTACTAATCACCCCATGGCACCCCACGATATCCCAAGGCACCCCACGACACTAAATTATTTCATTGTATTTATTAACTGAATGCTGAAATTACACCAGGGTATTAGTTTTATGTATCCAAATTTGTTTTTGTGATAGTTTAAGACATTAACCTTACTTCAAGCGATTATCTCGGGGCGCCTAAACACCAAGATTCAAACTGACGCTAAAATATAGCAAAGAGACCAATGGTGTAAGTTAATAGTCTATCAAAAATAAGTTTTAACTTAAAACTGCATTTTATATTCAACTTTATTCACACCTCAGTGACACGGAGTTGTTTTACGACTGCTGGCCCATTTATAGGTTTATGACCATTCTTTTTTGGACATCTGAAAATCTCTTGAAAAGGGTAGGCATAGCTGGTCGGGCTAAACTGTTGATGCTTAGGTGAAGCACTAGCAAATGACAATCAGTTATTAACGCTAATCTGGACTGAACATGGCCATTTCAAATTTATTTAATCTGCTCTTGTCTTAATAATAAGTTGATAGAGTAAATTTATAAATTTGTACTAGAATAATCGTGGAGCTACATCAGGTGTTGAATTTGTATGAACTGGAGCATATCTAGAGTTGAACTTTAATAATTCTAGAAATTGGAAATTGCTGCTGTAGATACATTCATTTGGAATAATCAGGTGATAAACTTCATTGGAAAATAAAGAGGTTCATTACTCCAATCACTGCATTGGCCTATATATGCAGATAATAAAATGGATTTTTTGTGAAGAAAGAAACAAAACAGAAGAGAAATAATTGTATTTAGTTTTTCAGTACATGGTTAGATTATATATGTATATCTGTTTTACACAGATGCCTCAATAAAGACCCATTCTTATTTATACATTGAAAAAAGTAGAATGCATTTCCATCTGACTGATTTTGAGAAATTGATAGTGAAAGCATGTAGTACAGAGTGTTCATGCTGGTTGTTTTTCAAGGAATAGTAAATTTTCTCACAAAGCCTTGTCTCTGAATGTAAATTTAATATTGGATGAAGCCACTGGTTGTAAGCAAGTGTGAAAATATGGATATAGAGCAAAATCCAGGTCCATCAAATCATATAAATCTACAAGAAAATGTATCTGTATTATTGCAAGGAGGTATTCATCAAGGAGATGAGATATTTAGTTCTGATTCAAGAGGGCATCAATGCCTACCATGTTGTTTAGTATTTTTGGTGAAAGCTGTACAGAAAAGGATCTGTACCAACATGTGGAATGTGAACAACATGAATGAAATTCTGTTTAAAGGAGATAAATTACACGAGTATCCTTTCCTTGATTTAGAGACAACACTCGCTATGACATATGCAGTCTTCGCTTGACGTACATTTGATAGAGTTTTTAAAGAAAGTCTTCTTTTCAGGAAGTACAATGCCCAGATGCTTGATATATTTCATAGAGATCCATCTTATGGTGTAGTATTGGTAGCATTGGAATGCCACCTATCTTCTTTGCATGTATTGTGTTTGCATAGAAGATACACAGCACTCCATCAATACTTTACAAGCTAGCAGACTCTTAGGACTATCAGTCCTTTGATTTTTATTTTGTTGTTAAACAAAATATACCGAGTGGACTCTTTCTTTTACATTAACTCTTTGGGCGGGTTCACTTCCTATACTACAACGTTTTATAGAAAATTCTGTATATAATGCAAACAGTGTAGACCCTTATCAGACGCCGCGTTCTGTGGCGTCTGATCTGGGACTGCAGTGTTTGCCAATGTCCCTTTTCTGGGACACTAGGCATAAACGGATTACTGATATAGTAATTTAAAAAGGGTCTAACACTCATCGCTTTTCTGATGGTGGTGCGAGTCGTTATGTATTTATCGATGTATCTGCAAAATTTATAAACGTAGACCTTGGGAATAGCTAAATGGCCAAAGCTTGTTTCGGTCAAATTAATCCAGAAAAGATTTGAATCTGCACTGTTATGCACTAAAATGAACAGACATGTACTCCACTCTTAATTATGTTAGAGCACAGCCAGTCACTGAAGTGGTTTTCCATAAAGCGCTTAGGACTAATTTTCTTCAATGACTGCTCTTGGAATAGACATAATGACTATATTATAGATAATGGCTTGGGAAAAATAATGTAATGCGTAGATTAAGGTACAGTTGACTCCCGTTATCTCGACCTCGCTTATCTCGAATAACCGCTTATTTCGAAGTGAAAATCTGGTCCCTGCCTATACATGAAAACCTAACAACAGATGGAAAATATTGTAGAAAAGAGGAGAAATTGCTCCTAAGGAGCAATTTCTCCTTTTTTCCACAATATTTTCAATATATCTCTAACTTCAAAAGTCCAATTACCTATCAGTTTGTTAAATGTGGTTAATCAAATTATTTTTTTCTCAATTCTGCAAACGTGATATGTCGAACTACGGATATCTCGAAGTATTTCAGAGAGTCCCTTGGAGTTCGAGATAACGAGAGTCGACTGTATGTAATAGATAGGAAATCTTTAGAAATAATTTATACGACGTCCATAAGATCTATTGGAGAATACTCGGACGTTATCTGGGGCAAATGCTGCGAACAAGAAAAAATATAATTAAAAAATAATTTAGTGTTGTGCCGATATATCGAAAACCAATCGGATGAGCCCTCTATCGGCAACTATCGATATTTGTTTTTCACTATCGATTATTTGAAATTCTATTTTTAGAAACATGGGCCAGAGGTCACATAATGAAACCTACAAATTAAGAGTATTATGAAAGACTCATTGACTAGAAACATGGCTGCAAAATCTGCTTTGTCTTGAAACAACCTATATCTTAAATTACCCTAGTTATGCTATTATATGCTGTTGCATTTTAAGTAATATAAAAACATAAAACGCATATGCTAAAGTGATTTATTATTTGACACCAGTGATGGGATATCCAATTTGTATAATCGATAATCAATCGGTTTTACTTTCCCGATAATCGATTTTGATTTTCCTCTCCGATTCCCAACGTTAAAAGATATGCAAATAGAAGCAGCTAGAATAACGCTTCCATCTATTCGTAATCTGTATGGTGAAATTGGCAAAAGAAAGAAGGAATCGTATATTTGCACTGGTTTATACAATTTAAAATAATCTTACCACAGAATACATTTCAACAGTCGTCCCTCATTTTAACGAGCGTTCGCATTACATTTTGAGTGATGCAAATAATATTCAAACTATTGATTCGAGAACTTCTTTGCATTGTAATTTTTCCCGTTATCTGTTATACGAGAACATTTTGGTTCGGCTGACTCCTTTAAGCGACATATTAAGCCTGATAAAGGTAACGGTCTAAACTATTCCTGACGGGACATAGTTATTTACTAATTTTCATAAATATACATCAAGTTACCAAAGAAAGGCAACAATCATGAAGGACATCCTTCGCGATGTTACGAAGAGATGAGATGAGAAACACACACACACACACACACACACACACACACACACACACACACACACACAACAACAACAACAACAACAACAACAACAACAACAACAAATAACAGCACGTTTGTAACAACAGACATACGAACAAAAATAGAGCTATAACAGAAGAACCGTCTTGGAACAGTCAGCAGAAAAAAAAAATCTGTAGGCAGGTCCTGTTAAAATAAAAACTAGTGACAGAACCGAATGTAGTGCGTAATGTACTCTTAGAAGTAATAACGAAACTTACCGCGACTGCATGTGCCGTTTCAATCAGTAGGAACATTTTAGATGAGGTTTAATCCTTTCTATATTACGGTAAAGGTATTTACCGTCTTTAAAAGTGATTGAAAATGTTAGATGTAGCTCTTGTGCTTTTCTAGTTATCAAGCCCAGAAAATTGACAGTTTCCCTAACAATCGCATGAATATTTAACCCAGCCATTTTTAGGAAGAGAATACTAAAATATAATGAGAAGGATTAGCGCATACAACCTTGGAACAATATTCATCCCAGCTAGCATTCTACGTAAATCTACATCGGGCCGTCATCGGCCCGTCAGCTACCCTGACGGGCCGATGACGGCCCGATATAGATTTACGTAGAATGCTGACTGAAATTGTGCTATATGTGAGCAGCGATTCCAGTTTCCTACCCACAGTCTGATCATGACCTTGCAGGTTCTATGCATTTGTTGATAAAAGACACGATAGAGGTTGTCAGAATATTAGCGGTCATATTTGAAATCTTAGGACTGATACCGTCGATGGCAGTTGCTTTTGTAGGGTCAAGTACATGTAAGAAATAAGAGTCTTGCTGAGTTGATATAGGTGGAAGAGTAAATTGCTCGCAGGATGGCATTTTTGACGTGATCACTGTTCAAAGATACATTCTACATTATACTGTTAGTGTGTATCGGACAGCAAAAGTCCTGATCAGACTGCGCGGATGCGCAGGCTGATCTGGACATTTGCTGTTGACATGGCATAAGAGCCGTTTTTTTCTGCGTAGAGCATCAATTATTTTCAATAAAACGTTCACATGCTTTAGTTTATGTTCGGCAATTTAGCATATACTCTCACTGAATAATTTTAAAGCCAAAATTTCACGCCTTAAGATGGCGTGTGAGTATCGCATCGCCTGCATGCCATTGCAAGACTTCTGGAGGATTATTTTGTGGTACAGTCTGAGTCGCATTAACGATCAAACAAAATTTACACGCACAAGGAAATGAACTCCACCATGTGTAAATACGTCTTCCGGGACTATTTGGACAGCAAAGGCCCTGATCAGTCTGAGCAGGGCATTCGCTGTCCTCTTACAGATTCATTGGATACTGTACAACTATATCGATATATAGCAACCCCTTGTCACATTGTGCGGTTTTGCTGGCTGTTCTAGAGCTTAACTGTTCGCATTAATGATGTCTCAGACACCCGTACACATCGCAAGGATAAAGGCATTCATATCCCCTATATGTGCACATTAAAGAACCAGACAAGCAGTTTTAGCTAGGTTATGGCTAGGCCTTTTAGAAGACTCACTGTGAACTGTACAGACCCTGCTGTACTGCGTAATCATGAGGTGGTGGACAGACTGGTATGGGTCTTTGCTGTTCGAATATGCGATATTGGCTGTTTTGATTTGATGCTCCACGGTAATATTACTGTTTTCCTGCTAGAATTGCTGCTAGCTGTGTTGCGTCTGGGTACTTAAAATCATGGACAATGTCTTTTAATCTGATCGTCTAATGTCTTAAACAAGCAACGAAAGTTATTTGTCTTTTAGTGCAAGAAATCTTCTATAAATATAAAACGCTATTATCGCTAGACTGATCGAGCATATACTTGCGTGTTCCAGCTTTGTCACACAGAACAGCGATGATTTGAAGGCGAGTCGCAACCTGAGAAATCTTATCATATGACTATTGCCCCATTGAAGACTCAAATAAGCCTGCGGATCCACGCAGTCTGATCAGAGTTTTCGTTGTCCGCATGTAGAAACTATCCAAAATGCCCTCAATAAAGATTTTGATCAGACTGCGCAAATGCGCAGGCTGATCTGAATCTTCACCGGGCGCACACGTCCGAAGGTACGTTTCTAACGTTGCGGCACAGTTGTTTGTTCATGACCAGCCTGTGCACCTATATGCACTCTTTAATACGGAGAATACTGTAGAAAGGTAGGACGTGCAAAACCCTGGTAAAACTGTATGGGCAGACAGTATTAGCTATGAATTTGTGCGGTTTGAATATGCTCAAATACATTTTAGTCTGACGAGACAAAAATACCAGTAGTAAACACTGAATATTCGCTCCGAGTTCACTGTTTCGTGTATTTATTTACTTATTTATACATTATTTAAAGAAGCCAGCTTATTTAGTTATATTAGCTAGTCAATCATTTGTCCCTCTAAAATATACATATACACAAAACGTTAAACAATTTCTAGCACATAACTAAGTATTCAATTCAATTCTTTATTTCCCCCAAATATGGAGATTTATCAAACATTAATACAGGGTACAAAGCACAAACTACAATATTTTAAACAATATATGTACATACATTGATAAATGAGCTCAAGTCAAACATTATTGACACGTACTTATCATAACAATATACAGTCGAACCTCGACGACATGAACCCCCACCCCCCGGGACCATGAAAACCCGTCCGAGACAGCGGCAGCCCGAACCACGGAGGGTTACCACCAGCCCCACACCAGGAGGCATAATGGAGACAGTTGTGGGATATCCTTAAGGCGCTCCAAACTACAAACGCACGCCGTGTGTACTCACCAGAATCACCTCATCGAGGCGACTCCAATGAGCGCACACAGCACACATACGCAAGACAAAAGAAGAAAATCTCCCTAAATTATCCGTATATCGCTCCCGGAGCGATTCATCCATGGTAAACGAGCCATCGGGGTTCGTGCCTTTGAAGTTCTACTGTAGTTGTTATTGCACACCATCATTCATTCCTGTATTAAACATCTGTGACAGGTGGTAGAAGAGCTGTTTTATTATTATCATTAATATTTTTGTATTTTATTTTATTTATTTATTTTCATTATATATATATGCACATATATATACATACACATACATATACACATACATATACACATACACATACATATACATATATATATATACATATATATATATATATATATATATTTTTTTTTTTTTTTTTTTTTTTGTACCTTCAACATCAATATATTTATTTCTGACATTGACTGTATATATTGCAACCAGTTGATTTTTTTTTTCATAGCTGTGTGCATAAAATATATTTGAGTAAATGGGCTGTCAAGCCAAGATCAGCACGTATCGATAGAATCAAGAAATACGCATTTTTTTTTTTATTTATTTATTTATTTTTTTTTTTCGTACCTTCTTTCATGGCAGCCTTTCCGAAACGAAATGAAAGGCATTTTTTTTTTTTTTTTTGTACCTTCTTTCACGGCAGCCTTTCCGAAACGAAATGAAAGGCAAATCCGATTAAAGAACCTACATTTCGGCATTAAATTTATTACAGTTCACATTGACTACTATAGTATCCGAATACATTTAGAAATATATTCCATACACTGCATTCGGAAAGAGTTCAAATCATTTATTGGGTTGTCTAATGCTGCGCCAGAAAGTTTCAAGAAAACTGTTTCTTGAGCACTTAGTGACAATTCGTTTCCAACATCATGGCCATACGTGTCCGTCATTAATTTAATAAATTCCTGTCGTATTTGTAAAGTGCTAATACAGGTCGTCACCATATGAACGGGAATGTCATTTGTCAGGACTCTACATTCCATACACAGATATGAATCTTTATTTGGGGGACGCGTCCATAGTTTTACTAAATTTTTAGCGGCTTTTAGCTCCTTTGTAGACTTAGCATTGTGATATGGGGTTTGATAATGTCCCGCATAAAGCAAGATAAATCGCGAAAAATCTGCATCCTCTGACATACGTAGATCCCTCGCCACAATTTCATGGTTGCGGACTGTAGTTTTAACTGTTCTCTTCCAAACATACTTGGACGGGAAAGTATTAGATCTCATATAGGCCACGAGTGTTCCAGATAGAGCGTATTTTTTAAGTAACTTCCAAATATCTGGTATAAATCCAGTGCCTTTACTTGGAATAAGTGAGTGGTAGAACAATCTAAATAAAAATATTTCCTTGGCTCTCGAATCATTTGGTAAGCTGATCAATTTTTCCAAAAATGAAAGTTTTCTAACAGCCACTTCACTAGATAGTTTTGTGAGACCTATTAAGGATTCATGCATATCTGTTCTTGTGAGTCTAGGTAGACCTTGAATATGGCGCGATGCCATATGTTGAAATTTGTTTATTGCAGACACATCTTTTTCACTTAAATTGTTCCACAGCTCACATCCATAGAGTATTGAAATTGTAGTAAAATATGCGTCATTATCAACAGATACATAGCGTAAAATTATTTTCATTATACTCAGTTAGCTATAAATATTAAATGATTAGAAATGAAAGGTAAAATCCGAGGAAAATTGATGCCGACTCTCTTCAGATCACTGATGCTTGTTTGTCGACCATTAATAAATCTCAAACTTGATTACCACTGTGGAATGTAGACGTTGTATGACGTCGAAATTGCTGGCGTCATTTTCACTTGACACCATAAAATATGATGCCACGCTGGATCAAAACATCATATAAATTACAATTAAAGTTTGGAAGTCGCAAGTGAAGCACCACAACTAATTTTTGCTCAGATACTTTGTTTAACGACTAGATTTGCTGCAAAACAGCAACAGTGCAAAATAATACCATCATATGTTGTACTAGTGCAAAAATAATATCACTTCCTGACGTCAATTTTGCACTGCTAAGAATGCGCTATTTGCCGTGTCAAATTAAACAAAAATACAGATTAAAAACCAAAACAAGAGAACAATACTTATATAAAGGGGTTATTGCACTGAACTGGTGTATATTGTCCCTCGTTGGGATATCTACGGACGCTCGCAAGCTCGTGTCCTTCGATATCCCAATTCGGGACACTATTCAACATATCAGTGCAATAACCCTATAATACAGTATAGAAAAAATATATATGTTAAACAACTCTTTGCCTTGTCGTTTAAAAGCACTAAAAGACGATGGTGTACTAACAGATTCAGGCGGGTAGGGAGGGGGCGCATGTATTCTTGAAAGAGCATTTCTTGGGCTTCTGTTGGATTATAATAGGAGAGAAGTTTTAAAAGTGATATTTTGGATCTAATGACAGTGCAGAGATAATCGATATGCTCGGTCCAAAGACGATTTTCGTTAATATGAATGCCCAATTTCTGATTGTTAATTATTCCCATCAATATTCATTTGGTTAGTGTTTTGCGTTCCGTGTCGTGTATAGAACATGTTGTGTTGTCACAATGTGTAATTTTATTCTGTCAACTTCATGCCTTCGAATTGTTGCCATCATGCTGAAAGTTATCTTCAAGTTCAATATTTGTTTTATGTGTGAATGGACCGTTGTATAATCTGCATAGCACTCGGTATCACAGTGTTCCATAAACAAAGGCAAGTCTTTCATCAACATTTTACACAGTGTAGAGTCCCAAATGGAACCTTGTGGAACTCCTGATTTGATGCTTGCAGGTTGTATCTTTACCGTTCCAATATTCATGATTATTGACGATCGTGAATGTTTGAATCAAGAAGTTTCAGAGCAGAATCATTTAATTTATAATTTGAAAGTTTACTTGATGACATAGAATGGTCGACTAAGTCAAATGCTTGTCGAAAATCTAGAAATCATGTTCCCACAATGTCACCTTTGTCAATACATGTCATCCACTGATCGATTAATTTAGTTAGTGCAGTTTGGCAGCTATGTTTTGGTCTAAAACCAGATTGGTTTTTATACATGAAATAATACTAAAGTAGCCCATGATATGTTTATTTATACGTTTCAAATAGTTTAGAAATAGTTGGTAAAATTGCGATCGATCTGTAATTTGAAGGGTCACCATAGAGACTGTCAGAATATTAGCGGCCATTTTTAAAATCTTAGAACTGATACCGTCAATGGCAGTTGCTTTTGTAGGGTCAAGCACATATGAGAATTCAGAGACTTGCTGAGTTGATATAGGTGGAACAGTAAAATGCTCGCGGGATGACATATTTTGACGTGATATATGCTTTTAAAACTGGTGTAAAAAAGTCGGTACCTGTATCGAATTGGTCACAGACGGAAACAAAATATTCGGTTCGGTAGTGAGTTTTGTGAGGCCAAAGATTTATCAGTGGACGACCGAAAATGTTTCCAGATGGACATAGTG
Source organism: Anodontia alba (assembly GCA_964016985.1). Classification (NCBI taxonomy): domain Eukaryota; kingdom Metazoa; phylum Mollusca; class Bivalvia; order Lucinida; family Lucinidae; genus Anodontia; species Anodontia alba. The sequence continues at coordinate 10,280,851 of OZ024822.1, read as the reverse complement.
TCTTAATGAGATTAATTGATTTTGATCTTGTTTGCTTTGCGTGCAAGACTGCGAGTTTTATTTCGAGACATTTTATATTCTGGTCAGTTTTGTGCACGCTTAAAATTATTCCGCAATCTTCGTGCTATGAGTATTGCCGGTGTAAACCGTTCTGGTAATTGTTTTAATTTGACTCATCTTGCTTTAATCGTTGCGATTTTGTCTAGTTGGTATTGGGTATTTGAAAACCATTATGTGAAATCATCATCTATATTACGTCTGCAAACGGTAAACGACTAAATTAGAATATAGATCGCTCAGAAATCAAGTTTCGTTAAAACATCTGAAACATCTATAAGTAGATGTTCCCTTTTGTTAAGTATACGATTTATCTTCCTTGTAAAGCACTTCGGGAAGTTGTCACTTATAGCATACGTTGGGAAAACATTCAGCAACGTTTTCAGGATTTAGAGTGTATATATTGACGATCATTGTTATTGCTGATTGGGTGATTCTGTCGGGCTCAGTAACCAACTTGTTTAAATCACACAGTTGAATCAGATGGAGCCACTTTGTACTTGAGCAAGATTGGAAGTCAACATTTACATCGCTCATTAAGATGATTTCTAAGCCACATGATTATACTGCTAACAGCTCTGCTTCCAAAAGATGAACCCAACTCGACGTTACATTTAGAGAACGGTGGGTGGAACAAACAGCAAAAAGGTCTAAAATTTGGTCATGAAATTTTGGCCAATATTGTTTCTTTATCTGTCGAAAGTAAATGGTGACACAAACCGGTTTTATAGTGTATTTCAGACCTGTCTTTTTGTAAGTGATCAAAACCATTCATAGTCAATTGACTACAGGAGATACTAGGATCCAAAAATATTTCACAGACTCCTAGTATGTCTGATCCGATTTCATCTGCCAGTGCAATACGCAAACCATTAACTTTAACAGTAAATGTCTTTATATTCAAGTTTGCTATATCAAGGCATTTTGATTTGAACACAAGACCTAAAATGTTAGTCGATGTCCTTTCATTCATTGAACATATTGTTACCGTTACCAATAATATCAGTCATAGAATAAGTGCTGCCAGCATCACAAGAAAGTATTGTGTCTAGATTAGTTTCATTGCTGTCATTCATAAAATGCGTGTTATCAGCTTCACATGAAAGTATTGTGTCTGCATTAGTTGGAGGGGCAATGGGTTGATGGCCATAATTGTTGTTCTCACTTTTATGGGAACAATATAATGTGCGTTATGATGTTCTATACGCCCTGTGAGCTCCTATGAAAAATTCCATCTGTTTGCCTGTTGCTGCTGCCATTGAACCATCATTCATAAGTTTCTTGGCCTTTTCTACAGCAAATATGACAGAAGTTTGATATAAATTGTCAACCTGCATATCTGGTTAAGTTTTGAGTTCCGGCTGCACGTCGAAAATCTTATTGTAAAGCTTTATTTGGCCTAATCGAAAAACTGGCTAGACATTTGCCAGTTATATGATGCACTGTATTGATATTCGACAGCAATGGTTTGGAGGCCATAATGATTTAAGTGAATCTTGTAGCTAGAGAAGTAGGAGCCACGTATTTCTCCCATGCAAATAGAAAGAAAGACAACCCTTGCCCTTAGTCCTGCCGTGGTATACACAAGACAACTGTTCAGTTCTCGTGAAGGGTTTCTAACCCCCCCCTCCCCCGACACACACACACACACACACAAAAGAAATGTCAAACGTATATCCAAAATAAAAGATTCACCAGGACTTACATGCAAAAACATACGATGACAAAAATAGTAAACCATACCAGAAGCACGCCCTGGGGGCTAAAATCGATTTTACATGGCCACAACCCTCGCCCTTAGTCCTGCCGTGGTATACACAAGACAACTGTTCAGTTCTCGTGATGGGTTTCTAACTCATTAGTGCAACATCTCCGTAATCATGAAACTCGAACAAATACAGAGATGAAATAACGACGATGACGCGACAGCAAGCCGGGAACTCTTGAAATTGTCTATGCAATCTATTTCAAAAGCATCACATAATGACTTTAGTCTGTCATTATATGGCCCGAGGTCTAAAGTTTTTTTTTCTGGGCAAAAGCCCTGAAACAATTACCGTATGATCATCTGACATCAGATCAGGGATTATTTTGTGTATTTCTCGGTAAATATTTCAGTCAATGTCACTGTCAGCATCGTTTCCACCAACATGGAGTATTATAGTTCTACACTGATCATTATCATACTCAGAAAACTTTTTATAAAGTTTATCTATTTTCGCTCCTGGAAATAATTTGACTGTAGTTATTGAGTTAAGTTCATTTGTTTGTACATTTTTGAGTATAGAGCTACCCTTTAAAAGAGTAGCAGGTCCATTTTAGTAGTTTTTTTGGTTTGGTCAAATCTATAGTCTCTACCTCATCAATTTTATTCGTAGTTTTCTGATTTTTACTTAGCATTTTATTTTTTGTCGATTATGCGTTTTGTGAGCGGGTTCATTCTGTTATTGGTGAAGTTTATTTTTTTTCTCATTTCGCCTGTCAGATTGTGTTTTTTTTTAACATTTTTGAGCTCTGTTTGTCTATCAGCTGCCACGTGCTTCACAATTATTTATTTTGTTTTGTTTCGACATCTAAGATTGTTTTGTTTTCACTTTGACTAAAACTGCACTTCTTTTATTGGAATTTGGAACGATTTTTGTTCACGGCATTTTTTTTAAATATTATTTGTCGAAGTAGACAGGTTTTGTAAAGATTCTGTTGTAGTTGTGTCTTTGTTGGATATTTGATTAGTCAATTCAGTAATTCTGACATTTATTTTGCCAACTGACCGTTAAATGTTAGACGACAAATCATGTACGGCATTATATTATTAGGAGCAGTTAAACGAGAATGCGAAATTTCGAGATTTAAAGCTCTTTTTAGACTTTCTATTTGTGACGACATTAGGGAGTATGGATGAGGTTTTATCAAAACTATTTTTTGCAGTAATAAGCTATATCAAATTAAGTTCATCATGCACAAGCTAATTGCAAAATATCAAAAATATAGTGTTATGTTTTGTGTCCTTTCAAAGTTATTGGTCTTTCTAATGAAAAAGTATTTCTTGAAACTGAGTATGATCGTTTCGTTGACAGTGTCAAAATGTGTATGTAGAACAATAGCTGCTGAAGGAGTCTGTAACGAAGACTGAGTCACAGTCTGTGGTGAAATGGTTATACGCTGTAGTATATTTATTATATGCTTCGGTCTCAGTGTTATATGCTGTGCTTTTTTCCATTATATATTGTTGACATCTTAGAACAGATAATCAGTAACACTTCACGCATTTGATTAGGATTGGTTATTGCCAGTAATGACAGATGAACTATCAATATATTCATATGGAGTGGTTCATCCGATATATGTAGCAGAAACTTCTAGTGCAGGCCGCATTGTAGGTCCCGTGTGCATGGACGGTTAAAATTGAATTTTTTGTTGGTTTTGTAAATTTGGTCCATATGAAGTATGAAAAAAAATGTTGCCAATGTTTTGGTTTGTGGTTAGGGTTTCTTTGACGTCATCATAAATTATACCCAGAAATAAGCATAAAACGTAATATAAAAGCAAGGGAGTCACATGGGTTGGTGGCCTTTTTAGCCTGACAAGCAACCTACCCCATAAATCTACCTTTATGTGTGCCAAAGTGTTCACTGGGATCCATTAAATGTATGATTATGCAAATTAGCGCATTTGCATATTCATGAGTGTTAATCAATACTTACTTTTTGACGAAAACATCAGTGAAAACAAGATAAGTAAATCATAAAAAAGGTAGGAGAAAAGTTCAAGGAGTGCCACAATTGCGCTAAATATAGATTTATAAAATAAGCAAAATAAACGTTTATAAATTGTCTTTCTTGTTATGGTCTATATATGTCAATTTAGCTCATTTGAATATTCATGAATATTCATTACTATTAATTATTTAGTAAAAAGCCATCAACAATCAGAAAACTAGGCTGCTGTTAACTTGTACCAATTTGTTTCCTTGCTAGTTTGGTAGATTATCATTATGGTTCTTAGGAATAAGCATGCCTGGTACTGGTAGTCAGTCAGGTAGAAATGCTACAACAAATAGGAATTGGATTAATTTGTATCGCATGTCTTAATTTGGGCTCATGACGGGCCTGTTTATGATGTATATGTTTTTATGTCAAGTTACAGAACGATTTATACATTTTTGTTTGCAATCATTACTCCCGAGTAATTTTGCCTCCTAATTTTTCTTTGAATAATATTACTTATTTGTATGAAGGATATCTTGAGGAATGGGTTGAATTCCTTTATTTGGAGCCCACATGGGGTCATTGTCTTCATAATGTCAAACTGTTGATATATGTCATATTTGTCATGTTTTCATTGAGTTTCTGCTGTTACGTTTTATACTGGAACTTGTTATGCCTGTTGATTTGGTTGATATCCTAGCTCAAACAATAATAAAGGTATGTAGAAGCACACACCATATTAAGGGGCCCAGAAAGGATTCAGATATCTTCCTTATTTCATAATATTGTAACTTAGTATACATTTTAATTTCATTTGTTATTTCTGAAAGTTTGCGCCTCTTATTTCCTTCAAATAAGTATGCTTATTTAAGGTGGTAGGTATCCTGACTTAAACCCAGTCAAATTAGATTGAGGTATATTCCCTATTAAGGGCCAAGGAGGGGTCAACGTAGCTTCCTAATGGCAAAATCGCTAAGATTTCATGTATATTGTATGTTCGTTTTGTTTTATTTATGAGACGCATTCTTTAGTTTACATTGATATAGTCACAGTCGTTTAGTAGATGACATGACAAACCAGAATGGAAGCATGTAATGATACGTCTCCGAGAAAAGGAGCCGAGGACAAATCAGTATGTCTTCTTGCTGGTAAAATATTATGTTACATATGCCGTTTCTATTTTTATTAATTCGGATGATTAAGCCTCATATTCTTTGGAATTTTATATTAGTTGCTGGGTCGGTACCCTGATTCAAACGAAAATAGGAAAAAGGCTGAATCACATTCTTTACTAAAGGGACCACGAGAGCTGAATATATCTTGCTTATGGTAAAATAGTACATTTTATTCACATTCATTATTAATGACTATTTCTGCTAGCTTTGCCTCTTATTTGCTTAAAACAATTTTGCTCTTAAATATGTATGTAAGTATATTTACTCACACAAGAATGGATGTAGTTGTGATTAGATATTCTAGTCAGGAGTCCCTAGTCATGAGGACCACCTTTCTTGTTTGTGTCAAGGTAATTACCTTACCTAAATGATAATGATTCGAATGAGATAACTCGATAATTTACTCGGTAAAGTATTTATTGAAATAGAAAATATTTCAAAAGTATTTTGCCATAACAGAGGCATGAAGTATTTACATGTCATATACTAAGGAATGTGAACATACTTATCCACATCTTTGTTTGAGTAAAAAAACTCTGAAAGATCAAAGGCTAGAAGCAATGGAGAATTTCAAATATCTGGGATCATTCATCTCTAACAAAGTGTTTAAACCAGAACGCTATTCTAAGATTGCTTTACAAAGTCATAGAGAAGGACAAGAACATCTCATTTACTTCTAAAGTTAAGCTGATGTGGCCGCTCATATTATCCTTCCTTTATGCCTGTGAGAGCTTGAAAGAAGACTCCAAATATTTAGATTAGCTGCCAGTGGAGGTTTCCAAATATTTCCTACAAAGACCATCTAATAGATGTGGAGATTCGCAACAAACTCCAGGATTCACGATCTCCTAGCCATGATGAAGATGCGGAATCTCAGATGGTATGGCCACATCGCAAGATTGTCTTGCATGCCAAAGACAATTCTGCAGAGAAAAATAAAGGAGCAAGGATGATTTGAGGGTAGATTGGGGACTGGATATTCATCCAAGGCAGCGGAAGACAGAGAAAGATGCAGAACAAGTGTTGCAACATCATCAGTGGTATCCCAACGACCTTCAAGGGTAAGGGACTGAACTGACTTACAAAACTAAAAGCATACTTAATTGAAAATACTTAAAAGACTGAGACTCAGAAATAATAAATAAAACAGAAAACTGTATATAAAATGTATATAAAATAATAGTATTTCGCCGTTAAATAGGACTCACGTACCCGTCCTGGAGCCCTTGGTAGGGAATGGGTCCATAAAGTTTTCAAACCTGGTTTGTATCAGGATATATATCATATGACTAAGCATGATTATAGTAAATACAAGTCTGAGTCTCCAAACATGATAAAAAATAAAATAGAAAATATGTGAAAAACTTAGAAGTTTTACATTAAGAAGATATTCTGACCTACCCTGGGATCCTGACCAGGGAACATGATATTACTTTTCTTGTTTGGATAGGGGTGCCTAACAGGATAATAAGCATAATTCTGTCGAGGAAACCAGGCGGCTTAGATTTCAGAAAGAAACAAGAATGTATTTAGGAATGCCTTACAGTAGTTTGCCTTAGAGAAGAAAATATCCTAACTAGGTTATATGTCCATAATGATCTGTATTTGAGTGTTAACCAGGCTACTTGTCATACTGGTATGCAAAATTATATCATGTACATTTAAAACGGGATCTCAAGAAATACATATTAAAAATAGAAGATGCATATTAAATTCAAGATTATCTAAAAGGAAGGTATTTCGACCCCACAGGCGCCCCTTTACGAGGAACATTACCCTTCCTTACCTCATTTGTGTATGATTCCGTGTACCTATAAAACTACGAAGCATACAGTTTTAAGAGAATTAGAGGCTTAGACATCAGAAATAAAATTTCAGCTGAATAATGGCTTTTTTTTTTATTTATACCCCGCCACACAATAGTGGGTATTATTGTTTCACGTTGGTCGTCCATGTGTCCGTCCGTCCGTCGTACGTACGTCCGTCCGTTTTTCGTTTCCGGGTGATAACTTGAGTAAACATCAATGGATTTTCACCAAACTTGGTATGTGCATTGATATTGTGGAGATCTGGTTTGGGAGTGCTAAGGCAAATTTCATCAATTTTTGACGGAGTATCTGCCCGAGACACACCCATATTTTCGTTTCCGGACTATAACTTGAGCAAATAACAAGGAATTTTCACCAAACTTGTTGTATGCATTGACATTAAGGAGATCTGGTTTGGGATTGCTAATGGGCAAATTTCGTTAATTTCTTACGGAGTTATCTGCCCGAGACACGCCCATATTTTCGTTTCCGGACGATAACGTTAGTAAATAACAAGGGATTTTAACCAAACTTGCTGTATGTATTGACATTAAGGAGATCTGGTTTGGAATTGCTAATGGGCAAATTTCGTCAAATGTTTACGGTTATCTGTCCGAGACACGCCCATATTTTCATTTCTGGATGATAACTTGAGTAAAAAAATAGGCCTTTTAACCAAACTTGCTATTTGCATTGATATTATTAAGATCTGGTTTAGGTTTGTTATCTGTCCATTGATATTTTCAAGATCTGTTTAAGGATTGTTATCTGTCCCTCTGTCAGTTTCTTTCCAGACATTTTCGCAACGATAATTTTAATATATAAACAAAAAAATGCTATGGCGGGGTATTATGCTTGCGGTGCTTTTATTACATGTTGTTAAAAGTAGATATACTTACCCGTCTGCGCCCCATACTAGGCAATGTGACCCAACTTATCCCCATTCCGTTCTGACCTAGGGGATCTACCAAGCTATCAAAAAATTATTTAAAGGAAACAAGAGACCGTGCTTCTAAAATAAAAGCTGAAAGTCGATTAACTATATGGAAAACTGCATACTTTTGTCTTTAAGTTGACATGTTGACCCTATATGGGCCCGTACTTTTGCCTTTAAGTAGACATGTTGACTCTATATGGGCCCCTGATAAGTGAGAATAACAATTCCTTATTTAATTTCTCTTTGATTCGTATTACTATTCTAAGCCTAATTATGAAATAGGAGGCTTAAATACCCAGAATTATCACAGATAATGCATAAAGTGTTCTGTATTAGACATAAGCAAGACATATATGGACCCCATATCAAGACGGTAGAGGCTACCTAACCCTATTTTCTTTGGAATAGCATGCATCCTTACTGTCAAGCACAATAGTTGTAAAAACATGAGTCTGAAATACTCAAAATATTAAGAAAACAGAACACAAAGACATTTAAAAGGGCTTAGTTTCCGATGTTTGTACAATTTATCAACAAAATTTAAGCATTAGGACATATATGTGCATATGCAAATGTAATTATTTGCATGTATGGGGTAAAAGCAAAAAGTCAGTACCTAAGCTCTTATCTTGCACATTTTGGGCAGCTAATATTGACCACAGACTGGGATATTATTAATTTGCCTTGTATATAACTGACTTTTTTGGCAAAACTTAAGTATTCATTAATATTCATGCATATGCAAGTGAGCTTATTTGTATATTTACATAAGGAATAGAAACAATTTGCCAATGGAGTAGAAGCAATAAGCTAATGTCAAATCTGTTGTTTTGCACATTTTGGTTTAACTTTATTGGCCAAAGGCTGGGATATTAATTTGTCTTATATTTTATTGACTTTTTGGCAAAAAAAATCTAAATTAATATTCATGCATGTGCAAATAAGCTAATGTGTATATTTTCATACTATATTAATGGACTGTGTCTATTCTTTGATTTGGTTTGATTTTTTTTATTAAATTTAGACTAAGATATTATCAATTTTTAAGGTATACCATCTTGGTTCAATATATTACATTGAGTTGCCATGGAAACGTTATATTTCAAGTAGCCTATACGGTTTGGTTTGCATTCATTTTGGCCCCACGGAGCAATTTGGCATCCGTGCAAATAATTCTTGTCCAGGATATGCAAGTTAGGGCTAACTTAGTCGCCTATTTAATTCTGGGATCGTTAGTTATCCCCTTCTACAAGTATTTTGAACGTAAATGACGGTAGCATACTTTGTGACGTCACCATGACGTCAATTCTGAAAAGAAAAACAATGGCAACATATTTTATTTGATAGAACATATATTTTTAATGTTGAAAATGTATTTGGATAAATTTTAACAAGATTTGCACACGGGAGCCCAAATTCCGACAAAGCGGCCTACACTATTCGTTATATTCTGTGGTGAAATGGTTATATTCTATGGTGAAATGGTTATACGCTGCAATACTTTTATACCCCTACACACGATAGTGGCGGGTATTATGGTACCCCGTTGGCTGTCCGTGTGTCCGTCCATCTGTCCGCCCGTCTGCCATACATCCGTCCGTCCGTATTTCGTTTCCGGACGATAACTTAAGTGAATATCAATAGATTTTCACCACTCGGTGCGTGCATTGATATTATGAAGATCTGGTTTGGGGTTTTTAATGGGAAACTTTCGTCAAGTTTTGGCTGAGTTATATACCCATGACAGATCCATATTTTCATTTCCGGATGATAACTTTAGTAAATATCAATGGATTTTCACCAAACTTGATGTGTGCATTAATATTATAGATATATGCTTTGGGTTGCTGATAGGCAAATTTCGTTAATTTTGACAGCGTTTTCTGCCCGGACACGTCCGTATATATATTTGTGGGTGACAGCTTTAAATATGAATGGATTTTCACCAAACTTGGTGTGTGCATTTATATTGTAGACATCTGCTTTTGGATTGCTAAAAGGCAAATTTAGTCAATTTTTGACATAGTTATCTGCCCGGGACATGTCCGTATTTTCACCTCTGGACGATAACTTTACTAATTAACAATGGATTTTCACCAAACTTCGTGTGTGCATAGATATTGTAGAGATGTGCTTCAGGATTTTCGTCAATGTTTGAGTTATCTGCCCATGACACGATCATGGCGGGGTATTATCATTTCACGTTTAATTATCTTATGCTATGGTCTCAATGCTGTATGCCGTTCTTTTAAATCTTTATGTTTGGTGCAAACTGTATTATCATCAGATCATTCGGATGCATTCGTGACTTACTATCACTAACCTTGAGAAGTACCGAAGACTTTTTGCCGCGGTAAAAGCCCGTATACTCCAGAAATGAACATTTCTAATTAACACTTAGCACGGTATAGGTAAATCTAGCAGATGACAAACCGATGCTATTCCTCCCAGAAAAAGAAAGGATCCGAAATTATTCACAAGTTGTCCTGTAACTAATCAATTTACATGAAATACCAAATCCCATCCTCCTGAAAAACACATCCCAAAATATCATCAGCAGAAATCTCTTCCCAACACACAGTGTAAACACAGAATGCCCAACACCTGTTCATGTTTATAAACACAGACTGTCCCATACCTATTCATGTTTATAAACACACGGTGTCCAATACCTTTTCATGTTTATAAATACAGAAAGACCCTTATCTGCTCTTTTTAATAAACACAATATGTTCAAAACATTTTCACGATTATAAACATACAATGCCCAATACCTGTTTAAATACAGAATAGCTCATACCTGTTCATGTATATAAAGACAGATTGACCCATAGCTGTTTGTGTTTAATAACATAAAATGTCCACTACCTGTTCATGATTATAAATAGAAAATGTCTCACACCTGTTCATGTTATTAACACAGAATGTCCCATACCTGTTGATGTTTATTAACATAATTCCCCACTCTCGATCATGTCTATAAACACAGAATATCCCACAAGTGTTCATGTTTATAAACTCGAACAGTCCAATACCTGTTCATATCATTAACACATATTTTAACACATGATCATTTTTAAAAACATTGACTGTTCCATACCTGTTCCTGTTTATAAAAACAGAATGTCCAATATCTGTTCATGTTTATAAACACAGAATGTCTTATACTTGTTCGTGTTTATTAACAGAGAATTTCCCATACTTCTTCGTTTTGATAAACACGGAATGTGCCACACATGTTCATCTCACACCTATTCATGTTGATAAAAAAAAGAATGTCCTACATCTGATTATAAACACAGAATGTAGCACACCTGTCCATGTATATAAACACAAAATGTCCAATACCTGATCACGTTTATAAACATAGAATGTTCCCATACACAGAATATCGTTTATGTTACTAAACACAGAATGTTGCACATGTATTAATGTTTATAAACACAATTGTTTCATTTTGGTTTAGAAAGGCAGAATGTCCTATACCGTTTCATGTAGTTTAACACAAAAAAGTCCCATACCTGTTCATTTTTAAAAACGCAGAATGCCCAATACCTGTCCATGCATATAAACACAGATTGTCCAATACCTGTTTATGTTTATAAACACAGAATGTCCAATACTTGTTAGCGCTTATAAACACAGAATGTCCCACACCTCTTCATGTTTAGAAGCACGGAATGCACCATACCTGTTCATGTTAATAAACGCAGAATGTCCACATCTGTTCATGTTAGAAACACAGACCATACTTGTTAATGTTTATAAACGCAGAATGTCCTATACTTGTTCATGTTAATGAACGTAAAAATTCCCACACCTGTTTATGTTACAAACAGAGAATGTGCTATACCTATTTATGTTTATAAACGCAGACTGTCCTACACCTGATCATGTTTAGAAAGACAGATTGTCTCATATATGTTCATGTGTATAAACACAATGCCCCGTACCTGTTTATGTTAGAAACACAGAATGCCCCACACATATTCATGTGCATAGACACAATGTCAAACACCTCTTTATGTTCATACTGACACATTGTACCACACTTGTGCACGTTTATAAACACAGAATGTCCCGTACCTCTTCATTTATATAAACAAGGAATGTCCCATACCTGTTCATGTTTATAAACACAGAATGTACCATACCTGTTCATGTTTATGAATACTCTATGTCCTACATATGTTCATGTTTATAAACCCAGAATGTCAATCACATGCTCGTGTGCATAAGCAGAGATTGTCCCACACCTGTTCATGTTTTGAAACACAGAATGTCGTACCCCTGTTTCATGTTATAACCATAGAGTAACCCACTCCTATTCATGGTCATAAACGCAGAATGTAATAAATTTTGCGTATTTATAAACACAGAATGTCAATGTTCTACACCTGTTCATGCTGATAAACACAGAGTGTCCCATATCTGTCCATGTTTAGAAACACAAAGTGTCCTCTATCTGTTCATGTTTAGACACACAGAGTATCCTATGCCTGCTCATGTTAAGAAACACTGATTCTCCCACACCTAGTTATGTTTATAAACACAGAATGTTTAATGTCTGTTTATGATTTTAAACACTGAATGTCCAATACCTGTTCATGTTTATAAGCAGACAATGTCCCATAACTGCTCGTGTTTGGAAACACAGAATGTCACAGACCTGTTCATGCTTATTAACACAGAATGTCCATTACCTTTTCATGATTATAAACACAGAATGTCCAATACCTGTTCATGTTTATAAACATAGAATGACTTCTACCTGTTCATGTTTATAAAAACAAAATGTCCCATACTTGTTCATAATTATAAACGCAGAATTTTACATACATGTTCATGGTGATAAACACAGAATCTATCATACCTGTGCATATTTATGAACACAGAAAGTCCCATACCAATTCATGTTCATGTTGATAAACACAGAATCTATCATATCTGTGCATAATTATTAACACAGAAAGTCCAATACCTGTTCATGTTAATAAACATAGAATGTCCCATACTTGTTCATGTTGATAAACACAGAATGTCCTATATCTGTTCATGTTGATAAACACAGAATGTCCTATATCTGTTCATGTTGATAAACACAGAATGTCCTATATCTGTTCATGTTGATAAACACAGAATGTCCCATATCTGTTCATGTTGATAAACACATAATGTGCCATACCTGTTCATGTTTATAAACACATAATGTCCCATACCTGTTCATGTTTATAAACACAGAATGTCCCATACCTGTTCATGTTTATAAACACAGAATGTCCCATACCTGTTCATGTATATAAACACAGAATGTCCCATACTTGTTCATGTTTAGAAACACAGAATGTGCCATACCTGTTCATGTTTATAAATACAGAATGTCCCATACCTGTTCATGTATATAAACACAAATTGTCCCATACTTGTTCATATTTAGAAACACAGAATGTGCCATAGCTGTTCAAATTGATAAACATATAAGTCCTGAAAAGGACAGGGATGCAGACTGTACATACTCTTCTGAAATTGGCACAGTTAAGATGGACAGGCCATGTTACCAGAATGCCTGATGAACGTTTGCCAAAGAAAATCCTCTATGGAGAACTATAAATTGGAAAACGCTCCCATGGTGGTCAGAAGAAGCGATACAAGGACACCCTCAAAGCCTCCCTTAAAGACTTCAGCATACCAACAGAGTCATGGGAACAGATTGCACAGGATCAAATTAAGTGGCGAGGCCTCATAAGAAGGGGTGCTGGTGAATACGAAGCAAAAGGAATGAGCGAAGCCGAGCAGAAACGCGCACAGCAGAAAGTCAGAGCTAAGGCATCACCAACACAGCTTTCTTCCTCATACCTCTCTTGTTCTGTCTGCAACAGGCAGTTTAGAGATAAGATTGATTTCATCAGCCATCTTCGAACAAAAAAATAATAACACATCACACAGCTGATTAGCATTGGTCATTGTCAGTAATGACAGACGAACGAACGAGACTGTCGCATACCTGTTCATGTTTATAAACACAGATTGTCCTAAACCTGTTCATGTTTAGAAACACAGACTGCCCCATACCTGATCCATGTTCAGAAACACACACAAACGGAATGAAATTACTCAACCACTCTGTCGTATACAAGTGGATATTAGTGTCCTAGTGTCGGACAGGCATGTTCGAATTCTTCCAGATGACGCAAAGTACCAACCAAGGTGCTACCATAATATTTGTAAATCTTATTTTTTCATACACTTCAAACTTTCCAATTTGACTGCCTGTTGATGTATCTAAAAATTGTTGAATGAGTAGGAAACAGTGAAGAACGTGATCAGACGCTGCGGTCTGTTTGTTGTGTCTGAAGTGGGTCTACACTGTGTTGCTCGAACCTTAAAGTCCGAATACATAGGGAAACTGTCTTTTAAGCATATTTGTCTTATAGCAGATTTGCTTAGATTATGTCTCTTAGCAGTCTAGTTTGTGTATGTACAGTTTAAATAAGTTTATATGCATGCCATGACCAGTTCTATCTCGTCTGTTTGTAATTAACATAAACGTATACAAACTGTACATAATCTGAACAGATTAATTTTGAATGTGTGCAGAGTCTGGTATGTGCATGTGCAGTTGACTTAACAATGGTTTTGTCATATCGCAGGTAATACATTTACTTTTTCATCCCTGAGTTGCTGAAGTGGAGCCTTCCATCTTAGAATCTGGTCAGAAACAGTGCTCCAAATAGGGGTCTCAGTCAAAAATCAAACTATTATGGCAAACAGTGTAGATCCAGATGAGACGGCTCATAAGGAGCCGTCTCATCTGGATCTACACTGTTTACAAAACTGTTTTAATCTACAGGCCTGAAAGGATTTTGACATCGTTCCATTAAATGTACATGTAGCCTTGCTTAGTTCGGGACCATTTCACATGCATTGCAATGCAATTGAGTGTGCAAGATAAACATTTCTTCAGTGAAATTTAATCCATTTGATGTGTATTTCAGTGAAAGCATTTCAAACGTAATTAACAATATTGTAAATATCAAATTTTCGAGAGGATTGCTCCATATCGACCCTGGATTGTTTCTTTTCCGGACAATTACACTGTTTTATCATTCCGGCACTTACCAGTGATTTTATACAAATATGAATAAGTTTAAAAGCGGTATTAATGCATATCATATTTGCTTGTGTAGGAGAAGAAAAGTAATATTGTCTTTTCGGCTTTTAAACATCGGTCAATAGAACAGATTTATACTGTAGTTCACATGTTCTGGATAGGTTGATATAGTAATCAGATATTTAATATTAATTAAGGGTAAGTGTTGAATTGTTATTTTGTTTTTAGTGTAAAAAGTAAAATTTATTCGGAGTTTTTGAAGTATTATTGACATTATCTCCAGAAAAGTTGATTTTTTTGTGTAACTAATCAACTCATTTTCCTGTGTACCTGAAATAGCCATAAACATTGGAACAGACAAGCCTAGCCAAACCGTGAAGAACCAGATCAGACGGCGTCAAACGTGGCCTCTGATCAGGGCCTACCCTGTTTGTAGCATAATTGACATATCAGCAGGTAGCCTATATAATATTGACCCCCTTAAGCCCCACTTTTATATAGTAAAATTGGGGTTTACAGGGGTATACATTATTTTTCTTATTTCTGCTCAAAAACAGAGATTGTGGATACTCGTTAGAACCGCCTAGTCGAGGCGGTTCTAAAGAGTACCAACAATCTATGTTTTGAGCATTATTATGAAAAATATCCGAATTTTTATCTGAAAATTTTCATTTTTTTTTTGCTGGTAAAATTTTCAGTATATTTGAATAGGAATGTTTTCGTTATGTAAAATGGACGTTCAATTTTAGGACAAGTATGTGTCCAAATATTAAGGAAAAAATGGATATTTTATGTGTATCGTAGGGTGGAAAAGACTCAGGTTACGCGTTTTATTATTTGTCTCCTTTATTTGACTTTTGTTATTTTTTTTTTCCTTCAAAATGTAAACCATACATAGTATAGATTCTGATCTGCTTGTAACAGCATACCTCATTTGACTGTGTACTACTATTCTGTTCAAATAACGCGTTTATCAAATTGTAAAATAAAAAATTCAAAGGGGCGGATTCAGAGGGGTTCGTAGGGGTTCAGTCGAACTCCCCAATGACTTAAAATTTCATTTTCATGGGAAATTTTGGATAAAGTTGATGATTTTGGGATACCGTATTTTCCCCTAAATATCACAGCCCTTACTGTTTATCTTACACTTCTCTGCTACAAGTCAAGTTTACTGGCTATTCATGTGTGTAAAATTCTGGATGAGCGGCAAATGTGTGGGCCCGGATCAGCAGACGCCGCCTTCTGTGTCGTCTGATCAGGGTCTATACTGTTTGCTCAGGCCTGTCTTTCCGAATAACTACAGTAAGTAAAGTACAGCATCACGAAAATAGGCCTATATAATTTTGACCCCCTTAAACCCCACTTTTATATAGTAAAACTGGGGTTTACAGGGGTATACATTATTTTTCTTATTTCTGCTTAAAACATAGATTATGGGTAGTCGTTAGAACCGCGGTTCTAACGAGTACCCACAATCTATGTTTTGAGCAGAAATATGAAAACTATCAGAGTTTTTTTTATCTGAAAATGCTCAGTTTTTGAAGGTGAAATTTTCTGTATAATTGAATAGGCGTATTTTCGTAATGGTAATTTGATCAAATCGATCACCCCTCAGAAATCATCCTGGAGCAGTTCCTGAAAAATGTATGTGTAAAGTTGTATTCTGGGTTGTTGTGTACAGCACCGATCCAAATCAGCCCACACATTTCCCTGTCTTAGGATCACGCCAGTAATAAGCTGACAGCGAACGCGGTGTCTGATCAGGAAGTTTGTTTGTTTGTTTGTGTTGAGGTTTTACGGCCCAGTCAACCCAATGGGGACATGTCGAGCGCGGTCAGTTTACCTAATCACACGTTTACTGGCCAGGCTTTGTCCTCCTCTAAGCGGTTAACCAATATTGTGCACATTCTTTCGCCAGAAACTGACAACTACACTATTTGCATAAAATACAGGAATTTCCATGAAATTTGGTAATAACAAATAATAACCAGAAACCCGGAAATGGATCGTCCGAAAGAGCAAAGATGGAAGAGACCACTCCGCATAAGTAAATAGCCCGTAATATGACAGTACACGTAGTGACATTAAAGTCTTCACGTTTGCCATACCTTGTGAAGATTCCAGGATTGTCGATTCCGAGGAAGCAGTACAAATATGAGATGCAGTATCCTTTACTAGAAGTTTGAAAAGACAGGTTAAATTCAAGACGACGTGTTTTATTTCCCCATTTTTCATGTTTTCCTTGTAATAACTATTTGAAGTAGGCCCTTAAAACTTGGTGAGCTTACTGGAATTAGGGAGAAGATCATCTGCTTAACTTAAACCCCCCCCCCCAAAAAAAAAAAAAAAACAAAAAAACAAACCAGGTTAATTTTGTAACTGTTATGTTTTTTTTTTTGTTTTTTATTTATTTATTTTTTTTTAACTTTGTCATTTTGTAAGGGCAAGCATATGGTTGGGGCGTAAGTGTTTTACAAATACGCATTTCTAATTTTGTTCTGTTTTACTCTTTCTTCCCAGCATACACACAACGTTGAAACTACGTCGATTCACGTTGATTTAACGTCAAGACGTTGGATCAATGTTGAATCGACGTTGTTTCAACGTTGTGTGCCCGCTGGGTTCTTTCCTTTTTGTTTTCTTCTGTTTTTGGGTGCGTATTAATATAATCTACAATAAAAATGATTCAGTAAACGGACAGTAAGGACGCTGATCAAACTGTGCGGGTGCACAGACTGATCTGGGCTTTTGCTGTCCACGTTTACCCCAATGTCACATTTTTATGTGGCAAAGTCCATGTGCGCTCTCATGGCCATATATAGCAGTATAAAAACTGTATATGAATGATATAAACTTTGGATTGTTAATATCACCTGCTGTAAATGTACACAATCTTAATGTTTCCCGTCGCTCCTGGAGCATTTTATCAAAGGTCATGGACTGGTCCAATGCTATTTTCCATGGACTGCACAAGGGTATTATAAACAAGTACTAGTATTAGCTTAAACAACAAGCTTGTCTACGCTTAGAACTCACGTAGACATCAAGAAAACACGCCTATATAATTTTGACCCCTTAAAACCCACTTTTATATAGTAAATCTGGGGTTTAAAGGGGTATACATTATTTTTCTTATTTCTGCTCAAAAACATAGATTGTGGGTACCCGTTAGAACCGCCTCGCCGAGGACGTTCTAACGAGTACCCACAATCTATTTTTTTGAGCAGAAATATGAAAAGTATCAGAGGTTTTTATCTGAAATTTTTCAGTTTTTGGAGGTGAAATTTTCTACATATTTGTATAGGCGTGTTTTCGTAATGCCAAGCTTTTTGTGAAAGCTGTTCTAATGTACATTTTACAGAAGTGCTCTGCTACAATCCGCAGTGCCACTCCAGTGACAATATCTTTATCACTACCTGCAGTAGGTTCAATGAAAACATTGAGTACGCCTTGAAATTTGAAATAAAGTACCATTTGCATTATTTGAACAGGGAAGTTAAGTCAGATACTTAACAGAAGGTAAACAGAGCATTATATTATTCAAATATTTGCCCGTAAAAGTCTCAAATACATTAGAAAAATACTAATTCACTCTTTCAAGGGAAGCATACCATTACAGTTAATTACAAATGCCTATACGTGTATATATAGACATAAAACCAGCAATAACAACTTCAAATGGCTGTTCACATTAACGCCTAGCATGCTGGAAAATGTCATTGTTTGTTCCTCATCTCTTCTTTCGATGCCTCGGGAAGATTGTGCTTAGTGTTGGTGGCATTTCCTAGGTAACTTCGTTTATGTGTTTTGCTCAGGTAATTCTGTTAGAATATCCCCAGCGGGCAAATGAATTATTTTACAACGTCGCATCAACGTCGATGCAACGTCATGACGTTGCATCGATGTTGATACGACGTTTTATTTTATTGTGAGCGGTGAAATCAGTGTATATCTGATGAAAATAAAAGTGGTATCAATCACTAGTGAATTGATATCGTATCATTTCACTATAGTGAATGATACGATTTATATTTTCACTCTTCGCTTTGGACGACTTCGGTTTTCTTCACTGTTTCAGAAGTGGATGTTACCTCCACTTCAGATTTTTGAACACCTCTAACTTCTTTGTTTCTGAACTAAACTATCAAGTGTTGGTATGCATTTTCTTAGTTAGAATGTAAGGAACATTATGGTATCAAAATTATTTTGATTCGCCGAAACTTTTTGTTTTCTGTCTCTCCAGCGGTTCACATGTTAAGCACTGAGCGTCGACGCCATGACGTTCAAGTTTTGTTTGGTGACGTTACTTATGACGTCAGAAACGCGCATTGACGTGTGAACAATAAAATAAAAAGAAAATTTACTCTTTTTCAGTGAATACCATAAAAATTTTCATCTCGTGTAATGAAAACATTCAAATTTTCACTCGTGCTTCGCACTCGTGAAAATACTGATGTTTCCATTTCACTCGATGACAATATTTATGGTATTCACAGCAAAAGAATAAATATCCTCTATGTCTCAACGTTGCATGGTAGCTGGGTCAGTACTTGCATTGGATGTTTACGTGCACTCACATTGCATATCAACCACTTTCTTTCTGTGGGTGGCATATATGAGTCACAACGTTAGAAAATGAACCTTATGCCATCAGCGCCCATCGACGTCTCAGATCAACCTGTGCAACCACATAGTTTGATCTCTAAATATTCGCTGTCCGATAGCCACAGAGTGCCTACACATATCATTACGGTGCTTTCGACATTCTTCAGAAAGACGTTTTTGAATCCGGCCCGGTTTATTCTGAATTGAAAAATTGATTTGTGATCGACAATAAAGTAGAAATTATTTGTCGCTTCTGTTTCTGTGCTTAATTTTAGAATATTTACCGAATAATTAACAAAAATGGGTTTTTGGAGAAAAACGAAATATTAAAAATATTTTATAGTTTTCTTCACAAATTTTAAATCATTGATGTTCCATAACAAGATGTGAAAATTTCAGAAAGTTTGAACAAGTTGAACTTGTTTAAAATCTGCATCCAAACTACCCAGGCAAAAAAAAAACGACTTTGTCAATCAAGGAACGACTTTCCAAAAGATGTCGAAAGCAGAGTAGGTAGAATCTCGTACCATTTATACTAATGCCATTTCCCGGCCAGACATTTCAGGAAAACTGATACTCGTTCAGAGTAGACAACTGTGTCAAAATTGATTTTGTCCAGTTCTGAAAATAGGTCTACTCTATAAGGAAAGAATTTGCTCCCTTTGGGAGCAAATTCTTTCCTTATAAAGTAGACTCCTTTTCAGAAGGGGGTTGGCTTGCAGTAAAGCAAACAGTAAGTCATAAATTGTCGCCCTTGATGGAACTGGCAAACAATCTACACAAGTGTATCCAGTTACTTTGAAGTCCGTACCCCATGCACTGCTTTCAGAGATATATACATCTCCATTGTATACTTACCGTATTCTTGTGTAACTTACATGAATGAAAGTAGGCTGAGTGGCCCAGTGGTTAGTGCTCTCGACTTGCAAAGTGGAAAGTCATGGGTTCTAATTCTGCTCTTGCTGAGAAAGTTTTCAGACCATTAGTACA
This sequence comes from Anodontia alba, assembly GCA_964016985.1. NCBI lineage: Eukaryota > Metazoa > Mollusca > Bivalvia > Lucinida > Lucinidae > Anodontia > Anodontia alba. The sequence goes on along the minus strand of OZ024822.1, from coordinate 10,260,461 downwards.
CCTAGCTTGTACTCGAAGTGTCCTGGGTTGAGTATAAAGTGGACAGGGAGGTGCATGATGTGAGACAGTGGCACCAAGTGTACATAGGTGATCCGTGAAAGCAAGGATGTGTACGAATGCATGCACATAAGACATTCGCCACTGCTTTCATGTGCCTCGGGTGCCTGGTAGCGTCGGGTGCATAGCTACTTGAATGGATTGTGTGGTATTTGCTTAACTATGCATTAGATATAGTTTATCTGGAGAGTTTAAACGACCTAAGAGAGCACAAAATTACCTTATTTGATTTCTGCGGGTAAACTCTAATTTACTTACAGCTAAGTCAACTAAGTTACCAACATTGACCAGAAATTGCACCGGTTTCCTGTTGGCTGCATGGTGTTCTTAGACGAGCTTATTTTTTCTGTTTTATCTAAATTATATGACAGAATCAATACAGGTGGTACAGCAGAATTTTAGACAATTAAATTTATGAGTTGGAAGTAAAACCTAGGCATCTGACTCCTGATCTGTAACTTATTCATATAGCTCACTTCAATATACAATGAAGCGTATATGCCGGACAGTACATAGGTGGCATTTCATAAACCCAATAAATGCCACCTGTTTTTTATAGCAAACACACGAAGTGTTTGCATTACTGTAGAGAGGCTGACAAACATACTTAGGCACCCCAATCTCATATGGAATCTCGTAGCAAACTTCATTTTATCTCGTTCGTCATCTTTGGTAAGCAGACCAATAAATAATCAATAAGCCAAAAATGAGAAATTGATAAACCTGTTTAAATTATATAAGCTCTGCTGAATTAAAAAAAAAATACAAAAAATGCAAATAAAATAAAAATACCGAACATATCACGTGACCTCAGTTGACCCCGGCGCGTGAGGCCAACTTTGTAAACAAACTGCTGTCATATCAGAAAAAAATGGCTGCGTGTTTTTGCATCAAAGGCAGTGCCTTTATTTCATATTAGCCACTATTTTGTCGTAGACATAATATAAAATAAAGGTATTGCCTTTGATGCAAACACACTGAGCCAACTATTTTTTCTGACATGTATATGATTTGACAGCAGTTTGTTAACTGGGGTCAACTGAGGTCACGTGATATGTTCGATATTTTTTTTTATTTACATTTTTTGTAGTTTTTGTTTAAATTCATCAGAGCTTAACTTTATTCAGGTTTATCAATAGTTATTTCTCATTTTTGGCTTATTAATTATTTATTGGTCTGCTTACCGTGATACAAAATTAAAGATGGCGAACGAGATAAAGTTCGCTACGAGATTCCACACGAGATGTGGTGACTGAGTATGTTTGTAAGCCTCTCTACAGTAATGCAAACACTTAGTGTGGTTTGCTATTAAGATAAGATTTGCAGTAGAATATGGAATCGATGAATGCGTGGGGATCCACAACGTTTTAGTCGCTTACGTGCTCTCAATAGGTGCCAGATTAGTAGTGCGGAGTTTTTTCGGTAAATTAAACAAGCGTCTCACTGAAACGATTGTTACTTAGGTACTGTAAAAAAGATAAATCAATATCACTGGACGACTAATTTTTCACTGTTATTTGTAGGGTGTTTAAATGTTCCAAGCATCCCTGCGAAACAGACAGACAAAATATTTGCAAACACAATTTTTCATCCGATTTTTTTTTTTTTTCATTTAACGGCAGTCAAAGTACTATTTGGCAACTGTTGTAGTCATTTTACTAGTTTTTTTTTTTAAACATTTTTTTTTTTTAAATTTAATGCTTTGTTTACTAAATGGGGGTTCCTAACAGCCCGAAGGCCACTAGTAGGTCTCCTCTAGTACTTCATATATTTCACTTCAAGTTCTAACTCAGTGATGTATTATTTTCCGTGATAGTTTTCAGAATGAAAGTTAATGACTTTATCCAAACAATTGTATTGTACAGAATGTGTAAACCTATAATGGGAGTTTTGAATTGTGCATGAAATACAACAGTAATTATATTTTGACTTCTTTTTTAGAGACTCCTAAACATTTTCCTAGTATCTGATTTGCTTGTAGCCGCCCTGCGCGCAACACACGCGCAGAAGTGCCGGCTGAAAAACGGCCGTCATGGCGCGCTGTGCCGCTGATTTTTTTTTTTTTTTTTTTTTTTTTCAAAAATTTAACATATCTGTATTTAATAACAAAATGAAAGGCTGTAAAATGAAAAACACTTTACAAAACTTTATGTCTGTCGTACCATGCAACTTTGTTCAAATTCACCTAAAGAAAATTAAACCCACTTGATCGAATGGGTTTTGTGCAAGCCACCTATAAAACAAGTGCATTGGTTCCGGGACAATACGGTATAACTTAGCCATCACGAAAATATGCCTATATAATTTTGACCCCCTTCAACCCCACTTTTATATAGTAAAACTGGGGTTTACAGGGGTATACATTATTTTTCTTATTTTTGCTCAAAAACATAGATTGTGGGTACTCGTTAGAACCGCCTCGGCGAGGCGGTTCTAACGAATACTTACAATCTATGTTTTGAGCACTTATATGAAAAATGTCAGAATTTTTATCTGAAAACTTTCAGTTCTTGATGGTGAAATTTTCAATATATTTGAATAGGCGTGTTTTCGTAATCATCTTTCACATACTGTGAATTTGATTTTTTGTTTGAAGCACCGTATACCCTGCTCAGTGACTTTCTATTTACTCATATAATGCAGGTTAAGGAAAGCTTATATCTTATATAAATAATGAACAACTGGTTAAAGTCAAAAAGGTTGAAAAGTGCAGAATAACACAGCCGGTGAGTTGGACTATAAGTGCTATTTCTCAATGTTTTCTGTTGTAGAGTTTGTCTTTAATATAGATATATTAATCCCTCAGGGGGCTAATTGTATTTGTCTTGTTACAATATTTTGATAACCTGTATTATATAAGTAGCACGTATTTTATTTAAGAATTTGATCTTTTACCGTGATTACCGTATTTACCGTAAGTGTTAGGACAGACAGACCTAAGCAAACGTAGTAGACCCAGATCAGACGCCGCAGAACGCGGCGTCTGATCTGGGTCTACACTGTTTGTATCCAGTAGGTTTTGGACACATCAGCGGGTAGTAAAATGAATTTGTACATGTTTTAGGACAAGTATGGTAAGAATTTAAGGTGGTCCAGTTTATACAGTAATTACAGTATCTTTCCAGGACAAGGACTTTACTTGCTGGTGGAGGCACAGAACTATTGGCGCAATGAAACATTGAGTCAGCCTGCTCTTCTTCGCAGTCTCAGCAGGGCCTTAAATAGACGTTCGGGGTGTTGTAGAACGATAATATCCTGATCGAATAATGCGCATGTGCAAGCTGGTCGCATTTTCTTTACTTTCCTTTGTGTGATTAGTCAGCTGTTCGAAAATTTGTAGCCTATTTATCAAATAGTCAAAATATTTGGACCCCATCACTCATTAACAAACTTGCCCTAAAACATAAACAAGAACACCCCACTATTTGTTGATGCGTCTAAAATAGCAGAATGGGGAGCAAAGAGAGTAGACCCTGATCTGCGGCGTCTGATCTGGGTCTAGACTGTTTACTCAGGCCTTTCTGTCTAAATACTAAATAAATAATAATTAAAAAAATACGGTGGTTAAAACTGTACGAATACTAGGGTAAATATGGTAGTTAAAAACCATAAGATTGTGTAAAATTACAGTAATTAAGCACAGGCAGGAGACACAATTTTTAGGCATGTGCAAGTATACAAAAAAAAAAAAAAAAAAAAAAAACTTTATCGGGTGATCGTTTTCAGAACAATTGTCATAGTTGTTTAACGCTTAGCGTGCTGAATAATTATTTCAGCAGACGACATTTTGAAACATTTTTCTTATTTTCCCCAGAATACAGACTTTAGCGTTTCATGCAAATTGACTCCTTAGGAAACAACTTGCATGAAATGCCAAAATCTGTTTTCTGGGAAAAATAAGAAAACATCAATTTGTAGTCTGCTAAATTAGCCCAGAGGGTGATAAAGGTTAACTGAAGTGAGTTACAGGTAAATTAATACTTTTCAATATATACAAAACAACGAAAACGGGTCGTGTATTTAAAAATATTTAAAGGAGCTTGTGTAGAAAACACATGCCATAGCAACATGCCCATTTACTAGGTCTAATCAGGGCCTTCGCTGGTCACTTACAGAATCTTTTGATACAGTAGAATACAATGCCAACAGTAGCCCTGATCAAACTGCGAGCATGGTGATCTGCACTTTTGCTTTTAGGTTATTATTAAGGTCCCATTTCCTCATGAAGCGACTCAAACATGACATGTTGAGAAATGTACAGTATACATTCTCTGTTGGTTTAAGTCTCAGGCGATATTGTTTAAGTCAATACAAAGGAAAAAAAAAAAAAAAAAAAAAAGAAAGAGATAGCAGTTCAGGGTATTGGTATGGAGATCTTGGTCTTCAGATAAGTTATAGGCAAAACCATTATTATTACTTAGTCAGCAGACGACAAACTGACAAACTGACAATATTTTTCTTACTTTTCCTAGATAATAGGATCTGAGACCTCAAGCAAATTGTCTCCTTAAGAGACAATTTGCATGAAGTGTCAAATCCTATTTTGTAGGAAAAATAAAGAAAAAATAGTTCAAAATGTTGGCTGCTGATTTTTTTACCCAGCGTGCAAAGTGTTATGACATGGCAAATCAATTTACTATGGTAACCCTAAGTATTGGGCTTTATACATGCCTGGCCGAACACGGCGTCTGATCAGGGTCTATTCTGTGTGCCACTCATCCAGCAATATTCTAGACGTATCAATAGCTAGTAAAATTGCTTGTTCATATTTCAGTACAAGTATAGTAGGGAGTTAAGGTGTCCCAACATTTAGAGTAAAAACAACATGACTGTTTTCCTATTAAATTTGCATAAAATAGCTCAGCAAAACTATACATGCGAGTAGGGATCACAGCACTCAATGACTCGGAATTTGTACCATTGGGCTTACATATACATTAACCCATCTATGCCTAGCGTTCCGTAAATTGGGCTTTGGCAAACCGTATAGACCCAGATCAGACGCCGCCATTACGAGAACATGCCTATTCAAATATACTGAAAATTTTACTACCAAAAAAATGAAAGTTTTCTGATGAAAAATTCTAAAATTTTTCATATTTCTGCTCTTTTGAGCATAGATTGTGGGTACTCGTTAGAACCGCCTCGACGAGGCGGTTCTAACGAGTACCCACAATCTATGTTTTGAGCGGAAATAAGAAAAATAATGTATACCCCTGCAAACCCCAGTTTTACTATATAAAAGTGGGGTTTAAGGGGGTCAAAATTATATAGGCATGTTTTCGTGATGGCTATAAAACATGGCGATAATTAAAACTAATCAGACACCTCTTTTACCGGTAAAAAGAGTTAAGGTAGAAGAAACCACTCAGCATAAATAAATGGGTTAAAGGTTGGCTTCATGTGGACACATGCCCTGAATAGGCTGTGAACTAGGATGTGGTAACGTACATAGCAATTCATGTCCTCAACGAAGGCCTTCTTGTCCTAGAATTTGAAGAAGTTCGTGTACCTATCGATTATCTAAAAGTCTAAAATGTTAAAATGGAATGGCAAACAGTGTAGACCCTGATCAGACGCCGCGTTATGCGGCGTCTGATCTGGGTAAACGCTGTTTGCTCAGCTATAACTGTCGGAAAATTAGTTCAGTTAGATATTCGGACATGCCACACTTGTACAACATTTTCAAGTCCATTTTTCTAGCTATTTCTGGAAATCTGTAAAATGATTGGCAAATAGTAAAGACCCAGTGGCCTTTGAACTGGATTTACACTGTGTTTTCTCATGCATGGCTGTGTCAATATTTAGGGTATTTACGGTATCAACAAAAAACTTGGACTAGATAACGCCTCAAAATTTGGACATCCATTTAACTGCCCGATGATGAATCTAAGAAACTGCTGAATGAGTATTAAGCATAGACATTGCTAAGACGCCGCAAGATGCAGTTTCTGATCTAATCTACATCGATTGTTCTGGCATGTCTATCCCAATACTTAGGATAAATACGATATTATCCGCAACATGAAAAGAATGGTCTTTATTGCACATGTGCACAACGAAGGCCTAGCGCAGCCTGCGCAGATCAAGGCTTTCGTTGTCTATGATAAAGGACACCGAAGACACTGATCAGACTGCGCAGATACGCGTATTAATCTAAGCATTCGTGTTCCCAAAATGACCAGTGGACATTTTTCTGACGCAACCAAATAGCATGTTTGTACTAAGATAGAGCTGCTGTCCATGCACAGGTATACGTAGCATTGGATTTGTTACTTTACCTATAATTAATCTTGCTTCGAAATGAGCTGCTTATTTTTTATTCATGGAGTGCAGTATCCTAAGGCAGTATCAGGAAGTTTTTATGTTTGTAAGTTCTGAGGGTTTTCAGTATCTAGCAGGGCACTTGCAACGTGTATCTTAACTCTTTCACTGCCACAAGCGATAATAATAGGCTTTTGCAAACAGCATAGATCCAGATGAGACGGCTCATATGAGCCGTCTCATCTTGATCTACGCTGTTTGACAGTCAGTCTTTCAACTTTACCTATAAACTTCTTTTCAAGCGATAGTTTGTTAAAAAAAGAAAAGCAGAAATTTGGCGCCGAAAGAGTTAAACCCTAAGTTGCAGTAGATGTTATTCAGTCTCTGTTTTATTGTACAAACATTTATAGTTAAAGATTACAAAAACATGCCTATTCAAATATACTGAAAAAACTACTACAAAAAAAAAATGAAACATTTCAGATAAAAAAATTCTGATATTCTTCATATTTCTGCTGAAAACATAGATTGTGGGTACTCGTTAGAACCGCCTCGGTTCCAACGAGTACCTACAATCTATGTTTTTGAGCAGAAATAAGAAAATTAATATATACCCCTGTAAACACCCCCAGCCCCCAGTTTTACTGTAGATAATGTGCTGCTCTATCTAGAAGTAAACAGAATTGGCAAAATACTCATCTGTCAAATAAGAAATTCTTGGGTTTAAGTTAATATGTGTGGTATTCCAGAAAACGCGATATCTTTGTTTCAATTACACTTTCCTGTATACAGAAAATTGCCATAATTACACCTTATTGCTTTACCGTATTTACCCAAAATTAGAACATTTGAAAAAGTACAGTAACTTCCTAGCTAAGTGTTTACTGTGCTAGCTGAATGGTAAACAGAGTAGACCTGATTAAATTACTCCTTCAGGAGCAGTTTAGTCTGAGGAATGTCTGTCCTACCATTTTCATATTTAAAATAATATACATGGTTTGAAATTAAGGTATGATAAGAAACGAAGACACGAAATCGAAAGAAGCCTCTATGACCTGTATCAGTCTTGGCTAAATCAGCAGACAAGAACTCGATTATATTTTGTTCTTATTTTTCCTAGAAAATATTGTTTTTACATTTCATGCAAATTGTCTCCTAAGGAGACAATTTGCACGAAATGTCAAAACATATTTTCAGGAAAAAAAATATGAAAAAAAGTAAATAAATAAAAATGTCGTCTGCTGAATTTTTTACCCAGCATGCCGAGCGTCAAGTCTGTCATGTCTTATTTTGTCTGCGGACTTTACTTAATTCGTTATTATTGGATAGACCTTTGTCTTTAAATAAGTCAAAAACACGTATGCAAATTTTATATTAAGCAAACGAATGTCTGACGCAGCCTACATATAAAGATGCGTAAGATTTCAGACGCAGTTTTTTGCCCCTAAATGAAGTTATCTCTGGGACGTAGTTAACAATCGCGCTTTTGTCAGTAATTTCGCCCATATAAAACTTGTTAAATTGGGCTTGCTTAAGATTTGAAATGAAAGACACTTAATAACTGGCAGTAATTACTGCATAAGTCAATATTGTATCGGAGAAAGACGACTGCTTAACGGCTTTGGTCTGACTATGTTTTTATGCCTTCACTTTCTACTGAACCGGTAACTTTCTTTTCCAATACAGAGCATATTTCATAACCTGGTGTCTCACTTATAACCAGTGGATCAGTTGTCTATTTTATCTGGATCATTGATAACCCGTGGACTACTTGGATTAGTTTGTGGGTGTCTGAATGGAATTTCGTGATATCAAAAATGAAGGAAAGACTGGCAGGTGATAATGTAAGGAGAAGTGATACCTTCAGGGGAGGCAACTCTTGATAAAATTATTTTGGCTCTCTTCTGGAATGGGTCTACTCTAAAAGGGAAGAATTTGCTCCCGTTGGGATCAAATTCTTTCCTTTTAGAGTAGACCCCTTTCCAGAAGGAATGAAGGGGACAAAATTCTTACCTTTTTTGTCCCTTCTGCAAAAGGGGTCAACTCTAAAAGGTCTTTTTTGATCCCTTCTGAAAAGAGCTGCTCGTTTGTGAGCGAATTCTTTCCTTTTAGAGTTAGACACCTTTTCAGAAGGGATTTGATGTACAGAAAATAAAACAGTATTTCACAAATGTTGTATCCATTGTTCAAATGTCAAAAAATCTGCTGGGTGTACCCAGTCACTTGAATCACGATGTTTTGTGCCGCGATGTTTTTGCTAAGATGAGGATCTACGCAGGTTAAAAGTTTGTCCTATATGTTTGGATACGTTTAATACAGATGTATTGTTAAATGGATATCAATTTATTATAAGCAAAGCTTTTTCTGAAAACTGTGTATGCGAGAATGCTGTCTAAAACTGGCGCTAAAATGTTGGAAGTTTAGAAGTAACTAAACACATACACACACGCACGCACACACACAAACACGCAGCACGCACACACTCTCTCTGTCTCTGTCTCTCTGTCTGTCTGTCTTTCTCTCTCTCTCTCTCTCTCTCTCTCTCTCTAGATAAATTAATTACCTCTAGCTAGTTTAAGGCGAAGAAAGTATAAATCTATGAATTTACTAACAGATTATAAGATCTATTATTAATTATTTTAATGACAATTCGAAAGAAACAAAAAAAAAAAAAAAAAAAAAAAAAAAAAAAAACAACAACAAAAAAAAAAACAAAAAACAAACAACAAAAAACAAAAGAAAACAAAAACGTATCCATTATGAGAGATTATTAAATTCAGTAAAATATCACTTTAGATAAGAATATTCTTCATTCTGAATAATTTCATCCTATTTTCATAAAACGGAAACTGTCGCTGTGGTTGGAGCAACCAGTAAATAGATAAATAAATAGACAAACTAGTACATAAAGAGTAGCGAGACCCGTTTTAACCCCAAAAAGTGCCAGTTGCGATAGCAGCAGATGACATCTTGTAAATTGTTTTCCGAGAAAATAAATGTTTGACATATTTTATGTGAATACTACTACTACTACTACTACTACTACTACTACTACTACTACTTCTACTACTACTAATTAATCATAATAATAATAGTAATAATAATTAATATCATAAATAATAATAATAATAATTATAATAATAATAATCAAAAATGATGATGATGATGATGACGATGATGATGATGATAATTTGAATAAATCAAGTGACTGCTGAAGCGGTGTGAATATCACTTGTAGACATAATGGTAAACATGTGACCAGGACACTTTATACGTATAATTTAGTGTTGTTTTACTGTTAAACGCTATAATTTAGTTTTGTTTTACTGTTAAAAGCTATACTTTAGTGTCGTTTTACTGTTAAAAGCTATAATTATATCCAGATATTTAACATTCGGCAAACGCGGCTTAAGGGAGATGGATACACTTCATAGCATTTTTATACAAGGGAGAAAACTTGTGCCACACCATGTCCTTTAGAAAAAGGGATCTACTCTAAAAGGGAAGAATTCGGGAGCAAATACTTTTCTTTTCCACTAGAATTCTTTCCAGAAGGGGTGCAAAACAAGTTTGAGAGCGTTATTTCCCCTGAGTGTAGTGATACATTTTAATGGTGAAGCAGAAACACGAGAAACAATCACAGTGGTAACAATGTTTGCGGACATACTCAAACAGAAAAGGTGCAGGGGCGGGAGGTGAGGGTGGGGTGGGGTGGGGGGGGGGGGGCGCTCAGTCTGAGAGGGTTCCGGGGGTTCACCTTGACTCAAAATCTTATTGTCATGGGAAAGTTTGAACAGATTTGATAAGTTTTGGATACCGTATTTATCTTAAATGTTCCCTTACTCTTTACTAAAACTTCTCTTCAACAAGCCCATTTTACCGTCTGTGAATGTGAATAAAGTTTTATTTAGGTGAGTAGCAAATAGTGTAGACCCCGATGAGATGTCGCGTTCTGCAGCGTCTAATCTGAGTCTACATTGTTTGCTCAGGCCTGTCTGAACGAATACGTAGAGTGAGTTGAATAATTTGATCAAATCGAACCCCTCAGAAATCATCCTGGATCCGTCCCTGAATATGTATCACCCTACTAATCCACGTACATGATCAGGACGACGAATGTACACTTCAATAACTGGACCGCGTCAAGCAAACAAATGCCTTCGATCAATGTGCGGGTTTACATCATCCTGGGCATGCACAAGGTCTCATCAGGGCCTTTGCTCTCATTGATACCCTCTATAGTATCAGTTGGTTCTGGTAGCGGACAGCGAAGACCCTGATCAGATTGCGCGGACGCGAAGGCTGAGATGGGCCTTCGCCGTACGTGCATGCCCTGATGGCGCATATTCGCTTTGCGCGGCCCATTTTTAAAAGGTATTGGTAGACAGCGAGGGCCCTGAAATGGCTGCGCCGATACACATGACAATCTAGGCTATGTTCGTTGTGTAGCTAGTTATCAGTGTTGGAAAAAAATACGTGTGAACGGACTCCATTGTTGAGGGATTGGATACGCTTGGTAGATGTTTTTGTCATTTCTGCCAAGGAAGACAAGTTTTGTAGCTTCTTATTTGCTTTGCTGCACGTCAAACTCCTTCTGAAAAAGAGTCTGCTCAATAAGGAAAGAATTTGCACCCCCACCCCCACCTCTATAAGGAAATAATTTGTTCTCTAAAGAGAGAGCAAATTATTTCCTTATAGAGGGACCCTTTTCCAGAAGGAGAAAACAACAAATTTGGCAGAATTCTCTCCTTTTTTTAGTACATCATTTTCCATGTAAGTTTGCGGATATAGAACAATCTGAAGAGATAATGTAAATAAAAGAGTGTAAATGATGGTAAATAGTTACTGGATATATACATATTAAATATTTACATATTATGCACAACGCATGAAAAAGGCCCTTACAAAATTTGTGGACAGCTTAGGTCCAGATCAGCATGCGCATACGTGCAGTCTGATCTGAGCATTCGCTGGTCGTCGACATATACTACTGTATACATTGATTCTGTAAGAGAACAACGAAGGCCCTGATCAGCCTGCGCTTATGCGCAGGCTGATCTGGGCCTGCTTTGTCCGGAAATTGCATTTGGGCCCTTTTCGTGCGTTGGGCATCATACGAATCACTATAGGGTTAACGGTTTCTTCTGTAAGAATACACAATATTATGGCGACAATTATACACATTTGGAAAACAAGGCTGAAAAGTAAATAGATAGCTCATTACCAAATTAGAAGATAAAAGCTTATTCGTCCTGAAAAGAGCGAGGCGACTCCTATCAATACCAAGGTGGCTTGTCAGGTAAAAGAAAGAAATTATTTTCAAAAGTTCCGTATTACACACATATTTACACAAATATTTTCAGTAAAAAAAAAAACAATGATCTCGATATAAAGCAAACGCATGTATGCTCTGATGCACGCGCGCGCACACACACACACACACACACACACACACACACACACACACACACACACACACACACACAACACACACACACACACACACACACACACACACGCTATGTAGCATTTTGAAAAAAAAAATCAGTATAATTGATATGTGCATGACAGTTTAATGAACCACTACTTAAATACTACTTCCTGTTTCTTAATGATCTCAGTTGAGGAAATATAGCTAAAGAAATTGCAAGTGTTCACGTGCAGTGAGATGTTTGCTGTAATTTCTTTACAAATTCAACAGTAAAGAAATTAACCTTTTTATTCCAATAAAATAAAGCACACGCCACCGTCTTGCGTCAATAAAAAGGGGCACACTGCGTGATTTAATACAATGAGAAACTAAAAAATAAAATGTTTGTTCCAAATAATTTTTGCGCGTTCCGTGTTATTACTTGTTTAGTCATTGGATATCTTGACACTCTGACTCGTTTTTTTTTTTTTTTTTTTTTTTGAAGTGGGGAGAGGGGTGGAGGGGGAGGGGGATTATCACGTTGACTGCAGGTAGTAAAATGGTCATATCGAAATGTTTTGACAAGTATGGTAGGTAGTTACTGTGTCCAAATACTTAGGATAAATACGGAATATATTTAACCTTGGTCCTGCTGAACCCAGATATGCTCTGATTTTGCAAATAGTGTAGATCCAGATCAGCCAACAGATCAGCCAACTGATCTGGATCTGCACTGTTTGCAATTTAGTATGTGAATTTGTATCAACAACCTAGATCAAGCAATCTGATTGGCTGATAATTAGAAGTGGGCGTGGCATCCTAATTTATTCAGCATGACAAGGTTTAAAATGCTGACTGAATGGCACACAGTGCAGACGCAGGTCAAACTACTACAGTTTGATCTGTGTCTGCACTGTTTGCACATGTCTGTCTGTCCGAGTATTTAGGATAAATACGAGATATGAGCCGTACGATGAGAGAATGTCATCTCATATGCGAACCCAGCGGGCACATGACGTCTATACAACGTCGCTTCAACGTCGATGCAACCTCATGAGGTTGCATCGACTTGAGGCGACGTTGTATAGACGTCATGTGTCTACTGGGAAGGTTGTACGCATACTGGGAACTTTCTGTGTTTTACAAGAGATCATAAATCTATTCGATTCCATGAGACAATAATGAATATTATCAATCTTAATTACTCTATGGGGTAATTCAGCAGACGACAAATTGATGATTTTTTTTCATAATTTTCCAGAAAACACGATTTGATAAATAATGCAAATTATCTCCAATGGAGACAATTTGCATGAAATGTCAATACCCATCTCCTGGGAAAATAAGAAAAAAAAATTTCAATGCGTCATCTGCTGAAAATTTTACACAGCATGCTAAATGTTAACTCCCAAGTCCCATGGGGTGACTTTTTTCAGCAAATAGATGACAAATCCGAGATCTAATGTACATAGAAATAGTAAAGCATATAAATGGACTGATTGCAAAGATCAACATATTAGAAAAAAATAATACAGGCTCATCTTAACCGTTAGTACTCTAGAGGCATATTCAGCAGACGGGATTTGGACATTTTTTTTTCTCAGAAAATAGGGGTTTTCACCTAAATTATCATTTTCTGAGACAACTTGAATTATTGTTAAACTCTACCCAGCTAGCAGTCTTTATAAATCTATAGCGGGCCGTTATCGGCCTGTCAGCTACCCTGACGGGCCAATAAAGGCCCACTATAGATTTATAAAGAATGCTTACTGGGTATGTACTGGAAAAAAAAAAATCAAGGTTGTTTACTGTCAGTGATTTTCTTACCCAGCATGCTAAGCGTTATAATCGTTAACTACGACACATTGAGTTATTTCTGTTTTATTTTTTTTTTTAAAGAATATAAGACTTTACCTTTCATTTGAATCGTCTGTCTATTTAAATAAAATGCCAAATCTTTATTTTCTCTGAAGAAATAAGAGTATCAATTTTAGAATGTCGTTTGCTACAAATTTTCTTAGCGCTCTAAGGTTGGCTGAATATTTGCGGTATCACGAATAATGTCTTTCAGAATTCTATTTTTAGCACATTCCTTTTTTTCAGGAACAGAACATTACGCCAGTTTGAAGATCTGGAAGAAGGCACCTCAACGATAAATTGGGAGATAACTGAGATTCGGCCGGTATACTTAACTCTTTCACTGCCACAGGCGATAATAATAGGCTTTTGCAAATAGCACAGATCCAGATGAGACGGCTCATTGAGCCGTCTCATCTGGATCTACGCTGTTTGACATTCAGTCTTTCAACTTTACATATAAACGTCTTTCCAAGCGATAGTTTGTTGAAATAAAAAAGCAGACGACAATTGTCGTCTGAAATTTGGCACCGAAAGAGTAAAATATATTTACTCTTTCATCCATGCAAATCAATGCAGACACCTTAGGAAACAATGTGGATCCAGATGAATCGTCTCGTAACGAGCCGTCTCATCAGGATATACATCGTTTGCCGTTGTTATTGATGTTTAGCTGAACCCCCCCCCCCACCCCCTGTTTTGGCAATAATGTATGTGTCCAAATTCAGAGATGGAAGAGTCCATTTAAAAAACTCAGAGGTGAAAGGGTTTACCTCCTTGTTAAAACCCGGATAAGTCTTCTGTGTCAAAGAAAGTGTGTTAGACAAAAATCGAAAACAAAGCGGCAAACAGTATTGTGACAAAAATACAGTCGAACTGCAATGGCTCGAACATCTTTGGGATCATGGAAATTTGTTCGAGATATGGGTAGTTCGAGCCACTGACAGATGATTATGGTGCAATGTCAGGAAGCAAATAGCGATAAATTAAGGAAATCTTTTCAATATTCTACGCGATATTTGTATGTTGAGTGTACTCAGTAGAATCGCCTCGGTGAGGCGATTCTAATGAATACACACAACATACAATTTCATGATAAAATAAGAAAAAAATCCCTAAATATGTGTTTTCTTGAGCTATTTGTAGAAGTTTGTAGGGACTCGAAAACGAGTTCGAATTAGCCATGGTAAACGCGTCATCGGTGTTCGAGTTATTGAGGTTCGACTGTAACAGCAACAACAACAGCAACATAAAGGCAAGCAATATAGATCTAATGAAAAGCCTCGTTTCGATTCATCGCATCCGAATCTAATCTGTTTGCAGAGCCTTGTTTCATCACGAAAACATGCCTATATAATTTTGACCCCCTTAAACCCCATTTTTATATAGTAAAACTGGGGTTTACAGGGGTATACGTTATTTTTGTTATTTCTGCTCAAAAACATAGATTGTGGGTACCTGGACGAGGCGGTTCTAACGAGTACGCACAATCTATGTTTCGAGCAGAAATATGAAAAATAAAAAAAAATAAAAATTATCTGAAAATTTTCATTTTTTTTGGTGGTAAAATTTTCAATATATTTGAATAGGCATGTTTTCGTAATGTTATGTCTGTATTGCTGAAATGGTTTACCATTTTAACTACTCTGGACTAATTCAGCAGACGACAAACTGACGATATGTTTCATATTTCCCAGCCAACAGGTTTCGACATTTCATGCAAATTGTAATATTTCAATATGTCGTCTGCTGAAAATGTTTTTAAAGCGTTCAAGAATCTGATTCTGAGGCAGGCAATCGGAGAAGTGACAAAACATTTGACCCTCTGTTGAAATCGACATTTTTACATACGCGACCAACGCAAACGAAATTCAGTCTACACGTCTGCACAATCTGATCAAGGTTTGTGCTCTTCTTTGACATCATTTGAGAATCTATAGGTGAACAGTGTAGACCTTATTTGACTGCAGGCTGATTGGGTCTAAGCTATTCATGTATGTCATTAGCTCGATTTTAACCTGGTGACCTCATTCATTAATTTAGTGTGATTTTCACATCGCTTTAAGGGAAACAAATGCACAACCAAGGGCGACAACTCTATCAAAGTTGTTTTACAACTTCTGAAAAGGAGTCTATTCTAAAGGAAAAGAATTAGATATCATTTAGATTATACTCATTTTCTTTTTATCAATCAATCAATCAAATTTATTACTCTCAGGTTATATAGCATATAACAACATGAGGAGCTATTCTAGATGCAAGAACAATACTGAAAGAATACTAGATAGGTCAAAAGGGCAACAAGCTTGAATATGTGAAATTCATTTCAACCGTTTCGTAATAATTTATCTAGTCCAGGTAAGAATGAAATGAGTATGATTTTATCGCTTGATTGAGGAGGTTGTCAGTTGTATGTTTGAAGAGCAGGCCACTTTTCAGAAGAGATCAGGCCCCGAGGTTATAAAACTTTTTTCATGCTCATCTCAGCTGAGCACGAAATTTTCTCTGCTAATAAATATGAAAATGCCAGTTGGCATTTTCATATTTATTAGCAGAGAAAATGTCATGCTCAGCTATATTTAGCAAGAAAGAATTTGTAGTACTTAGTATTTGAGATTTATTAGCAGGACAGAATTCATGCTCAGCTGAGTTGAGCATATAAAAACGTTTTATAACTTCGGGGCCTATTGTCCAGGAAAAGAAACATGAAGTCTTAAATGTTGTCTCCCTTGTCAAAAATCGTACAAAATCTATCAACTGCATTCATTCCCCTTAAAATTTCATTATTCCGCCTGGTAGGTATTATACCTGCATGTTTTTTTTAGCGTATTTGTACTATTCATGTTATCAATATTCCTAACTGTGAATTATGCCTGTCGTAATGAGAATGAGCTTCGAATATTATAAAATTTCTCACCTACTTCAGTTCGCTCTAGCACTCAGATTATCTTGATATCTCAAGTTGTTGTACTTTGCGCGACAACAATATAATTTCAGCCACGCCAGGCAAAAAGGGTCTTGACGCACATTAAAATAGGACAGGTTCAGGCCTAGAATTCGCATACAAACTTTTAGGATGTTATAGAACCTTTTAGCAAAAAGCGAAGTTTTTTTTTTTATTAGTTTGGACTTTCCTTATTTGTACAAATACAGATACAGTACATAGCAACATGATTAACATATTTTTAAAAATAGTATTCATAAAAAAGTCAAGGACTTATGTGAGTCTGTCTCTGAAAAGATGTGCACAGATAAAGGCTGATCTTGGTCTGTGCTGTTTGTCTGTGTATGGGGAGTAGGCACACCTTCAAGGGAAATAACTCTGACATGGAATATTGGCCGCTTTTCTCATTTCGTGATACTCTTAACGCATAGCACTCTGGATAATTTTTTTAGCCGACAGCAGTTTGAAATATTTTTCTTCTTTTTCACAGGAAACAGGATTTTGATTGGACATTTCATGCAAATTGTATCCAATGGAGACAATTGGCATGAAATCTCAAAACATGTTTTCTGGGAAAATATCATCAATTTGTCGACTGCCGAATTAGCCCAGAAAATGGTAAAGATTAAAGGAAATAATCTGTCCCCCACCTTGGATCCTATTATTCCTTTACGAGTAACCCCCATTTTTGAGAGATAAGACGGCAATTTATGTCTGCAAAGTTATCCTCTTTTTAAAGCTGCAAAATAGCCATGTCTGTCCTTTCACTTCTCCGGAGAATGGATAGACCTTCAGGGGCGGTAACTCTGTCTAAGTTGTCTTCCTTGAAAAAAATGATAGAACAAGTACCAACTGTATTCAGTCACCTTAAAGACAGAATATACTTGGTAGTTTTTCTGCCATGTTTATACAAAGGAGACAACTGTTATCACTTAATTTGCTTTCCTGCATATCAGGTTCCTTCTAAAAAAGGAGTCAACTCTAAAAGGAAAGAATTTGCTTCCAAGGAAGCAAATTCTTTCCTTTTAGAGCTGACACCTTTCCAGAAAGACGGCAAATCGATTTTGACAGAATTGTCTCCCTTGAAAGTATATATATTCCCCTTAAACAACATTTTTGCGTGGCGTGGCGCATATAATTTGCCGATACATGAGCCTACTAGAACTCATCTTTTACAGGACCATGCTTTTAAAGTCAGTTTCAACAACGCTGTTAATATCCAGTGATACGAAATAGATTTTCTAAACAAGACAAATTGTGTTGGTGTAGATGTTAGAACAACGTGCACATTGATGGATGTAGACTAGTAGTAGTGTCTTTATACTGAACGCATGATCATTATTATCATTATTGTGAGTGAGAAAAAAAGAGAAATCAAACCTGCAGCTATGGTGTTAAACGAGAAAACAAATTAATTTAACAGTGTACGGATTTATAGTAGACACGATAGATAAAATGTAAATTCTTAAAGGAAGTGAGTGTTTCTTTTTGGAAATGATACACGATGCCACAATGAGTTTGTCACCAATATATGCTGCTTGTGTTTTTATGACTTTGGCTTGGGCTGTGGCGTCAACAAATGACACTAAGGAACCTTTAAGGTTGTCATTTCTTAGTTCAACAAGTGATGACGCGAAATTCTTCGCTGGTGCATTCTTTCTTGCTTTGGATAATATCAACAATAACACAACGATTCTCAAGGATTACAAATTACAATATCTCTTTAATGACACCAAATCCGACACTTTGGAATCTATCAGGGCAATGACGTCACAATACGAAAATAAAGCGATAGGATTTATCGGCCCGGACGTATCCTGTGCTTGTGAATCCACAAATGCTGCAGCCTGGAACCTACCTATGATTGTTTACGTGAGTAGAATTATTCTAAAAGTCTTTTTGAGCTTGAGGTTCTGGTAATAGCATAATAGGTATAGATAAGTTCTACAGCCTTGCTCTATAAACCGGCTTTTATGGCGACGCGCTTTTTCACGAAGTTAAGTAATTAAAACGCGATCAGTTCCTGTATGGATGACCGCGATGTTTGATTTCGTAGAACTCGCACATGCAGTAACGGCGGTCGGATGGAAGATGACATCACTATCTCCAGACCCAGGTAGCAAGGACAGGTGTCCCTGGCAATGTTACCTCATGTCTGCTAGACGAGCAGTAAGTGTCTGGTGACTTCGGAGCGAGGTCAAAAGAAGAGGGGAAAGTGAAGGCATAGGAATATAGATAAAATTAGGACTTCAGTTGTTCAGATTGTAAGATAAGCGTGTAAGGAGCTCGGGTATCTATGGTAAATACTGTACAATATTTCCTGGAGCCCCACTGAACAGGGGTCTACTCCAAAAGAAAAGAATTTGCCCCCAGAGTAATTTCTCTTGAGAGTATACCATTTTTCCCATAATGGTCTATTTCGTATTTATACATATACCCAGCAGGCACACAACGTAGAAACAACGTCGATTCGTTGAATCGACGTTGTTTCAACGTTGTGTGTCCGCTGGGTACATATACCGTATTTACCCTTAATAATTGGACACCTTTAAATCTGCTTGGCATGCTTTTCCTAAAATTATAACAAATCCATTTTACATATTGATGTGTCTAAAGCCTGCTGGATGAGTGGCCAACGGTCGACCCGGATTAGACGTCGCGTCTGATCAGGGTCTACACTAATCCTTCTTAACATAAGGATTACTTCTAACCCATTATCTGATCATATGAGATACGAATAAGTTAAACGAAAGCCTAGACATTTGTGAACATGTTTAAAAAATTGCACTTTGTTGCTAAGCCGTGTGAAATAAAACATCCGCTTTGAAACCAAAGAAAACAATGCCGTAGAACATACCCTCATACACGCACGCACGCAAACACGCAACACCACCACCAACAACAACCACACGACAACAAAACAAGTAAAAACAACAGCTAAAGCAATAAACTCCCAGCGGGCACATGACGTTTATTTAACGCCGCACTAACGTCGATGCAACGACGTGACTTTTAAACAACGTCAAATTAACGTCGATGCAACGTCATTACTTTTTAGCAAACAAACGTTGATGCTACGACGTTGCATCGACATTAGTGCGACTTTGTATAAACGTCAAGTGCCAGATGGACTGTTACCCTATCATAACATTACGAAAACACGCCTATTCAAATATACTGAAAATTTTACCGCCAAAAAAAAGTAAATTTTCAGATAAAAATCTGATATTTTTTTCATATTTCTGCTCAAAACATAGATTGTGGGTACTCGTTAGAACCGCCTCGCCGAGGCGGTTCTAACGAGTACCCACAATCTATGTTTTTCAGCAGAAATAAGAAAAATAATGTATACCCCTGTAAACCCCAGTTTTACTATATAAAAGTAGGGTTTAAGGGGGTCATAATTATATAGGTAAGTTTTCGTGATGACCACTTCGCTTTCCATGTCCTTTTTGTTTGGAAATTTCTCATCACATGAAGAACATGTGTAAATCCTTTTTGCCATATGAACTGACGACATGTGTGATCTAAGGTTTGCTTTTTGTACTAAAGCGCTTTTTACAAAAACTGTTTCTTCAGGCGGTGTCTCTGAATGAAAGTTCCTTATCTGGAAAGAGCACCGGTATTTGGTGGAAGATTGTTTCTGACATATGTCAAAAACAAACGCCTAACTTCGACCTGTAGCTGCCTCCATCTTTAGATTAATCTGAAAAAAATTGACTTGAATATAATCTACAGCAATAAATTTCTCTCCACGTAATGGGATGGTAGACTCGTTGGAACTAGAACGTGGTTTTGGAATTTCCTCGGTGGTGTGGGAGCTACTCCAGTTGAAAATTTCGGCATTATTCCTTCAAAGTGCACGGACTTATTGCAATGTTTACATCGAAATGAATAATAAGGGCTGTTATAAGCAGAACACTTGTCAAAGGTCCTCGTTCTCAATGAAAACTGACAAAAACATTGCATCATTCCTTCGCGTTGACATGAAATCAAGATTTCAAGGCAGTTCTGGGTTCAACTTGATTACGGTCGCCTACCAAAAGCAAAAAAAAAAAAAAAAAATCAAGAATTTTTTTCGGCCTGCGTGGAAAGATAAATCATATTAACATGGAATAGCATTGCCGAAATTAAACATGATTTGCTCATTCTTCTATAAACAATTAAAACATGCGAGAGTACCTACCTTTGTTTACAAATTCTTTGACGTTGGCACTGCCGTGAGAGGTTCCGGATGTGGCGTGGGAACAAATTTACGTTCACGCTATTTCACCCGTGTTACAGAAAACAAAATCAGGATAAAGTGCTTACTATGAATAAAGGTGGCGCTAATCACGATATTTCCAGACTAAGATGCGTCCTATTTTATGTTTTCCCAGAAAATAGGACTTGGCATTTAAACTTGATCATTTTCTAAGAAGACAGTATGATTTATTCATCAAGCGCTTGGAAAAGGAAACAAAAATATTTAAAAACGCCGTCTGCAAATGTTTAAATTCAGTTTTCATAACGAAAACACGCCTATTCAAATATATTGAAAATTTCACCACCAAAAAATGAAAATTTTCAGATAAAAAAATCTAATATTTTTTTCAAATTTCTGCTCAAAACATAGATTGTGGGTACTCGTTAGAACTGCCTCGGCGAGGCGGTTCTAACGAGTACCACACTCTATGTTTTTGAGCAGAAATAAGAAAAATAATGTATACCCCGGTAAACCCCAGTTTTACTATATAAAAGTGGGGTTTGAGGGGGTCAAAATTATATAGGTATGTTTTCGTGATGTGAAAAGATAATCTTTATCCTGCTTTAGATGATAATATGTCATCACGAAAACATACCTATATAATATTGACCCCCTTAAACCCCTTTTTTATATAGTAAAACTGGGGTTTCCAGGGGTATACATTATTTTTCTTATTTCTGCTCAAAAACATAGATTGTGGGTACTCGCCGAGGCGGTTCTAACGAGTACCACAATCTATGTTTTTGAGCAGAAATAAGAAAAATATCACAATATTTTATCTGAAAAAAACTCATTTTTTTGGTGGTAAAATTTTTAGTATATTTGAATAGGCATGTTTTCGTAATGTAGACGATTAACCTTTACCACATTCTTCAGAAGACGACAAATTGGTGATGATTTTATAATTTTTCCAGAAAACAGGAGTTGGCATTTCATGCAGATTGTCTCAGTTAAAAAATAGGATTTGTCACTTCATGCAAATTGTCTCCAATGAAGAGGAAAAAATAAGAATAAGAGAGCCAACATGGCCCTGAATTGCTCACCCGATTACCAGAGAAGTTTCAAGCTATCACGATACATGTCTATATAATTTTGACCCCTTAAACCCCACTTTTATATAGTAAAACACAGGTTTACAGGGGTATACATTATTTTTCTTATTTCTGCTCAAAAACATAGATTGTGGTACTCGTTAGAACCGCCTCGCCAAGGCGGTTCTAACGAGTACCCACAATCTATATTTTTGAGCAAAAGTATGAAAAATATCAGAGTTTTTTAGCTGAAAACTTTCAGTTTTTTGGAGGTGAAATTTTCTGTATATTTGAATAGGCATGTTTTCGCAATGCACCTGGCCTTTCGGTTCATGAGAAAAAAATAAATATATATTTTCAAGATAATGGCCATGGGGTCATCTTGGATTACCGATAGTAGTAGGAACGCATTTAGCTATTTTGATCTACAAGTCATCTCGATATTTCCAATCTAGTTTCTTTTTTTTTTTTTGATTTGGGTTTTACGGCCCTTTCAAGAATATTTCACTTTTATCGAGCCGATCGTTCATCAAAGGTGGGCGAAAACCGGAGAACCCGGAGAAAAACCACCTGACCAGAACTTGGCTTTCCCACATGTGACCCGAGCGAGGCTCGAACCACAGCGGTGAGAAACCCAATGGATTAAGAGTCAACTCTCTTATCCACTAGGCTACGGGGGCCCGCTCCAATCTAGTTTCGGGTCAATTAGTATTTCGGTTAAGGAGAAGAAAATCAAAATAGATTTTCAAGATGGCTGCCATGGCGGTCATCTTGGAGTTTCGACTGGAATAAATTTAGCTATTTTTGATCTACAAGTGGCCAAAGTTCGTATCAAGTTTCGAGTCAGTTGGCCTTTCGATTCGGGAGAAGGATAAAATATGCAAAATGGCGACCATAGCTGCCATTTTGGATTTCCGATCCGAATGATTTTAACTATTTTTGATCTACAAGACACCCTGATACATGTACTTTCTGCCTAGTTTTAAGCCAATTGGCCTTTCAGTTCAGGAGAAGCAGCCCAAATAATTTTTCAAGATCGCGGCCATGGCAGCCACCTTGGATATCCGAACAGAACGATTTTAGAAACTTGCAGATCAAAATATGCCCAAATACTTCCTTCCAAGTTTCAAGTCATTTGGCATTTCGGTTCAGGAGAAGAAGCTTAAAATAGATATTCAAGACGGCGGCCATTTTGGATTTCCGATCTGAACGAATTTAGCTGTTTTAAATCGACAAGTGGCCCTGATACATCCAGTCAAGTTTCGAGTCAACTGGCTATTCGGTTCAGGAGAAGACACGCAAAATAGATTTTCAAGATGACGGCCATGGCGGCCATCTTGGATTTCCGATCGGAATGATTTTAACTATTTTTGATCTGCAGGTCGCCCCGATACTTCCTACCGTTTCGAGTAAATTGGCCTTTCAGTTCAGGAGAAGAAGCGCAAAGGTTTTCAAGATGGCTGCCATGGCGGTCATCTTGGATTTCCGATAGGAACGATTTTAGCTGTTTTTGATACCTCCTACCAAGGTTCGAGTCAACTGGCCTTTCGGTTCAAGAGGAGAAGCGCAAAGTAGATTTACAAGATGGCCGCTATGGTCGCCATCTTGGATTTCCGATCGGATCGATTTTAGCTATTTTTTATTTACTAGTTGCTTCGATACTTCCTACCCACCTTCGAGTCTGTTGGACTGTCGGGTCAGGAGAAGCGCAAAATAGATTTTAAAAATGGCCGCCATGACTATAACTGATCTACAAGTACCCCGATATTTCCTACCAAGTTTCGAGTCAACTGGCCCAGGGATGTAGAAGGAGTAGTGATTTAAAGCAAATTGTTGAGGCTGCACGACGCACGACGGACGACGGTCACTGACCAATCACAATAGCTCACCTTGAGCACTTCGTGCTACGGTGAACTTGAAATATTTCAAAATGTCGTCTGTTGAAAATTTTACCCAGAGTACTAAGTGTTAAATGTTTCTATTTCTTATTTCTCTGAAACAACAGGAAGCAATATATGCATTTCTCTGAAAGGAAAAGGATAGAGATCATTAACTTGACTACTGTATTTACCCTAAGTACTGGGACAGACGAGCATGAACAAGAAGTGTAGACCCAGGTCAGATGTTGCAGAACGCGGCGTCTTATCATAATATGTTTTGTTTGCCACTCATTCAGCAGTTTTAGTCAGATCCGCGGATATCTAGATATACTTTTGTTTCCATTACGAAAATACGCCTATTCAAATATATAGAAAATGTCACCTCCAAAAACTGAAAATGTTCAGATAAAAAAAACATATTTCTACACAAAACATAAATTGCGGGTACTCGTTAGAACCGCCTCGCCGAGGCGGTTCTAACGAGTACCTACAATCTATGTTTTTGAACAGAAACAAGAAAAACAATGTTTACTCCTGTAAACCACAGTTTTACTATATAAAAGTGAGGTTTAAGGGGATCATTAGTATATAGGCATGCGTTCGTGATGGATATTTTAGAGAAATATGGTGAGAAGAGAAAGTGCCTCAATATTTTTGGATTAAAGAAGCTCCACCAAGCGAAAATGTGCCTTCGGGTCATTTGCGAACATAGAAGGACCATATCACTGGATACTATAGAATGTATAAATGGAGAGCAAAGGCCCGGATTATACTTTGCGAACGCGCATGGTCGAAGGCACTTTTACGCGGCCCGAATTTACGAATTTTTTGGGTGGGTATAGTGTGGGGGAGGGGTGGGGGTGGGGGCGAAATCCCTCTAGAGTTACTACACCATTTTGGCTCACCGCATTTATAAATATACTCAAAACAGCTGCCGTTAGTATATCTGCACGTTAAAACATAGGTCCGAATTGTCATCGATAAGCACCAAAATGGTTGTGGGACAGTAATATTTTGAAAATGATAATGAGCTGAATATCAGTACTTCAGTAACTCTGTCACAGTTAAGGAATACAGTATTCATAATATTGTAGAAAGTATTTCAGGAATTCCTACGCAAAGACATCAGACCATTTCGGCTCATCTTATTTCCAACTAAACTCAAATAGGCTATATATCCTGGTGCATTTAAATACTTCCATTACGAAAACACGCCTATTCAAATATAAAGAAAATTTCACCTCCAAAAACTGAAAGTTTTGAGACAAATAACCCCCGATATTTTTCATGTCTGCTCAAAACATAGATTGTGGGTACTCGTTAGAACCGCCTCGGCGAGGCGGTTCTAACGAGTACTCACAATCTATGTTTTTAGCAGAAATAAGAAAAATATTGTATACCCCTGTAAACCCCAGTTTTACTATATAAAAGTGGGGTTTAAGGGGGTCAATATTATATAGGCGTGTTTTCGTGATGCAAACTGCCACCGATGAGCAGCAAACTTGTCCTCAAATATTCATATCTTTTTTTTTAATGAGCTGAATATTAGTACTTCAATCAATGTTTATTAGGCAGGGAAGTTATGGTGAAAAGCACCCTTTCGCATCGGTAAGTTGCTGTCGTTTTCCATTTCGTTGTTCTGCGAAAACCAGGATAGGCTCAGTGAATGGAGCAAGAAAGAAGGCATTTATATTTGACAAAGTTGATGCATAATCGCATGTCATTGTTGAAAACACTCGCGCACAATTGCTTATAAGGTTATCAAAACATTGTGCCTGAGTGTTTTCAACGATAACAATACGGTAGTACATCAAATTTGCAAATATAAGTACTTTCATCCTTGGTGCATACTCTGAGCTTATTCTATTTTTCATCAAAACAAACAAACAAACAAAAAAAACTATGATAAAAACGACTCACCGACTTGAACTGGCCCTTTTCGAAAAAACAAATCTATAGTCTTTTTGATTCTAGGTTCCCCTTCCCCTCCCCGCCCCCATGTTAGCTACATTTAGGGAATGATAAATTTATAATATGTAAAAAACATTTCAGGAATTTCTTCGCATACTATTTTGGATGTCATTGGAATCGCAGGGACACAGGTCATGGATGTTTATTTTTGTTTTGTTTTTTTCGATTAAAGCAGAAATATACGAAATAGTACATTTAGAGTAGTTGTATGATAGATAAGTCAATCATACAACTACCCTGAATGTTCTACGAGTATTTCGATTATTTCTGTTTTATGAAATAACAAAAAGAAAGAAGAAGAAGGAAAAAAAAAAAAAAAAAAAAAAAAAAAAAAGCACGTCCATGATCCGTGTCTCTGTGACCAGCAAACGGAGTTTGCGACCAATAAGCGACGTGCTATTTTGGATGATCATTTTACTTGCACGTGTCTGCGAAGTTAGCGATCAATAAGCGACATGCTGTAATTACGGACTACTAAACGTAAAACAATCTCTGCGAAAACAATTTGAGTATCTGTGATGTAAGACAAAACCGTGTTGATCAGAAATTATGTTTCAAGTGCATTTTAATTATTTGTCTGACAAAATCAAACAGATTCTCAAAACGTTTCGCGGAGTCTGCTAAAAAGATCCAAACACAGGCTTCAGGGACGGCGAATTTGGCTTTGGGGAAGCAGGAGAAGGCGTCTCCCCTCTCGAAAAATCTTTTAAGATGTTTTGCTAAACGTTATGATTTTTGTATTGAAGTAGGCCTAAACGGAAAATTGACAATTAGGCAATGTCATACGGCTGAGGAGTTGACGTTCCATTACGAAAACACGCCTATTCAAATATATTGAAATTTTCTCCTCTAAAAACAGAAAATGTTTAGACAAAAAAATCTGATATTTTTTCATATTTCTGCTCAAAACATAGATTGTGGGTACTCGTTAGAACCGCCTCAGTGAGGCGGTTCTAACGAGTAGCCACAATCAATGTTTTGAGCAAAAATAAGAAAAATAATGTATACCCCTGTAAACCCCAGTTTTTCTATATAAAAGTGAGGTTCAAGGGGGGTCAAAATTATATAGGCATATTTTCGTGATGCTATTATGCATACTTGTCCTTATGGTTCTTATTGTCTTGTTGTGTTTCATTTATTATCTTGGAAGTGCAATGACCAGTCTCTGTTGCATGCTTCCGAGGTGTTTTTCGATACATGGCCGTTGCTCTTCCTTCTTTTTATCCAAGTTTCGCATCTTTTACTTCTTAACGAGCTGTACCCAGTCAGCATTCTACGTAAATCTATATCGGGCCGTCATCGGCCCGTCAGGGTAGCTGACGGGCCGATGATGGCCCGATGTAGATTAACGTAGAATGCTAGCTGGGTAGATGCAACAATGACAATAACAGTTTACATTGTTTTACTCAGAATAGTAAACTTCAGCGCCATCACAAAAATAAAATACTATGCATAGCCCCGAGAACCTCATTTTTCGCTCTATGATTAAAATTAGGTCTCACAGGGTAAATATGGAAAACAGAAGGACAAGATATTAGAGGAAAGAATCTCAGTAACATTCATGATAATCTTGTTCTCACCCCCATCAGTACTCTCAGTATCCCCATCAGTACTCTCAGTACTTTGATTTTATATAGAACCATACGACTCGAAATTTAAAACTATGCAATAACCTATACTTATGAAATCGTTGAGGTGAGATTTGTACAGTTATGAGTTAATTTTCCTAGCATGTAAATATTGCATTAATGGTATGGGAGATGTTATGACACTGGTCAGTGAGAGGTCACCCTCAACAAAACAGTTTTCAAGATAATGCAATGTGCATCCAACCTTAGCAATAGTGGAATATTCCGGTCACGCATCATAAATATGTTTAAAATTAAAGAAAGATCTATAGCTATTATGTTTCCGTTTTAATAGCCATAGAGAGTAACCATCTTCAGTTTCATCGCTGACTGGTTCACACAAAGGCCTGTATCTATACTCATAACGAAAACACGCCTATTCAAGTATATTGAAAATGTTACCACCAAAAACCTGAAAGTTTTCAGAGAAAAAATTCTGATATTTTTCATCTTTCTGCTCAAAACATAGATTGTGGGTACTCGTTAGAACCGCCTCGACGAGGCGGTTCTAACGAGTACCCACAATCTATGTTTTTGAGCAGAAATAAGAAAAAAAAATGTATACCCCCGTAAACCCCAGTTTTACTATATAAAAGTGGGGTTTAAGGGGGTCAAAATTATATAGGCATGTTTTTGTGATGTGCAGAAAGTACAATGCTTACATGTTACACAAAGCATGGGCGGAAAAGACGATCGAGAATATTTTTAAAAGGGAATAGATAAACATTCAGGGAAAGCAACTCTTCAAGAATCGTTTTGCCTTACTTCAGAAAAGGTGTCTATTCTAAAAGAAAAGAATTTGCTCCCTTTGGAAGCAAATTCTTTCCTTCTAAAACAGGCCCCAATTTCAGAAGGACTTTGGTGTGAAACAAAGCAAATAAGAAGTCATGTAAATTTGTCTCCCTTGTAGAAAATGGCGGAAAAGCAGCAATTTATATCTAGTTCTCTTAAACATTCTTTGCTTTGTTTTAAAGAAAGATTGCTGCGGTCATTGATTTTATGTATACAAACAAGTACTTTGTTATTCCATACCGTAAATAAAACGCGATTTCCAACGGTGTCCTATTCTCTTAATGGCATTTCCTATAGATAAATCAGAGAAAATTAGTTTTTCATTGTTTGTCTTGCTCAGACCGTAAATACCGACAAATAGCAGACCTTCTAATAAAGAAGTAAATAGATCATGATTAGAACAAAAGCTCGGAGAAGTTTGATGTTCATATAAATCATGTAGAACTAGACTAATTTCTCTAAGTTAGAGAAGAATTCCGAAGTTTACATGAGACTATCTTTGAAACCATGGTATGCATATCACACATACACAGACAAACACACGCATGCACGTACGTTAAGGAAAAATGCTAAAATATCAAAGCAGTATGAACCTCAACGTGAGAAAATGTACCCACTGACATGTGCGGCCAACGAAGACTCCAATCAGCCTGCGCAATCTCGCAGTCTGGTCAGTCTTCGTTGTCCGCATGTAGAAACTGCCCCCTTGGCGACCCCGCCCTAAAATGCGCACAGAGAAGATTCTGGTCAGACATATTCACTTGATCTGAATCTTTGCTGGGTGTACAAGCCCGAAGGGATATTTTCTGACGATGCCACTATATCGTCTCATATTTTAACACTAGTCCTGCTGAACCCGCATACGTCCTGCCTTTGCAAACAGTGTAGATCCAGATCAGTTGGCTTCTGAAGAAGCCAACTGATCTGGATCTGCACTGTTTGCCATTAAGTATGTGAATTCATATCAACAATCTGGATCAAGTAATCTGATTGGCTGAAAATTAGAAATGGGCATGGCATCTTAATTTATTCAGCAGGACAAAGGGTTAACAAAGTTTGTGTTTCGCTTTTCAAAAATATTTATGTTTTTGAGGTAACAACGCGTGTGCAGGCTGTCGCCCCGCACTTCTATACAGTGTTGATAGTTTTAAACTTTCTTTGGGACTGTTGTGCTTGTACCCGGCATTTGAAATTAGAGTAACAACAAAAACACTGCTGGGATGCGTAAGTAAGGAGGGGCAAGAGGGTGCATGAGGAATGTCGCATTATATCCATTAACACATCTTAACACATTTTAGAATTTCTCGGGGGTGGGGGGTGGGGGGGGGGGGCGGGAAGGGGGAGGGAGGGGTTGGTAACTTAGGGGTAATTGTGGTGCGGGTGTGGTGCGAGCCAGAATTTCGAAACCTACCCATTCATATACCTGGCTTTTGAAAAACGGACCCATTTATATAACCATTTATTGCTGGTAGTGTGAGAAAAATCGCAGTCAATTAACTGAACACCAAGCAGCCTCGAAAAATATATGAGCAAAAAATATATGCATATACCGGGGTGTCAGAAAAGCGGGCCCTTTCACATACGAATCAAGAAAAATCGGGTCAGTCATATACTTTTTGTTGAAAAAAGGGGGCTAATCATATACCTGGCAGAGCTGAAAAAGGGGGCCATTCGGCACGCACATCCGTATTTAGCCATATATAGGAAGTTATCCCCCCCCCCCACCCAACCCCTCGAGGGTGTTTCATGGGTGAACAAGGATACATGCATGGGGAGTATTCATGGGTGAACAATTATAAATGCATGGGGAGTTGTACTTTTTCTGCTGAAAAAAGTCTCATATAATGTTCATCATTAATACTTAGCATGCTGAGTAAAATTTCAGCAGACGATATTTTGATTTATTTTCTTATTTTTCCTAAGGAGACAATTTGTATGAAATGGCAAAGTCCATTGTCTGGGAAGAAAAAGAAAATATCATCATTTTACCATCTGCTGAATCTGCCCAGAGAGTGGTAAATGTTAACCGTAGAATAGGAAGAAATCCTTAATACTTATTTTTATTATACATCCTCCAAAACAAGCCCATCAGAGATCAGATGCTCAGATCTGAAATTCCATTCAACAGATCATGCTGACAGTAACTGGCAGAATTATTCATATTACCCCATTCAATCTAAATAGATATTCCTGATTGCAGACCCTACTCCCTAGCAAACACACAACGTAGTTACAACGTTGCTGCAACGTCACGACGTTGCAGCGACGTTGTAACGACGTTGTTGCGACGTTGTGCGTTTGCTGGGTCATGTCTGTAATAAATTAATGATGTAACAAAGTAATGAGATGTTTCGAAAATATATGCTAACTTTTGCACTGAAGACAGTTTAAATTCTGTCTTGTTTTGCATCGCTTGGTGGCTGTTACGTCTATAGTATCGCAAGGTCATATGTCAACTTTAAAACAAAGAGCTGCTGCAAATATGTAATCCGGGATCCTATAAAAACAATATGTTAGCTACAGCTGCCAAATAGGCCAGAGATTTATAGAAAAATAATTATGTAGAGAAGACAGGAGAAATTCTTTGGTGAAATTTCCCAGCGGGAACATGACGTTTATACAACGTCACATCTACGTCGATGCAACGTGATAAAGTTGTATCGACATTGATGCGACGTTGTCTTAGCGTTGTTTGCCCGCTGGATGATCTCGAGACCTACCTAAACTTTGGCATTTTAGTAGTAACAAAAACTTGGCTTATTCAGTCTATGGTTCAAACAATGTGTGATTATGTCACATTTCTTTGCGTTGTTTGAATTCGATAGTCTGAGCCTCAGATCAACAAGGGACATTGGATATTATAAAATAAACCATAAAATACAAATCAGATTTCATGGTATAGCAACAAGGGAGCTTAAGAAATTATAAAATAAGCTATACAAGCCGTCTGTGGTGTAAATAAACATGCATGACTTAATCTAGTCACTTCAATCCTAATGTTATAAATGGATGTAGACTAGTAAATCCGACTGGAAAGCAAACTATGAGCAAAGGGTACTTTTAGTAACACATTTGTCCCAAGTATTCGGACAAACAGTCTACTGGAGAGTAAAAGAAACTCATTCAAATGGTAAGGCGTTTGAACTGTTGGAATACTTAGGGTAAATACAGTATAGATGGGCAGTGAAAACCCAGATCGCCTTTGCTACATTTTATATTTATCATTGCATTCAACGGTATCTAACGATTTTATTCACAGAAAATGAAACATACCTGTATAATTTTGACCCCAATAAATCCCACTTTTATATAGTAAAACTGGGGTTTACGGGTTTACTGGGGGTATACAATATTTTTCGTATTCTGCTTAAAAGCATAGATTGTGGGTACTCGTTGGAACCGCCTCGTCGAGGCGGGTTCTAACGAGTACCCACAATCTATGTTTGAGCAGAAATATGAAAAAATATCAGTTTTTTTATCTGAAAATTTTCAGTTCTTGGTGGTGAAATTTTCTGTATATTTGAATAGGCGTGTTTTCGTAATGTGCACTCTTAAATGGGTAATAGCTAGTTATATGATGCAAGGGGATATGCCGAATGCTTTGAACTAAGAAGGTATGAAGATGACAACTTAAACCTTTCATTAGAAGGTTGATTCCTTACATGTCGTCTTTGTTTGAGTTCGATGTGGTTCAACTACTGGTTCCTTTAGCTCTGGCTGCCACTGTTTAAGTTGATTGCCACGAGCACTCATCCTTGTTGTATCACTGTCATGTAATTTGATTTACACATTTGTTTTCATTGATGTTCCATCAAGTTACCGAGCTCTGTGAGAGCCAAACAGTTATTTTGTATTTTTTGTTTACAAAATTTGACCTAAGGGTAATGATTTGGTACCAGAAATATCAGTTTAACCACCAATATTTGTTTTTCTACTAACCATTCTAAGGCAGTGGTTCTTGTGCTAATTGCTCTTTGTAAGAGTTTGCTGCCCCTTGCTGCATGTAAATAAAAGTCTAAAAGGTTACCTTTGGATACAAAGAACACACAAAAGAACGAAAATAATCGGAAACTGGGTTGAATTAAGTCTCTTAATATTCAACAGCATCGGCTTAAGCGGTATTCGATTTGCAAAGCAACCAGAATGAGCTCACTGATCCAAAGGGAAATAAACATATACAGTCGACCCTCGTTATCTCGAATTCCAAGGGGCTCACCGAGATATCCGTACCTCGACATATCAGAGTTGCGAGAGTGAGGAAAACAATAAATTGAACAGTCACATTTAACAAATGAATGTGTAATTTGACTCCTGAAGTTAGGAATATATATAGAAAATCATGTGGAAAAGAGGAGAAATTTCTCCTCTTTTCCAAATTATTTTGTTACCTGTTGTCATAGTTTCGTGTTAAAACAGGGACCAGATTTTCACTTCGAGATAAGCGGTAATTCGAAATAAGCGAGTTCGAGTTAACGAGGTTCGACTGTAATTCGCACTATGATGGAGTTCAAGAGACGTTTTATCAGTCGGCACAGGACACTTAAAAATAGCTGCAGTGAAGTAAAATAAAAATCTAAACAATAGCCTTGGGAAACAAAGAACTCACAAAATAACGAAAATCGGAGACTCGGTTTAATTACATCTCATTTCATATAGAGGCAGCTGGTAGGCTGAATGCATTGAACACGGAAGGCATATCTATTCTTTCATGTTTTAGATGGGTCACAAGTTGCTGTAAGATGCAAGGCGGTCGACCGAATGCTTTGAGGTCGGAAAGCTTATCTATTATTTCATGTTTAACATGGGTTATAGATTGTTGCAAGATTCAAGGCAGTAGAGCGAATGCTTTGAGCTCGGAAATCTTACCTAGTATATCATGTTTTAGATTGGTCGTAGGCTATTGCAAGATTCAAGGTAGTATGGCGAATGCTTTGAGCTTGGAAAGCTCATCTATTATTTCATGTATAAGATGGGTAACAAGATATTTCACATTCAAGGCGGTAAGGCAAATGCTTTGAGCTCGTTTAGCTTATCTATTATTTCATGTTGTTAGATGGGTCACGTTGTTGCACGATTCAAGGCAGTCTGGCGAATGCTTTGACCTCGGAAAGCTTATCTATTATGTCATGTATTAGATGGGTCGCAAATTATTCCAAGACAGTAGGGCGAATGCTTTGAGCTCGAAAATCTCATCAATGATTTTGTGTTTTAGATGGGTCATAGGCTGTTGCAAGATTCAAGGCAGTAGTGCGAATGCTTTGAGCTCGGAAAGTGTATCTATTATTTTATGTTTTAGATGGATCATAGGTTGTTGCAAGATTACAGGTCGTAATGCAAATGCTTTGATCTCGGAAAGCTAATCTATTATTTCATCTTCTAGTGTGGCCACAAGTTGCTGCAAGATTCAAGACAATAAGGCAAATGCTTTGAACTCGGAAAGCTTATCTATTATTTCATCGTCTGCTGTGGTCACGTTGTTGCAAGATTCAAGACAATAGGGCAAATGCTTTGAACTCGGAAAGCTTATCTCTTATTTCATGTTTCTAGATGGATCACAAAGTGTTGTAAGCTGCAAGACGATAGAGCGAATGGTTTGAATTCGGAAAGCTTATCTATTATTGCATGCTTGAAATGGGTCACAAGATTTTGCAAGATTCCAGCAATGAGACGAAAACTAGGAAAGCTTTGTTTTTTTTTTTTTTTTTTTTTTTTTTTTTTTTTTTTTCAAGTTTTTAGATGAGACTCGTTGTTGCAAGATTCAGGATAGTTTGGTGAATGCTTTGAGCAAAGAAAGCGTATCTATTCGTTTATATTTATGTTGGATCATAGTTTCTTGCAAGATTGAAGGCGGTAAGACCAATGCTTTGAACTGGGAAAGCTTATCTATTATATTATGTTCTAGTTTGGTCACAAGTTGTTGCAAGATTCAAGACAGTAGGGCAAATGCTTTGAATTCGAAAAGCTTATCTATTATGTCATGTTTAAGACAGGTTATAGGTTGTTGCAAGATTTGCTGCGGTAGGGCGAACGCTTAAAGCTCGGGAAGCTTATCTATTATTTCATGTTTCAGATGGGTCATCGGCTGATGCAAGATTAGGGCAGTAGGGCGATTGTTTTGAGCTCGGAAACCGTATTTGTTATTTCACGTTTAAATAGGTCATAAGTTGTTGCAAAATGCAAGGCGGTCGGTTGAATGCTTTGAATTCGGAATAAAATCGGGGGAACGGAAAAGCCTTGTACTTTTGTATCCGGCAGTCGTTTTAAGGGGGCTGAATATTCATG
Organism: Anodontia alba; assembly: GCA_964016985.1. NCBI lineage: Eukaryota > Metazoa > Mollusca > Bivalvia > Lucinida > Lucinidae > Anodontia > Anodontia alba. Next base: position 10,226,099 of record OZ024822.1, on the reverse strand, counting down.
GTAATTGTTTCCCCATTTCTTACAAGGAACGTGACTTTTGTGACTTTATGTTTGCTTTACTGCACACCAAACCGCTTCTGAAAAGCGCCTACTCTATAAAAAGGAATTTGCTGTGGGTGTTATTATTGGGTTACGGTTAGCCCTTGTCCTGCTGAACCCGGATATACCCTGCCTTTTCAAACAGTGTAGATCCAGATCAGTTGGCTTCTAAAGAAGTCAACTGATCTGGATCTGCACTGTTTGTCATTAATTATGTGAATTTGTATCAAGAACCTGGATCAAGTAATCTGATTGGATGAAAATTAGAAATGGCCATGGCATCTTAATTTATTCAGCATGACAAGGGTTAATGAACACGTTATACAAACACTAAGGTACCATGAACAGCGCTGTTGTAAAACAGTGAATACCCACCTACCTTGTTTACAGGTGCCATATGTAAGATATTTGCTGAAGTATAACATATGCACACACTATACTAAATAAATAAATAAATAAATAAATAAAACCTAATGAAGACCATTGCCAAATATTATACCAGTGCAGTTTCATTGCTTTCATTGCCTAGTTGTTACTTGTTTAGTTCAAAGTAGGTGTCTGTAACATATCTGTGGTTTTCTTTTTCTTTACCACTCTCTAGGTAAACTCAGCAGATACCTTAACCACTTTCTGGGTAAATTTAGCAGACAAAACTCGATATGTTTTCTTCTTTTTGTTTGTTTTATTCAGTAAATACGGTTTGAGAGTCCACGTTAATATTTTTCACAGGATATATTTAGCATAAAACATCCAAACTTCATTTTCTGGGAAAAATAAGAAAAACAAATCAGAATGCTGTCAGCTGAAAAATTAACCCTTTGAGCGCCTAACCACTTTTCTGTTTACCAGAAATACCTTGGCAGTAGGTTGGCACATCCATTAATATTTAACCACACATTTCTACGATCATCAGTCGGGAATCATATCACACAAACTCGACGTATTGCAGACATAAATTATCTCATGAACGTATCCAAGAGAAAACAAATTCGTTGACAGCAAGCTATACACTCTAGAGACCAGGATTTGTAGGTAAACAACATAAAGAAGACCGTTTTGCGTAATTAGGTGGACTGATCATGCTCGTCACTGGTCGTACTTTATCCCAAGTAGGTTTTCAAGTGGAATGTCTAAACAGAAGTTGTTGACGGCAGAAAAAAACAAGGTGTATGTCAAATGAGAACTTCGATAAGGCAAGCCTGATTATATGCATACGTGCGGCCTAGTGAACATATCTCTTTGTTGCTTTTAACCTTTACATCCCTAGAAACAAGTACAGATACCTTTGACAATAGTGCAGATCCAGATGATGGCGGTCTTATCTTGAGCTACACTGTTTTCCATTCTGTTTTATTATTATTATTATTATTAGTTTTGACTGAAACCCCCATTTGTACAATGAATGTGTCCAAATTAACAGATTAAAGAGTCTATATAAAATCTAGGCGGTGAAAGGGTTTACTCTAATGCTGCCAAACATTGTGTGAGACTAACTTTATTTAGTATACACATCACGAAAACATACCTATATAATTTTGACCCCCTTAAACCCCACTTTTATATGGTAAAACTGTGGTTTACGAGGGTATACATTATTTTTCTTATTTCTGCTCAAAAACATAGATTGTGGGAACTTGTTAGAACCGCCTCAGCGAGGCGGTTCTAACGAGTACCCACAATCTATATTTTGAGCAGAAATAAGAAAAATATCAGAATTTTTTGTCTGAAAACTTTCAGTTTTTTGTGGTGAAATTTTCAATATATTTGAATAAGCATGTTTTCGTTATGAACAGAAAAAAAGCATTCACACAGACTGATCGGGAGACTCCGCTGTACAATTATACTGTAAGATCAATTTTCGCTTTTGTACGTATGACAGATGCAAACTGAACTGGTTCATTAAGGGAAGAATTATATTTCAGTTTCAAGCCGTTTGGCTTGCCTGATGATTAGTTTCATTGCGACAGACTTGTTGATCCGTTTGAGCCGGAACTTGCTTGGACTTAAATTGTCATTATACAAGACTAAAATTAAGTAATTCCATTTGACATTTTTCCCCTTATGACTTCGGAACGTAAAACGCATCCGTCGTTGTTCTGCCAGATAAATGTGTTTAAGCTTGCCTGGGCTTCGTCATCCCACTTTATCTGCCAAAGTCTCTAGATGAGAGATGTTTTTATATGGACTTTTTCAAAAAAACAAAAACAAAAAAAACAACAACAACAGCAACAACAAAAAAAAAAAAAAAAAAAAAAAGAAAAAACAAACAAACACGAAACACACACACACATACACATACACACACACACACACACACACACACACACACACGGAGAGAGAGCAAGAAAGAACAAAACAAAACGTTTTTTCTGATGCGCATTAGAACGCATTGGCGGGGCACTTCTAAGGAGTACCATAACAAATGGAGAAATAAGAAAACTATCAGTAATTGAAATTTGAAAAAAAAAAAACCCAAAAAACAACAACATCGCCTGTGAACTTGTGGGATGCAGCTATAGTAAAAGACTGTCACAAGATTCGCTAACGGCGAATGTCTAGATCAGCTAACGCATTCACTGATCAAGGTCTTTATTTTTTTTACGGTCCGACTACAAGATATTTCGGTGCTGCTGAGGAACTACATCCACATACAGAAAATGCCCTGGTGACACGCTTTGAAACCGAATGATTCTCTTTTTTGCAGTTGCTGGTGTTATGACGGTTAGCAGATGCCCGAAGAATCTGCTTACCTACGTCGAAAAATAAGCAATGCAATTTCTCAGCGTCCACATGACTTTGTCAAAACATAATCTAACCGCTGGGTTCCGTTGCTTTCCATGTAAATGTACATTTCAACCCGCGCGGTTCACTTTTTTGTTGTCGTGCTTTGTACGAAATTAGGGAGAATCTTCAGGCATGAACATTTATTGCATTTCAGGTCTTAGTATACTTTAGAACCCGAAATGAGACCAAAAGTGTTACCACTCACTAATGATTTTATTGTCCCTACCATCACGAAAACATACCTATATAATTTTGACCCCCTTAAACCCCACTTTTATATAGTAAAACTGGGGTTTACAGGGGTATACATTGTTTTTCTTATTTCTGCTCAAAATAAATAAATTGTGGGTACTCGTTAGAACCGCCTCGGCGAGGCGGTTCTAACGAGTACCCACAATCTATGTTTTGAGCAGAAATATGAAAAAAATATTAGAATTTTTATCTGAAAACTTTCAGTTTTTGGTGGTGAAATTTTCAGTATATTTGAATAGGCGTGTTTTCGTAATGCAAGGCGCTATGCAAAAGAGATCAAAGGGATGCCATAAAGAGGTGATTATGATATTTCAACAGGGGCTGGTTAAGAGGCCTCATGAGGGGTAATAAATATAGATATTACATATATATCAGATAAATAAGCCGGTACTAAATTACCCTATTGGGACTCTACCTGTCTATCATTTATTGACAGTGTACTGGGTTTTATGGTGCCCGTTTTTTTTATCAGTGATAAGACTGATGACCAAGACATATCTTATTTTCATGTCCTTAAACACAAAGCTCGTAGCTGCTTCTTTCAGTGAAGATGGAGTTGGGTAGAATTTGCTGAGAATAATTACAACGAAGGGACAGCTCCGTTGAAATAGTATCGGGTTAGAAAGTAGGAGATAGAACAACATCGATATCACCTAAGATAATAAAAATCGTTTCATCGAATCGCAGTATTGAGGATTGCTTTTATATTCTAGGATATATTATTTTGTGTCATATTGTAGGCTAAATCATTTTGCATCGGACTCCCCAAGGGGAGCATAACTCCAAAACTATCCAAGGGATTTTGCTGAATAAAATGACGAAAGATGTTGAGAGGAAGTGCAGTATACAAGAACCTTCTCTACCTTGCTTACTGTTCGAATTATTTCGCTAAATTAAATTTTCTTTTTCGGGGACATCTTCAGAAGTGTGGAAGGGAATTATTTAATATTGCATACAAAGGTAGATGGCATTCAGTGGAAGTGCAGTGTCTAAGAACCATAACACTGTCTTGCCTCATTTTACTATTATCCCCTTGTACACTTGTCCTGACTTCATTAAAAATCGTATACTGGTACATGACATTCACTGATAATGTATACTTTACAGGAAACATACCTCCTCATTCTTTACAGAATTATACACCTTTCTTATTTTTTCTTGTTTTGAACCTGTCTTTCAAACTATTGAAATGAATGTTTTGAAATTGCTTATTATATACAATAATTGCGTTTGCCTAAGTGGCCACAGAAAGAAAACATATCCAACCAGAATAATGTCTCTCTGTTGTTTATAGCTCAACTGCGTACGAAGTGCTCAAGGTGTGCTGTTGTGATCAATGTCCGTCGTGCGTCGTGCAGTGTGAAATTTGCTTTAAAAGGTCTACTCCTCCTCACCCCTAAGCGCATTAATTCGAAAGTTGGTAGGAAGCGTCTTGGTGACCTGTAGATCAAAAACAGCTAAAATAGTTCCGATCGGAAGTCCAAGATGGCCACCATGTCGGCTGTCATGAAAATATATTCTACGCTTCTTCTCCTGAACCGAAAGGCTAATTGATTCGAAACTTGGTAGGAAGTATCGAGGTAGCTGGCAGACCAAAATAGTTAAAATCGTTCTGTTCGGATATCCAAGACGGCCGCCATGGTGGCCATCTTGCAAATCTGTTTTGCCTTTCTTTTCCTGATCCGAAAGGTCATTTGACTCGAAACTTGGTACAAAGTATCTGGGCAACTTGTAGATCAAAAATAGCTAAAATCGTTTCCATTTGTAATCCATAATGGTCGCCATGGACGCCGTCTTGAAAATCTATTTTGCGCTTCTTCTCTTGACCCGAAAAACCAACTGACTCGAAACTTGGCAGTGTGACTTGTAGATAAAAAAAAAAGCTTAAATCGTTTCGATCGGAAATCAACAATGGCCGCCATGGCCACCAACTTGAAATATAGTTTTAGCTTATCTCCCGAATCAGAAGGCCAATTAACACGAGGGTAACTTGCGGATAAAAAATAGCTAAAACCATTCCGATCGGAAATCCAAGATGGCGGCCATCTTGAAAATCTATTTTGCGCTTCATTTCCTGAACGGAAAGGCCAATTTACTCGAAACTTATCGGGATACTTATAATTCAAAAATAGTTAAAATGGTTCCGATCGGAAATCCAAGATGGCTGCCATTGCCGCCGTCTTGAAACTTTATTTTGCTCTTCTCTTCCTGAACCTAAAGACCAATTGACTCTAAACTTGATTGGAAGTATCGGGGCAGCCTGTAGTTAAAAACAACTAAAGTCATTTCTATAGAATTACAAGATGGCTGTCATGGCCGCCATCTTGATAAAATATTTTGCACTTTTTCTTCTGAACTGAAAGGCCAATTGACTCGAAAATTGTTAGGAAGTATAGGAGTGACTTGTTGAGCAAAAAAAAAAAAAAAAAAAAAAAAAAAAAAAGAAAGAAAAAAAAAAGCTAAAATCGTTCCTATTAGAAATCCGATGGCTGAAAATCTAATTTAAAGTACTTTTCCTGAACGGAAAGGCACATTGACTCGAAACTTGATAGGAGGTATCAGGGTGACTTGTAGATCAAAAATAACTAAAATAGTTGCAATGGAAAAGCCAAGATAGCCGCCACGGTTGCCGTCTTGAAAATCTATTTTCAGTCTCTTCTCCTGAACATTGGAAGTATCAAGTTAACTTGTTCAAATTACAGCCCTGAGGTTAAACCTGGCCCCGCCCAGGTTCCCTGTCTGGTACTCAGGTGAGCGATACAGGGCTTGTTATAATGTTTGGAATTAAAATTTAACATTCATTCCCATGCCACCAACATGCAAACTAGGTTTCAGATTTCTGCACTAAATCTACCTTGCATAGAATTGCCACACATTAATTTAACAGGTTTGTTCTCAACTGGGATTTGCCTTTGTATATTTAACTTTTTGTTCTCTTGCCACTTTCATGTGAAAATTATCCATCGGCGTAGTGAATGGCGATGTCCACGTGAAAGAACAATTGTTGACATAAAGAGCTGCAATTACGTCTCAGTCTGGTAGGGTGTATGTGTCCTTCTCGTTTGCTATCATAGTAGTTCAATGGAGACTTTCTTTCCTCAGTTTGTAGATTATGCTTTAGATTTGATCAGGCTTGTCTATCCGACAAATATGGTAATGAAGATTTGTTTTTTATACTTTAAGGCCTATAATTTCAACAGCAGGTTTGGCGTCTGATGTAAAGTAATTTAGCATGTCAGGCTAAATCACTTCGCATCAGATTCTTAACCGCTCTTTACTTTATTTCATTGTGATTTGGTTAAACACGTGCGCGTATATCTTCATTTCATCTAATGGAATCTTAAAACACATGATGTGCCGTAATACAAGATGAATGAATCTCAGACATATAAGAACAGTAATGGCCAGGGCCCAGTTGTTCAAAGCTAACGACGTCGTTAGTTAACGATTCGTTAAAATTTACATCGAGTGATACGCAAATATTCTGAATTTTTTTGCTGAAAAAATGTGAGTAGCTTTTGCAGTGCAAAAGCTACTCACACTTTTTCAGCAAAAAATTTCAGAAAATTGTATATTGAATCCGCTAAAATAGTTAACGAAATGGCCCTTAACGAGCTCGTTAAGCTAACGACGCTTTGAACAACTGGGCCCTGATTAGTCTACAGTCTCATCTAGGCCTTCTCTCATCATCGATATACAAGGCCGGTACTATAATGTTTTTAAATGGATATTTTCATATTGACCCTGCTACAGGCCCGAGGACAGTCGTATTGGCCTTCAGATTGCTGTATTCGCCCAATACAGCTTTCCGAATGCCAATACGACTGGCCAAGGACCTGTAACAGAGCCAATGTGAAAACGTCCATTTCATGACATTTTTATTAATAAACTTTTTTTGTTTTCAACTTTTAAAGTGTTGAAAGTTTATAAAACCTCATCGACAGGTTAATACCGTAAAAGCTGAGCCGGCCGGTTGATACCGTAAAATATTGGCCCTCCTGAACCCTTCTGTTTGTTCCTCCTAAATTCTTATAATGTTCAGTATCAGCCCTCGTATAAAATCCGGGCCAAAACCGTATGGAAGTCATGCCAAACATTGCATTGGTTTGATTCAGGCTGTTTGGCATATAGTAGAACAATAATTGCTTAGTCATGTTAGCTGATTAATAATTTACAGTATACAATGGTTTTGTTAAACAACGTGAATGCACATGTTGACCTGGGTTTTCACTGCCCGCATATGATATAAGGACGTTGAACTTGCGTTGGTCATCAAATGAGCCTCAACGTTAGAAAACGTACCTTCTTCTAGTATAGTATAAACATATTTTTTATTGCATCATTTCATGGCAATGGGGTCGGGCCACAAGTTCTACCAACATTAGTTACGGCCCTCCCCCTACAAACTTTTATTACAACAATAACAGACACATGATAATGGCAAATTAAGAAACATTATCTAAATACTTGATATGGAGTGATTGTTTAACAAATTATGGATTCGAAAACAAATATACAAACTTAATTTTTAAAAGATGATAGCTAATATGAGGTGATGAGAAAAGTAAAGTAAATAATTAACCAAAAAATGTAATAAGATAATGATGGACTGTCATGCTGGACTTAAGTTAGCAGCAAGCTAGTTGGTGAATCTTCTGGTATCCTTGATAAACGTGTGTACGGCTGTGAAAATAATAGTATTTTCTTCAGCTGTCAGATTTTCATCTCCAAACAGAAGCGTATAAATATTTAATGGATAGAAATCCCTAGTAGCTCGCAAAAGTGCATCTCTCTCATTATTGTAATTTGGGCAACTAAAGAAATAATGATCTGCATCTTCGACCTCTTCAGAACAACTACAAGTAGGATTAGGTGACAAATGATTTATATATAAATCAGATTGTAAATTACTATAATTATTTCTAATTCTAGCATGTAAAACTGAGAGATATCTGTTACCAGTTCGATAGTATGTTGGAACACTTGAATTATTTTGAAGCTTTTTCAGCTGATACTTAAAATACCTTCTTCTATATGCACCTAACGTAAACCCAAATCAGCCTGCGCATCCGCAGTCTGATCAGAATGTTCGTTGTCTGAATGAAGAATTTTTGCACCCTTGACTATGCAGAATGCGCCCAGGGAAGAGTCTGATCGGACTGCTCGAGAAAAATTCACCTGGCGCTCGTGTCTGAAGGTACGTTTTTTATCGTTGCGGCTCATGTTGATTTTAAGAACAGGGTCCAGTTGTTCATAGCATCGTTAGCTTAACAAACTTGTAAATGACAAACTCGTTAACTGTTGTAGCTAAGGTATTTTCAAATACGATGATATTTTTGCTGCAAAATAGGTGAGTAGCTTTTGCATTTTTTTCAAATACATTGATATTTTTGCAGCAAAAATGTGAGTAGCTTTTGCAATACACCTTTCTGCAGCAAAAATATCAATGTATTAGCCATATTTCAAAAAAAAGAAATGAAATTTTAACATCGTGTAAGCTAACAACTTCGTTAAGTTTCGAACAACTGGGCCCAGATTACTATTAATATACTATTAATAAAACGCATTACGATACGTGCAACGTAAATTGTCGATTATACAACATTAATATTAAATCTCATACAACTTAATTTATTTCCTAATGTCTTGACTGTATCTTCAAATATAAGATAAATGCTTAAATAGAGCTAAAATAACAAAACTGTCTTTACCCTAATAATTCGAACAAACACGCCTGAGTAAACATGCAGACTCAGATCAAATGCCGAAGAACTGATCCACGCCTACACTGTTTGCAACTCATCCATCAGTTTCTGGAGACGTTGACAGAGGGTAAAATTGATTTATTTCAATTTTTAGGACTGTTATGATAATCATGTGTGATTTTTTTATGCAGCCATAGCATTCTTTTGAATCAAACCACCCTCAGAAACAAATTGAAGTGATCAGTTCTCTTTACAGAACAAAATGATAAAAAATCGAATCGGTTCATTCACAGAAATAACTCGATTTATTGCCATAAAACAAAAACATGTTCATACATCTAAATGGAGCTTTGCAAATTTAATTTTTTATATCCTAAGAAATGACACCCTATAAAAACACTTGCGCCGCGTCATAAAAAAAAAACAGAAAAAAAAAGAAACAAAAAAAAAAAAAACAAAAAAAAAACATTATAGCATATGCGAACAGCAAAGATTCAGGCGAGTCTGCGCATCCGCGCAGTCTCGCACGAATCTATACTGTTCCCTTACGCAAGCGGTAGTAAAGGGGAAACTTCAGCCAAAGAACTAGACAGTGTGGCATTACTATGTGATCAGGCATGAGCACTGAAATACTGAATCGACGGAGATTCCGAAGGGCCTTTTTCTCGCGACTTGGCTCATTTCCATATTCAGGCGTATCAGGTTTTAAGGCCTTGAATACTTCAGTATACATAGCCACATTGATAATTTATTTCCGCAATGATAAATTAACTCAAAAGCGAATTCATATCCAGAGCTGCTCACCAAAACGTGGGATACTGTATAACCCGCGCAGTGTAATGAAATAAAAAATCTAAAAGGTTGCCTTTGGAACAAAGAACCCAATAAGTATTCTTTATAAATCTATAGCGGGCCGTAATCGGCCCGTCAGTTACCCTGACGGGCCGATTACGGCCCGCTATAGATTTATAAAGAATGCTAGCTGGGAACACATTAAGGAACGAAAATGTCATACGAGTATTATCGCACTTTGTGCATCACGTTAGCTGCAAGGGGTGAGATAGTTTATCTTCGCAGCGAAGACTCGGATAAGCATTCTCTTCCTTGTTGTCTGACCAGACCCTTCGCTTGATGCTTTGCTTGCTAAGCATCAAATATTTTTTTCGGGCAGACAGCAGAACTTTAATCAGACTGAGACGTCTTGTTAATTAAGTCATATTTAATTTACTCATGTCTCCAAATTAGAAGAGTACCACTGCACCAGACGACTTGTCAAGGAGGAATATTTGATGATAATTTTGGGATATTTTGTGTCATATTCTCCATTACAAATCTATGTTATGGATACTCCTTATAAAAGCCTCAGCGAGGCGCTTCTAATGAGTACCCATAACGTAGGGTGTTTTACGGAAATATAAGAAAAATATTCTCAACTACAGTCAAATCTGTCTTAAACACCATCTTCACTAAGCACTAAAAAAGCCAGTTTTGCAGGTCCCTTATAAGGACATTAAAACAATAATGTAAGTTTACCATATATAAAGCAAGCACCTGTCTTAAGCAACCACTTTTTGTCTTTCCCTAAAGTAGTTGCTTAACACAAGTTTGAGTGTGTTATACTTTGATAAGTCCGCTAAAACTGCATGCGCAGGCTGCTCTGATTTCGCTTTGCACACACGTCATAAGGGACAGTTTCTCACTGACTGCCTCATATAATCTAAGGGAAAGCATATACGGTGCCAGCTTGACTATATTGCTTACTCCTTTGTGTCATTGTTATCGTGATAATTTAGCAGTTTTCTCTGCTTTATATAAAGATTCTGATAGAAAGTTTCCCATTGTATCATACAGGATTGAGGCAATCTGTAGATAAAACCGTCTGGAATATATTGCAATCATTACCGAGAAAATGCCATATTTTAACACATAGGATTTTATATACCGCATTTATTCTAAGTATTCGGACAGACAAACCTGAACCATAGTGCGAATGTGAAAAGAAGGTAAGAAAGTGTAGGTTTCCTCCATTTAAATATGGAAACATCACCACATATTCAGGGATACACTTTTTTAAGGGCGGAAACTATGTCAAAATTGTTTTTGCCCCCTTCTGAAAAAGTGTCTACTCTAAAAGGAAAGAATGTGCTCCCTTCCCTAGGGAGCACATTCTTTCCTTTTAGAGTAGACCCTTCTCCAGAAAGGTTGAGGTGTGTAGGAAAGCAAACAGGAAGTCACAAAAGTAGTTTCCCTAGTAAAAAGGTGACAAAAACTTCCCCGTGTATTCAGTCCCCGCAGATTTAATCTAATAGACTAATTCGGGTAAAAGTTACATACAACAATGAGGCACTCCATAGAACATTATTAAACAGCGTTTTGATAGACGTCCCAAATCTCTAGAGAGATTTTAATTTACGTTAAGCAATCGCAAAATAGCCTGATACAACCTTTATGTCTTGTACTGACGTAACCAGCCTACAAGAAGACCACAAGGCCGCTAGTAAGTCACATGGGGATTGCATTGTTTCGAAAGAAGGCAGAAGGTGGAAATGTTTTAAAAAAAAGAATGAGTTATTTTTATCATTATTATTATTATTATTATTATTATTATTATTATATTATCTTATTATTGTATTAAAATTTACCACACTCTGGACAAAATCAACAGACGACAAATTGATGATATTTTTCGCATTACACCAGAAAACAGGATTTTACTTTTCATGCAAATTGTCCTTCATTGGAGCAAAATATGCATGAGATGATAAATCATGACAAAAATAACAAAAAAAAAAAAAAAAAAAAAAAAAAATGTCGGATGCTGAAAATTTTACCCACAGTGCTAAGCGTCAAAAACGGGACTTCGATTTAAATCTGCAGTTTTTCTATGTTGATATATTTCAACAACAAAACTTTGAGCCGTACCTCTTGAATAAAGTCCTCAACTCATATGTCCATTTAATGTTTTATGTGCTCTCGGTGATTTTAACCTTGTCATGTTGAACCCTGATATACCCTGCCTTTGCAAACAATGCAGATACAGATCAGTTGGCTTCTGAAGAAGCCAACTGATCTGTATCTGCACTGTTTGCTATTAAGTACGTGAATTTATAGCAACATTCCGGATCAAGTAATCTGATTGGCTGAAAATTAGAAGTGGGCGTGGCACCTTGACAAGGGTTAATAGATAATAACTGAGTGACGCTTTCCTTTTTTTACCACAAAAGTTAGGATGGATATACAACTATATATAATAAAGTTCATAAAGGATGTAAGTCGAGTTAATCAACCCATTTATGCCAAGTATCCCATAAAAGCGACGTTGGCAAACAGTTGTAGACGCAGATCAAACTTCACAGAATACGGCATCTGATCTGGGTCTTTATTGTTTGCACCAAGTCTAGGAATTTTTATAATAGATAATAATACTATAAACAAACCAGACACCCATTAAATTGGAAATTAACCTTTCTAAAGAGAGAAGTAGACGAGTTCATCAGGCATAAATGGGTAAGTATCGAGTTAAATATTCATTGAATACATTAAGCATTCGGACAGACCGCCTAAACAATCCATGTAGACCGGTCTAAAAACATGTAAAACATAGTACCGAAAAAATAATCACTTAAAGGAATATTGCCAAACTATTTGTGTATTTGTGGAGACTCAGGTCAGACGTGTTTGCCATGAAGAAAGCAATTTATCTTAGTAAATAGTTACATGTACAGGACCCTTCCGACCGTCATGAAGAAAAAGCCACACAAATGACAATCATCTCTTTAACTCTTCCAGCCCTACAGACCAAAACAGATACCTGTGCAAACATTGTAGAACAAACTGAACGGTTCGTACAGCCCGTTTCATCAGGATCTAAATTGTTTGCCATTCTCTTTTTTTATTGTTTACTGGAAACCTTATTTGCAACATGGACACGTCCAAATTCAAGGGACGAAAGAGTCCATTTCCTAGTCAGAAACTAAGGGGTGAAAGGGTTAATTCCTTCGGCACCATATCTCAGAGGATAATTGCCATGCGCACTTTTAACAATCTATCTGTTCATAATATGCGTGTAACTAAAATTCCAAGACTGAATATGGAATAGGGTAGATCTTGTTAGGACAACAGTCTCGTCTGGATCTATGTTATCTGCAAATCTTCTATTGCCTGTAGATCGTAAAACACAACGAACCGGCTCATCATCATGTTCTATCATGTTTGACATTCAGTCTTTGGTTTATAGCGAGCTCGCAGCCGCGTATGGACGAAAGCCACATGCGGCGCAGGCCTGAGCGAGCAAGCTTTATGGTACAGCACACGTACGTTTCGTTGCCGTCAAACCAAACCGGAAATAATAATAATAATAATAATAATAATCGACCTTATTTATAGAGGGTAACACATTTAGTAATCTAGTACTAATTTTCCATGTGGCCCTCTTTTTTCCTGGGTAGAAACCAGTACTAAGCAATGTGGATAAAGTCTCTTGCTCAAGGAAACAACACTTGTTGTTAGTGGGGATCGAACCCGGTACCTATCGATCTCGAGTCCGACGCTTTACCATTGCACCACAGCGCTCCAAATAAACACTTTGTTTGCAGTTTGCCAGGTTCTCAATTAATGTGGCAGATCTGTTTGTATTTGCCGGGATCAACTGGAAAAAGTCCGGTACCAGAATCCGGTACCAAAATTTTAAACGGTATAGCTTGGGTCTTATACTTTGATTTTTTTGACGATTTTTGGCTTTGACATTATCCAGTTGTACTGTAACTGCAAAATGTGGTTTTTCGAAGCGTAGTGCATTGCGAGCTCGCCTATAGGCATTGCCTATGTTCATATAAATGCATTTACAATATCATTACAAAAACATGCCTATTCAAATATATAAAAAAATTCACCTCCTAAAAAACTGAAAAGAAAAACTCAGCAAGGCGGTTCTAACGAGTACCCGCAATCTATGTTTTTGAGCAGAAATACAAAAAATAATGTATACCCCTGTGAACCCCAGTTTTAGTATATAAATGTGGGGTTTAAGGGGGTCAAAATTATATAGGCGTGTTTTCGTGATGTATAGTTTGTTTAAATTGTTTTCTGAAACTGTTCGCCGAAACATCATGTGTCCAATATCACAACTATGATATGTTAAAAAATATAATTGGAGTTAGCCAAGAAATCCACAATCGCCGTCGAAGCACAGCCTACTTTTGTGACTCCTGTTTGCCTTCTTGTGCACCAAGCCACTACTGTGAATGAGTCTACTTTCAAAGGAAAGAATGTTTTCTCCCCTTGGGAGCAAGTTCCTTCTTTTTATAGTAGACACTTTTTCACAAGGTAGGTAATACATTTTAATAGAGTCACTTCCTCTGATAATGTATCATTTATTTTTTATTTATTATTATAATCTTCAGCAGTTAAGTTACTTGTTGCTTTATTTCTTTCATGTGATGAGGACAATCTTAACAGCCCTTTAAAACCCTTTCTACTCATGAGCAAGTCCCTTCCTTTAAGATTAGCCTCTTTTCAGAAGGAATTTATATACCAAGTCTTCCTTTCGAAAGGGAGGCAAAACCTTCCAGTTTAGAGTTCTGTCAATTTAAAGAATATCTGTTCGTCATAAGAAGACTGATAACACAAGATAGATTCTGCCATTTTGAAAATAAAGACAATTTTTATGACTTCTTCTTTGCTTTCCTGCACACTAATTCCCTTATGAAAAGAGGCCTACTCTAAAATAAAGATTTTTCTCACACAGGGAACATATTCTTTCCTTGGCAGCTACTTTCCTTTTCGGATATACCTCTGTCATAAGGGAGGTCACATTTTTCGACAGGGCTGACTTCCCTTCCCCGAATGTGTGTGTCTGTTCATGTGCTTTAGCTGATACACATCTGTTTCTGAATTAAGTACACCAGAAAAGAATTATTTTTGTTTAATTTTGTATATTTAACACTTGCCATGCTGAATAAAAAAATGTCACGCCCATTTCTAATTTTCAGCCAATCACATTACTTGATCTCGATTTGTTTTATAAATTCACATATATTTTATTGAAAGCAGTGCAGATCCAGATCAGTTGGCTTCTTCAGAAGCCAACTGATTTGGATCTACACTGTTTGTAAAGGCAGGTTATATCCGGGTTCAGCAGGACAAGGATTAAATCAAGGTTTTGCGTGTATTTATAAAACTTAGGCATTTGATTTCTGCTGGTATATATCACCTAGTACATCTTTATAAATACTTGTAACACATACAACTTGGGTGGTCTTGTTTGTTTTCATATGTCACAAATGTCATGGAACAAATTTCAAGAATATATATTACTCTGATAATACTAAGAATTGGAACTAAATGCCTGAGCAAACAGTGTAGATCCAGATCAGATACCGCAAAAAGCAGCGTCTTATCTGTTCTACACTGTTTTCCACGCATCCAGCAGACTTTTAAATACACCAGTAGGTGTAGTAAAATAGATTTGTTCAAGTTTTAGGAAAGGAATGATAAGGAGATAAGGTGTTCCAATATTTGAGTTAAATTCGGTACAATTATAGACTGTACTACCAATGAAGTACGTGGTTGATAACTGAATGCTGCCATTGCAACTTCTCGTAGGTTTCTTTAAAATCTTAAAGGTTGTTTTTGGAAACTAAGAACAAGCAAGAGGAAACTCGGAAACTCGGTTGAATAGCAAGAAGAAGCTATATCATATCCCATCTGGGACACAAGAAAAGCATTATGTGAAGTCGAAGGTCCTAACTAGGCTGTATATTACTGTTCGCACCAATTAAGTTCGAAGACCGCAGAATCTAGGTTGCAACATTTGGTCCTTATTGGATACACACGGTCTGATTTCAGGTTAGGTCTATATATATCATGTCGCTTTTCGTGCGCACTGGTGATATTATTACGAATGTTTTTCGTGACCAAATTATACGTGTCTGGTACCGCCAGTACGCGGCCCAAATATTAAAGTATATCACTGGAAAACAACCTTAAGAAAAGAGTTGGACCCAGAGAATCGTTACAGTCCAGCTGATCGCTGTCCTCACAATACACTTAACAGTTGAACCCTGCAGATTGGTTTGATGAAAAGAAGTTTCTTATAAGTATAAGACAAAACAGTGTGCTCTGGGACTAGTTCAGTCCGTCAGTAAAACATGGCCTGTTTTCTCTTGAAAGACTTTTTTTTTTATTTAACGTCGCCTCGTCTGGAGTTTGTTTATTGATATTGTATTGAGATTGAGACGCAGTATTTGGAATTTGAATCAACAGCTCTTTAAGTGATAGATAGGTACAAATAACTGTAATTATTTGAACAAGATGTCTTTTTTTTTTTTTTTTTTTTTTTTGTTTTTGCGAAATATAGCAAGAGTTCCAGAAAAAAAGTACAATTCATGCCAGTATACATGCACAGTTTCGTGAGAATCTTCGCTATTCATTAAATCATTTATATTGCTAAATCATTTATGTATTGTGTACATGCTATAACATGTAAGTCGGTCAATAGCTATTCATAGCCAACAACAACCTGCAAATATTAAGAGTTTTATCATACTTTGCAGGTTCACAAGCTTTTCTAGACCTTTGCGGTGAGCGTTTGAGACAAATGTTGGATTTCGAACATCCAGCCATATTTAAAAACGTCATCTGCGAACTTCGTCTCACAACAGAGTAACAGTTAATAATTTTATCGTATTTTCCGGTCTATCCAAACAGACAAAATGTCTTTCACCAATTCAGGCCAATCGTTCTCAAAAAAAGGGACATTGGCAAACAGTGTAAACTTAGATAATATCAATTTTGTTTACATTAAAATACATGATTCCTTGTATAAAAAAAATAAAAATAAACTATATCACATCCCTTGAACTAGAATGTGTTAACTCTTTCCGTCCTGTAGATCACAACATCCTTTTTCGCAAACAGTGCTATCCTGATAACAAAGCTCATAACTAGCCGTCTGATCAGGATCTACACTGTTTGGCATTCTCTTTTGAATTTGACTGAAACTCCTATTTGGAACGATGGTTCCGACCACATTTAAAGATGGTAGCGTCTACTTCAGAAACACAGGGATGAAAGGGTTACGATAGCTTTGTTCTTTGCGGCCAAATAGCTCCGGTAATAATGTTTTATAGCTTCAAACTGGACTAACAGCCAAATCCGTCAGGTCAAATTCAGCCCGCAGATAATTAGTAAATTTGTGAAATAATGGAAAAAGAAACAGAAACAAAACAAACAAGCCAAAATAATTACAAAACTTTACGTGTCTAATAGTATCTGTTCTTCAGAGATATTATGCAACAGGTCATTAAATCAAAGAAACTGTGACGGCTGGTCGTGGTTATATGCAAAACATAAGGCTGTCTCAAAACAGGTAAGAGAAAAGTCCAGGGAGTGTCACAATCACAAACCACAGCACTTCCCAGACACCAAGAGAAAGGGAAAACAGACAAAACCAAACAAGCGCAAATCGAACAAACGTACGAAAGGCACTAAGATTAGCTCTCTCTTCCCCAAGCGAGGTAATCGCAATGCTAAAAGGACTGAAAAAATACAAGACAAAATAACACAAGGTAAGACATAAAACAAATCGCCTCGTAGAATAAACCACAAAGCAACAAAGAGTAAGATTAACGACTAACACCGGGACCGCCGCCTTAGAACGGTCAGTAGAATAAACCACCGGTGGTGGGGTGGGGGGGTTTAAAGCACTTTTACAGCTAACCTACTTCACCCTGGGTCTCGATGCTACTCTTAATACAGAAATACATAAAAAAGATCGGTTCGCATAAAGGCTCCCAACTCAGTCAATGCATCAAAGCGAAAACATAAAAATCAAATTAATCACAATGATAAACAAAGACGAGTACTCATGGCTAATTCTGCTGTATGCCAGAGTAAATGAAAACGAATAGTTGAACCACGGCGGGCCAAGCCAAAGACATATCGTCAAGCTCCAACCCACTGGTTAAAGTTTTACGAAGAGGCCATCATTGAGTCTCGAGGCCCGAACCACCAGTTTGAGTAATCTGACCAACAATGTCAGTGAAGATACGCAGGAAATTCCGCAGTAACGAAGCAGAGCCTCCCCGAGGCTCCCAAAAGAAGGAGAGATGAGGAACAAATAATGACAAAAAGACGCAATATAAATTATGAAAACCCTGACGCCCAAAGAAAAACACTTTTAACTTCTTGAAAATGTAAACAGTCTCCTGTAAATAATATATTCATATGTCAATGCAGAATACGGCCAAGAGGACAACTTTGGCATGAAAATTAGAACTCCTAAAAAGCTGGTATTTTAAGTACAATAGTGCTTTCCGAAACTACCCAAAACGCACACCACGAAGTTCCTTAACAGATTTTGTGAAAATATCCTTCAAATGTAACTATAAACATAGTTAAATAACGGTCCGATATAGGCTTATTTTGGCCTAACCATTGTGGTATATTTGAAATGGAGTTCTGCTTATTTATACGCTAGAGGGCGTAAGCATTGTTGCAAACTTTATTACTGCTTATGAAGAGTCTCAATAAAACCGAAACTCCCATTTTTAATCTGTAGTGTGTTCTTTGTTTCCAAAGGCAATCTTTTTGACGTTTATTTAAGCAGCATGCTAGCTGGGTATATAATGTAACGAGTTTCAATATAGTAGAAATCAGTTTTATTAAAGTATTATTATCATCAGCTCAGTATCAGTTCCTAAGTGCTGAGGTTGATACTGCGGTGTTAATGTCAGTACTTAGGTACTGAATTAAATAACTATTCTTATACCTCAATCTTTGTTATAATACAAATTCAAAAAAATTTCTAAAACTAAGACTGACTTGTAAAAATGACATGTATCTTAGCGGGTTCGAGATCCACTTTTTAGGCTTATTTTGCTTTCTGTATGTCTTGCTGCTTGCCAGGACATGCGCATCATACGTTTCATTTCCAAACTTTTGGGGTTTAGCCACACTGATGAAGTTTAAATAACAGAAAGGCCTCTGTGGCACTAAACTAGGTATAGTTAAGCTCATATTTTATAATTCAAGACATTTGTTCTTTGAATTATTTAAAAGAAAAAGACACTTTGGAACATCTTTATATGATAAGGTCCGCTTTCGTTTAAGTGAGATAGTCTTTCATACGACAGGTCTAGGTCTTGTGTCATGAATTATTTGCTTTCAATTAGTCGGGTATGGTATTATGAAAGTTTTGCTCTAAGCACAATCAAATCTTTCTTGCCTTATTCTGTAAGCAAATTATTTTTGTACAAGGTCGCTGTACAATAATAGGATCCCATTGTTAATCCTGCAGACGTTTCTATTAATATAAATACTAATATAGGCCCGCATTTCCAAATTTCGACAGTCTGCGTCTTTATAAGCTTATTGTTTTCAATGAATAAACTATCAATTAGACATCTGTTTGCTGGCAAAGAGTTAAACGACCCCGTCTTCACCAGACTAGTACACTGACCCTCGTAGACAACACTAAATTCCCAAAACCTGTGACATGCAAGACCATTCCATCACGAAAACATACCTATATAATTTTGATCCCCTTAAAAGGTAAGAGAAAAGTCCAGGGAGTGCCACAATCACAAACCGCAGCCCTTCCCAGACCCCAAGAGGAAGAGGAAACCGACAATCTAAACAAGCATAAACCGAACAAACGTACGAAAAGCACTAAGATTAGTTCTCTCTCTTCCCCAAGCGAGGTAATCGCAGAACGCGGCGTCTAATCAGGGTCCACACTGTTTGCATTATTTACATGAATATCCATAAAACAGAGTAGTAATGAAAACCAGTCAGACACCCTTTCTATTGGAAATAGACCTGTCCAAACAATTGAAGTAGCAGTCCACTAGGAATAAATGGGTTAATAGAAAGGTAAAACTTACAGTAAAATGCAATATCTGTTTCTTTCAACTTATCCCATAGCGAATTCGGTGGTCACTGACCGCGGCACAGATTGGCGCATCAGATGCCGAATCCCATGTGGTGGTGGTACTTTCATAAATCTCTCTTATTTCATCTTGAAAAGAAGCAATTGTGTAATAATTGGACCTCATGCTGTATCATGGGTTTATTTCGGGGATTAATTTCCTGCCAGCTATTGATGTATCACCGTTAGAGGAACATATAATATTTTAACAAAATACATGTTCTATGAAGATGTCCAGGAAGAGCCACAATGACAGAACATAGTCTACCAATGACACCGAGTGGATGAGCGAACCAAACAAGACAGACAGTAAAAGGCCACAAAAAAAGCACAGTGTGAAAAAACAAAGTGTGACCACAATGCCAGAAAGGATCCACTTCATTTGAATGAGTAATAACAAATAAAAAAAATGTACATTAATACATTTATGAAGGTTTGCACATTACAGAATAAATACCATATTGTGTCACCTCAGTCCTTCTTGAATGAAAGAGCTTTTAATTGACAGCAGGTATATTTAAGTTTTCGACTAAAACTGAACTTCAAAGGATCCATTTCCTGTATGTATTGTCCAAAGTGCATGTCACATGGTTGAGTATGCCCTTAAGTGAAAAGAGCATTTCAGCGTAAAAGCATAGAATATTATTTTTATTTGGCAACAATTGTTGATTAGTTGTTTTTTTTTATTTACGAGTCTAGGTATTGTGTATCTCCAAGTTCTTCTATATCATTAATGTAAGAGTCTACATTATCATTTTCCAGTTTTTAAACCATTGTTTTTTGAAAAAAAAAATCTTCTTGTTTGTTTTTTCACAGCTTGCTTTGTAACAACAGACCACGTTTTTTTTTATTTTTGTCACAGCAGATCCTTTCTCCAGAGCAATAGTGATTAATGGTATTACGCCGTTGCACGCACGCTCGCATGATAATTATCTGGAACAGTATTTGACCTTTACAAATTAAATAGCTTCGCTTCAGAACCTCATTGTTTACTTCGCGCACTTCTATAACCAGAAGATTTATTTATCAAAACAATTGCACAGGACAGATAAAATGCCTAAGCAAATCTGCAAATAGGCTCTAAATCTCACTATAGCTGAGGGTTTGCGTCATCATTTCTGAGTAAATATTTTTCATTATTTTAATTAATTTTCGCACGTCCGTCGTAATTTGGATATAGGAATGCAGTGGTTGAGATATATAGTGACAATCATTCTAATGTAGACTTCAGCATTTTACCACGGAGACATATTGTTTGGTAAATGCTGATTAAAATAAATTAACAGGTTTAATAAAGTGCTCACGATACGCTTACAGATGCATGTCATTAAACCCATTTTTCTTTGTTTATCTAAAATATATTCTTCAACCTTCTTACTTTCAAAAACCCATAATTTAGAAATTGTATTTTGATTAACCGAAGTTTAAAATATCAGTAGGCTAATCCAGCAAACGATAAATAACTGGCATCTCTATGATAAAGTTACGAAGATTATCAGGTTCGAGTAGACTCTGCTTTTGATATACTTCAGAAAGTCGTTTTACATGGCGCTTTACTCAGAAGAAGCATATTCACAAACTTCTATCATCATTCAATGCAAAACCTTATGATATAAAATTGGTCAAATTATTCAGTTTACTATAGACAATGCATCGGTTAGACCCATTATTGGCCGTAAAGTTAATTGCATCGTAAATATTTGAAAACAAAGCTCAGGAACATTTCAGATATTGTCAACTACAAATATAATTTTACATTCAGAATAAAAAAACTCCAAGCAAAAACGTTTTTCCAAAGGATGTCGAAGAACGGAAGTCGTTCATGTCCATATAATACAATGCGCTCTCAGTTGTATGTATATTTAACCCTTACCATGCTGAATAAATTAAGATGCCACGCCCAGTTCTAATTTTAGCCACTCAGATTACTTGATTCGGAATGATACAAATTCACATACTTAATTACAAACAGTAAAGAAGCCAACTAATCTGGATCTACACTATTTGTAAAGGTATTGCCTGTCCGGGGTCAGCAGGACCAGGATAAATAGGCAGAAAATCACATTAATTGAGAATAATACATAGAGCAATATAACCCAGTGATATATAAGAAATGTTCTATACAGATGTAAACCACAACTGGTTAAACTGTTGACCATTCCAGTAAGGTATTTTGTTGCAGCTCCGTTCCATTTGGTCGCTCTGGTTTTGATGATGTGTTGTCATTATACGCCATTCAACACTTATCCGGTGGCTAGGAGAGCTATATTATTGGATTGTGGCTTTTTCTGGGTATCTGCATACTTGTGGTTTTCAATATCGTGCAGGAATGACAGTGGAAATGCAAGATATGGATGTCACAGACGCTTGAGAAATGAAGTTGGTCCATTTGTGAGCACACAGTCTAAGCAGCACTGTGATCGGCAGGGTCGCCTCACCCGGTGTTCGTCTCTTCCGATTGTATGCAGAGTCACGGCTCTGTACTCTTGTCATTACGAAAACAATCCTATTCAAATATACTGAAAATTTTACTACAAAAAAATGAAACATTTTTAAATAAAAATTCTAATATTTTTTTTCAAATTTCTGCTCAAAAACATAGATTGTAGGTACTCGTTAGAACCGCCTCGCCGAGGCGGTTCTAACGAGTACCCACAATCTATGTTTTTGAGCAGAAATAAGAAAAATAATGTATTCTCCTGTAAACCCCAGTTTTACTGCATGAACGTGGGGTTTAAGGGGGTCATAATTATGTAGGTAAGTTTTCGTGATGTTATTTGCTTTATGCTGAGTAAAAATATTGACAGATTGACTGATTGTTTTTTGTTTTTTTTTTTTTTGAATGATTACTGTTTTTGTTACTATGTAGTAGGATTAGTGTTTTGTCTCTCTTCTGGAAAGATGTCTACTCTAAAAGGAAAGAATTTGCACTCCATTGGAGTTAATTCTTTCCTTTCAGAATAGACAACTTTTCAGAAGGGGCTTGCATGCAGTACATCAAAAACGTAAGTTATTAAAGTTGTTACACTTGGTAGAAACAGTGTAAAAATCTAACAAGTGTATCCAGTAAGTGATAGCTGATGGACAAGTTGTGCAAAGGGATATTGTCATCAAAATAAAGTAAACACTCTGTGGTAATGTTGAAATTGTTACTTATTCTCAATGATTTTCTTCTTCATTTTATTCACTTGTATTAAATACTTTTGAACTGAAATATGTTTTATTAACATATTTTTCATGCATGATAGACGTAGCAGGCAATTTACATTTCCTTCAAGCAAGGCATTCTTTCAAAGAAAATTACTTTAATGTAGGTCTCAGTAACCGAAATGATTATCGTGTTGCACGTTATGGAAAGACTGAATATCAGCATTATGAAATATTTTAATTTCCGTTTCGTTTTTTGCTATTTTCTAAAATATAGACGCTTTATCAGACTAGGTCTTTTTTATTTAATTGAATAAAGGAAGCCTGTGCATGTAGATATGATTCTGTTCTAGATAAAAAAGAACCGTCAAGTTTGTCATTGCCAACAGTATTAGATTCCACCACCCTCATGGCTAATACAGCAGACGACAAAATGGTGACAGTTTTGTTTTATTTACCCAGGAAACAGGATTGGACTTTTCATGCAAATTGTCTCCATCGGAGACAATTTGCATGAAATGTCAAATCCTGTTTTTCTGTAAAGATAAGAAAATATTTCAAAATGTCGTCTGCTGAAAAGTTTACTTTACGCAGAGTGCTAAGCGTTAGGTTCTTCCGGGTTGTTGTCACTTAAATGAAATTGACAGACACAGAGATGAACCAGCTCAGATCATCTCTAATTTGTTTTTGTGGGGAGGTGTGTGGGGATAGGAATAGGTTGAATAAACTGGTTAACCCTCTATGCTTAAATGCATTACTTTGGTCACTTTTGACAGTATGTCATAATTACTCTCATGTTCTTAATAGTTTAAGTGGGGCTGTTACACTTTTAGGGGAAGTAACTCTATCAAAGATGTTTTGCTTCACATGTAAAAAAGGGAAAAGAAAGAAATTGCTTCCGTTGAGAGTAGATACCTTTTCAAAAGGGGATTGGTGTACGTGAAAGCAAACAGGAAGTCACAGAAATCGACTCTTGTAAACTGGCAGAAAATCTACCAAGTGTATTAATTCACCTTATGTCGAGGCACAGGCTATCTATCTATCTATCTTTTAATACTGCAGCAACCTCTCACGAGAGTATTATGTGCAGTTTGCGCTGTCCTTGCAAGGGTAAAACATTACGAAAACAAGCCTATCCAAATATACTGAAAAGTTTACCACCAAAAAAATGAATACTGATTTGAATGGAGTGAAATCAAAATCAATCAGATGTGATTTTTGTAAGAACCATTATTGTCAGAAATGTTCAAAACTGAAGCCTGCTCTCTTCAATGAAATAGGGAAAGAGGAGAGCATAATGTGGACATGTTCTCATTGTAGGATTGCAATGCCAGGTGTTCACAAAATGATGGCCCAGATTACACAGCTAGAAACAAAGGTGAATCAGATTGAGGACAAGGTAAATAATCCAACACTTCCAATAGCAGATAAGGAGCTTATTCGAGATGTAATTAGGGAAGAAAAGGAAGAAGAGACAGAAATGGAGCTGAGAAAGCTGAATCTAGTCATTCACAAGCTGCCTGAAAGCAATCGGAGTACTTTAGATGATAGAAAAAGAGATGATTTTGAGACGGTTGAGTCGCTTATCACGGACACATTGAATGTAAATGTCGAGATAGAAAATGTGTTCCGCTTGGGTGCAGCACCACGGGAAAGAGACAAATCCAGGCCAGTTCGTTTCACGGTCAAAGATTTGGAATGTAAAAGGAGGGTACTAGATTCCACCAAAAATCTGAAAAATGTAGTAGGCTACTCAAATGTATACTTTACTCCAGACCTGACTAGGAATCAGAGAAAAATAGCGTTTGAATTAAGACAAGAAAAAAGGCGTAGAATTGCAGCGGGTGAAAAGGATCTTGTTATCCGTAGAGGTAAAATTATTATGCAGAAACCAAAACCACAGGGAGAGGATCACAACTACGTTACGCCATTTAGAGATAGACCGGTCGAGGCAGGTATAAGAAGAGGTAGACTCAATGATAGGAGTAGGTCACCCCCTGGCAGCAGCCAGCCGGGTGGGCTTTTTCACTGATCACTCAATATCAGATGATTCAACATGTATATACGTTGACAGTTCCTTTAGTTCATTAAGTTCCGAGTTTGCTGTTGATAGTTCCGAGTTAAATAGTTCATATTTACATAATTCTGAAAGACTATCTCTTGATGAAATAATTTCTGAACCGAATCTTGATAAACTGAGAGTTTACTACACAAATGCAGACTGTTTGTTGAACAAGATTGGGGAATTGCAAGTTATGATTGATATTGTGAAGCCTGATGTAATTGTGGTCACTGAATTGTTTCCTAAGAGCATAAATCCTGTGAATATTGACAAAAATGAATACAAAATAAATGGTTTTACATGTTATACTGGAGTGATTAAAGAGAACAGCAGGGGGGTCGTGATTTATGTAAGAGAGGACATTAAAAGTGATTACTGTTACACATTGAATAATGACAATTTCAAAGAATCAGTATGGTGTGAGGTAAGAATGAATAGTAAGGACAAGTTATTAATTGATGGGATTTATAAGTCTCCTAATTGTGATGCAGAAAATCATGTAAAGTTAAACCAGTTAATCACACAAGCCATTGAAATGAAATACAATAGCACTGTTGTAATTGGCGATTTCAACTTTCCAGAAATCAACTGGGAAACATGGACAGTAAATAGAAATGAAACCCATCCAGCATCCCATTTTGTTGAATGCATACGAGACAACTTTTTATGTCAACACATAGACTCGTTCACACGATACAGAGAGGGTCAGGACCCAAGTTGTCTTGATTTATTGTTTACTGATAAAGAGAATATTATTGACAATGTTAAAATAGGTGACAAATTAGGTGCAAGTGACCATGCTAGTATTATCTTCGATGTACTGTGCACTTTTGAAAGAAATGACAGCCAGCAGCAAAGGCCTGACTTTTATAAAGCAGACTATAGATCAATACGGACATACTTACAGAGTGTAGATTGGAACGAAATGTCTGACATGGACACAGAGACATCCTGGGACTTTTTTATGAATAAAGTGTCATATTGTATTGAACAATACGTACCAGTGAAAATAACTAATAAAAAGTTTAAGAAGCCAAAATGGATGGACCAATATTGTGTTAGGAAAGTGAAGAAAAAATACCAAGCCTGGAAACGCTTTACACATAGTCATAGCTATAGGGATTATGCTGAATACTGTAAACTGAGAAATAGTGCTGCAAAGGCTGTGAAATTTGCAAAGAAGAAATATCAAAAGGGTATAGCTGAAAGTGTTCAGAAGTCTCCAAAATCATTTTGGAGCCATGTCAAAGAAGAAATAAAGAGTAAAAGTAGTATAGGGGATCTCAAGGATAAGAATGGTGAAATAAAAACTGACAATAAGGATAAAGCTGAAATCTTGAATGACTTTTTCGCGTCAGTTTTTACAGTAGAGGGAGATTCGGTATTACCAAACTTTGAGCAGAAAGTGACAGATGATAATAATATACATACAATAGACATTAAACCAGAAAAGGTTCTGAAACAGTTGAAAAACCTTAATGTGGCAAAATCATGTGGCCCTGATAATTGTCATCCGTATTTCCTAAAAGCGTGTGCTGAAGAGATTTATGTCCCCTTATCTGAAATTTTTCGGAAATCTATATCCACTGGAGATGTACCCAAGGAATGGAAGAAGGCAAATATTACTTGTATATTCAAGAAAGGAAACAAACAAGACCTGGGAAATTATAGACCAGTCTCACTGACGTCAGTCATATGTAAACTGTTAGAAAGTAGTATTAAAGAGGAAGTTATGAATCATCTATCCAGACACCATTTGTTATCAGACAGCCAATTTGGGTTTAGAAAAAATCGGAGTACAATTTTACAACTTCTAACGGTTATGCAAGAATGGACTGATGCATTAGATAACAACCTTCAAGTCGACACAGTGTACCTGGATTTCAGGAAAGCTTTCGATAGTGTTCCTCATAAAAGACTGATAAAAAAGCTGGAAGGATATGGTATTAATGGGTCATTACTAACATGGTTAAAGAACTTTTTAAACCAAAGACAACAAAGACTAGTCATTAATGGTAATACTTCGAAATGGTCAGAAGTACTTTCCGGAATCCCACAGGGGTCCATTCTAGGTCCCGTATTGTTTATATTATACATCAATGACCTTCCCGGAGTAGTTGGAAGTGTGTGCAAATTGTTTGCTGATGATTGTAAATTATACAAAAATATCAAGTCCGAAGCAGATCAAAGAGAACTACAAGAGGACATTAACAGACTTTGTAAGTGGAGTAAAGATTGGTTGTTGGGTTTTAACATCAAAAAGTGCAAAGTGGTCTCTTTTGGTAATATACATTATGAGTGTGAATATGAAATGGCTGATTCTCAGTATGACTCCCATAAACTTGCAACAGAGGACTCTGAATGTGACCTTGGTATCTTGTTTAAGAAGAACTTGAAGTTTGATGAACATATTGACAATACCGTGAATAAGGTGAATAGAATCATGGGTTTGATACAGAGAAAATTTACCTACATGGATAAACATTTATTCTTAACACTTTATAAGTCCCTAGCCAGATCTCATCTGGACTATGGAAATCTGGTATTTTACCCAACTACAAAAAAATACAGACAAATCCTGGAGAACGCTCAACGAAGAGCTACACGGTTGGTTCCTGAATTGTATGGTTTGTCATACAAAGAACGTTTAATGGAGTTGAATCTTCCTACACTGGACTATCATCGAAGGAGATTTGATATAATACAAGTGTTTAAGATAGTTCACAATATAGACGACATTGATATGAGTGTGTTTTTTACCTTCACCGACAATAGTCACTTGAGAGGTCATAACCTAAAATTACATAAGCCCCGTGCTAACAAGTCTATTAAATTGAATTCATTCGCAGTCAGAAATATCCCAGTTTGGAATAGCTTGCCATCCCACGTTGTAAATTCCAAGACTGTTCTAGAGTTCAAGACAAAACTAGACAAACTGTGGAGTGATAGAAGGTTTGACCAGACCAACATATACTAGGGAAGTTCCTAATTAACCGGAAGCACAGACAGATAAAATGAGAGCTAAGGGGAATTATAAGCCGTACGGGCTTAAGAAGTTTCCCAGAAGACAAAAGGTAGACAAAAGGTAGAAAATTTTCGGATAAAAATTCTGATATATTTCATATTTCTGCTCAAATCATATATTGTAGGTACTCGTTAGAACCGCCTCGACGAGGCGGTTCTAACGAGTACCCACAATCTATTTTTTTAATCAGAAATAAGAAAAAATATGAATACCCCTGTAAACCCCAGTTTTACTAAATAAAAGTGGGGTTTAAGGGGGTCAAAATTATATAGGCATGTTTTCGTGATGAGCCAGATTGTAGAAGGCTAAAAAGTGAAAAAGTGAGGCATGACAAGAAAAGGTGATAATGTTAGCGAAGAGTGCGGTTTAAAAGCAACTTATGGTGATTTGTGATTGATCTTACAGACTCCTTCTTTGAAGGAGTCAAGATCAGTCCTTAGGACAATGCCTGCTGACAGAGCAGTCCGAAGAAGAAAGTATCTAGTACATAAGGGAGTTTTACATGTGCAGCAAGTATATAACACTGGTTTGGAATTTCAGCATTTCACTCTGTTGTAGATGACAAGTGGCAGACAACAAATAATACCTTGTAATGAATAAGTCAAATGAAATACTAACTGCTTTGTAGAGACCAGTTTAAGGAAAACGGATACAACTTTAAGGGAAATTACTCATATATTCGATCTTTTTGGCAAGAGGACTATTCATAAAGGAACGATTTTGGTCTGGCTAGTAAAAAAAGCGGGAGCAAATTGATAAATTTAAGAAGAGCCCCTGATTTTGAAAGGTTTCAGTCAGTGGGAAGGTTACTTCCTGCCTACGATTATAAAGATTCCATCCTAACTATTTACACTTTATTCCTTACCATACTTTTCCTATATTTTGAACAAGTCTTTTTATTTGTCTGAAACTGTATATGTGGAAGCAGTACAGACCCGGATCAGAGGCCGCATTTTTTTGGCGTCTGATTTATGTCTACACTGTTTCATCAGCCCTAACTAACTAAATACTTAGGGTTATCCCAGTTACCAGCTTTACCACGAGAATATCATCACGAGAACATACCTATATAATTTCGAACCCCTTAAACCCCACTTTTATATAGTAAAACTGGGGTTGACAGGGGTATACATTATTTTTCTTATTTCTGCTCAAACACACAGATTGTGGGTACTCGTTAGAACCGCCTCGCCGAGGCGGTTCTAACGAGTACCCACAATCTATGTTTAGAGCAGAAATATTAAAAATATCAGAATTTTTATCTGAAAATTTTCAGTTTTTGGTGGAAAAAAATTCAGTATATTTGAATAAGCATGTTTTCGTAATGGTTTTTTGAGCAGTACTATGCTAAAAGAAGCTTATGTCTGAGATATGAGGAAAATACACGAGTGTATAATCTCGTCTAGGTGGGTAAGACACATACGTAATGTCAAATGAAGATGTATATAATGTCATACCGTTGGATTGTTTTAATGACATAATTCCTGAAGACAGTGGCCTTTCAACATTATGTCTTACGTGTTACCGTCTTTGTTATTATCATTATTATTTTACATGTATTAGTTCCTTCATAGTATTTTACTTTCATGCTATGGAAATAAAGAGATATATTTTTTCATAATATTTAATTTCATGCTACGGAAATAAAGATATATTTGTGTAGTTTTTATATCAAGACATACATTTTCATGCAAATTTAAATTTGCTTTGGATGTAAAATATCGTCTCGGATTTCGATATTGTGTTCTAACTAACTTGCCTGGTGCTTTGTTGCGGATATACAGTCTGTTTGTAAACAAAATTCTGTTTAAAGTATTACTGGGAGAGATGTGGAGTGGGGAGCAGTTAGAGATACTGTTCGTTTCAGTAAGGCGTTATTGCCCTAAATATCGAACATATTGACCATACATATCGTAAACTTTAAACAAGACCATATGGGTACTGGTGATGTATCTTAAGTATCGGTGTATAAGTGGCACAGAGTACAGATCTGGATCTACTCTGTTTGTCCAGCCCTCTCAGTCAGAATACTTAAACAGGGGCGTAGCCAGGAACTTTATGAAGATGACGCCTGCTAAAAGAATCTCTGAAATTTCAGCTGAGGCACAGCATTTCCTACAAGATTGTACGATATGCGCCTAGCATTCGCCTAAAGAAAGCTTGGATGTTTAGTTGATTTAAACAATATTTTCTTCATTTAAGTTCACATGTGTACATCGCATAATGTTATATGGTACAGGATTCGATAAATGGATGTTTTGTTAATTAGCGCAAAGCAATGACTCTGATCAGCCTACGCATTTGCGCAGGCTGATCTGAGTCATTGCTTAGCAGACATGTGGTCTTGTAGGAAAGGCTTTGGCATGGGCCATTTGATGTCATCTGAACAAGTTTGAGGTGAAAATAAGGTCAAATTGCCAAAAATGTATGTTGAAGCCCAGGCTTTATAGCTTCCGCTTGGCTACACGCCTGGTAAATGCTGTAGCTTACAAACAAACTAGCCTGTTATGTACACGCACTGGTATGTGTTCCTTCCTGCCGTAGAATCATCTTTTCAAATTATTTAGAGATAACAATATTTGTCGTTTACTGTCACAGGGAGGTCGTAAACAGTCGTCCCTATACAATACAGTGATATATTAGTTCAAATGTATGATTTTTGGAGGACTTTTGAGGCCAAATAGGAGCAGTTATGGTTTAGATATTTTTTTTTCTTTCGGTATGACTTGTAGTAGTTTAGAAATCGATATACAAACAACCAGTCTGTTGGTTTTATTAATACAAGAATTGTGTATACTAAATGCGAGGCAAGGTGAGGGAGGGGATTTTTATTCAGATTCATTAAAAAATCGTTGTTACCACTGATAGCAATGTAGAGCACGTGCTTTGTTTCCCTATTTTCTGTCTAGACGTATTAACTTTACCCATTGAAAACCTGATTAAAATTTTACTTCTTATGACCCCTAATATTTACACTGGTTGTCTGCTGGTATATATCCATTTAAAAATTCGTGCTTGTATATATCTTTTAAATAAAAAACAATGAAAAAACTATGGAAAACAGTTATTGATGAGTCTTTTGATAGAATACTAGCCTGATTACCTAACAAATTGGTAGTGTAAAAGATATATTTTATTTTTCATTATAATTGTTTTTTTTTTTTTTGTTTTTTTTTTTTTTGTTTGTTTGTTTGTTATTTGTTTTGTTGTTGTCAGGCAGAATTGAACAACTGTATCATCTTTTGACAGAATGTCAAGTCTTTGAACTCGTTACAAATAAGTTACAAGTAAAACCAGTAAAAATGACAATTTATAGACTCATTTATTATATACAGACACCACTAACACACCTGGCTTCAAAGTCTAAATTTAGCAATCTTGTCTATTTCATTAATCTAAATTCTTCTGCATTTTCTGACTTACCATTTATATCACGGAAATATAAAGTGCGGCAAGGGGCATATCAGACTGTTTTTTGTAGTTGCAGTACCACCTCGGAAACTACCTAAATTCTCTCTCGCTCTCTCTCTCTCTCTCTCTCTCTCTCTCTCTCTCTTTCTCTCTCGTGTGCTTTAGAGAAAACCACTTCCATTACAAAGTCCTAAACGTGTCAACATACAATAAACTAATGGAAATTCGACAGCTGTAAATATAACAAACACTGTCACACAACTAGACAACCATCTTCGTAACTTCAGTGCCTTATTTACCCTTAATAGTCGAACGCCTTTTCACCAAACCATACATTTCCTAAAATTTGAACAACTCCAGTTTACTACCTGTTTATGTGTCTATAATACGGCTTGATGGGTGGCAAATTATGTAGACGCTGATCAGACGCCTCGTCCTATGTCTAATCTTGGTCAACACTAGTGGGGGCAGGTCTGTCTGTCTGAATACTTAGGGTAAATACTGTAACTGTTAGCTCTTTATCCGATTAGTTTTTTTTTCGTAGTGCAAGGTTTTTTCAATTGATAATATTACCATGTGGCTTTATCTTACGCTTCAAAAGGGCAATGGTTTGTTATTTACTCTATCTCTAGATTAAACAAGCAGCAAATATAAATAGTTTGTTGTTTCCTGTATCTAGTTTAAACAAGTAGCAAAATGCAACCAAGGAGGCTATTATTACACGGAAAAATATGAAGCTCGTAAACGAGGAATCTCCTCAAGGATTAGGTACGTGGTATTGTCCTGCTGTATACTGTTAATGAAAATCTAAACGGTTACCTTTAGAAACAAAGAACAAACAAAAGAACAAAAATAGGAGACTGGGTTTTATTAAGTCTCTTAATATGTAGCAATGAAATTTGCGTTGCTACATATACCCCTGCTCCATCCCCCATCCCCCCTTCGTCCCACCCACAGCACCGGCTTTAGCAGTATTCGATTTTCAAAGTAACAAGACTTGGTTCAGTGATTCAAAAGGAAGTAAACTATTATCTGCGCTACGGTGACGTACGAGGAGACGTTTTACGGCCGCCACAAGTCAAACTGGTACACACGGGATGGAATTAAATGCATGGATCATTGATCCTGTGAATGCATACCTTCAAAAACCTCTGGATAAGTGGCAAATAGATTATACATTGAGGCATCACAGTCTGACCCGAGTGTATATTCCTGGCTCATGTCTGTCTGCCCTTGTACGTAGGGTAAGTATGGTATATATCGGTGGACGTACATAAAAAATTGTCTTGATTTCCGTTCTTTTATGTGTTCTTTGTTTCCAAGAGCATCTTTAATGGAAGTGTCGCTTTCGATAATCGTTTAATTAACCCATTTATGCTTAGGCTAAATAAATAAAATATGTGTGTTTAGATTAACCCTATCCTTCCTAATTTTCCTGGTGAAACCTAGCAAATTTTGTTTTGATGTTTTCTAAAAGAAAAAATAAATAAATAAAACATTTATGTTTAATACTTGGACAAGGAGGGCGGAGCAAATAGTGTAGACCTAGATAAGGAGCAGTTTGATCAGGGTCTGGTCTGTTTGCCATTCTACCATACTTTTAGACACATCTAAGGATAGTTAAACTGACTTGATAAAAATGTATGTGAATTATCTACTAAGTGTAAATATATTTGGTAATTATTGTATTATTCTTCATAAAAACTGTAAAAACAAAGATTCCCTATCTACCTACCTATTTCTTTCTAACATGTTACCCTAAACACACATTTTTTTTGGCCTAAGTGGACTCTTTTACCACTCTCTTTAGACAGGATCATTTTCAGTTTAAGGGGTGCCTGGTTTGTTTTTCAATACTAACATTGATTATTATCGAACTTCCTCTACATAATGCAAACATTGTAAACCCAGATCAGACGCCTCAGAAGCCGGTGTCTGATCTGGATCTACACTTGTTTCCAATGTCCCTTTTATGTGACGCTAGGCAAAAACGGGTTAACGTCGTTTTTCTTTGCATTACGAAAACACGCCTATTCAAGTATATAGAAAATATCACGTCCAAAAACTGAAAATTTTCAGATAAAAAACACTGTTATTTTTCTTATTTCTGCTCAAAATATAGATTGTGGGTACTCGTTAGAACCGCCTCGGCGAGGCGGTTCTAACGAGTACCACAATCTATGTTTTTGAGCAGAAATAAGAACAATAATGTATACCCCTGTAAACCCCAGTTTTACTATATAAAAGTGGGGTTTAAGGGGGTCAATATTATATAGGCGTGTTTTCGTGATGGAAAGTTACTTATGTTCACCTCAAACATATGCACATTTATTTCCTAGCTGACTAGGAAGAATTGTTTATATCGCATGCAGTCCATTCCTCTTAGAACCTATGTATCTCGATATGTAGCTACCTTTATCAAAACTTACAACAGGATCATTTTTTTTTTTTTTTTTTTTTTTTTTTTGTCAAATAATTTTTCATTACCCCTAAAACGCCTATCAAACTTCTGCAGGCGAGCTGTTCTCAAATATTCTTATTATTTTACTTTTAGAGAAATAAGACTTGGCGTTTCATCTGAGTCGTTTGCCAGTCTTTCTGGCTATCCGCCCTGTCTGCTCTGATTACCGGCTAACATAACCTAGAAAAAATATAGAATGCATAAAATGATAGTGACCCTGACCTTCGCTGTGGTATATCGCTTAACCCATTTATGCCGGGTGGATTCTTCTACTTAAATTCGTTGGACACGTCCATTTTCAACAGAATTAGAACTGCAGTCTTTTATAGAAAATCCTATACTTAATGCAAAATGTGAAGACTCCGAGCAGACGCCGAGCTGTGGCTTCTGATCTGGGTCTGCACGGTTTGTCAATGTCCCTTTTATGGGATGCTAGACATAAATGGACTAAAGTTACGTTTTCTTGACTGTTGGTTCTATTTTAAATGTACTCTTCAAAATGCATTACGTGTCTTGGTTTAAGTGTCCTAAATTATCGAAACGCTTTCTTTTGTTTATGTTGTTATCATTATCTTGCAGTTATTCCGGCAAACAACTACTCTGTTTAAGTTTAATGTTTGTTTAAATTAACATGGATTTATAAATAAGACCTTAAAGTAAGTTTTTTTTTCGATTAATGTTTGGGAACAAAACTACGAGGGCAAGTCAATAAGTAACCAGTCTATCCCATTTCCAATTGACCGAGACACCCAAGATTTTCATGCCTTGTTTCAATACGTGTTTTAGGCCTGGGGGCAAAATTGCACCCTATCGTGTTATTCACTCATTAGATATTGAATGTCAAACATGGCTAGCGATGCAAACGTAAGCTTTTCGTCAAAGCTGAGTACCATGCTGTAATTCGGTACTGGTATTTGGAAGGGAAAACAGGTCAGGAAATACATTGTGAGTTGCCCAATGTTTATGGGTCTTCTGCACCATCGTATGTACAAGTTAAATTCTGGGTTTGGGAATTCAAAAGCAGTAGAACGTCTTTAGAAGACGAAACCAGGTCTGGACGCCCGTCAGATGCCACCGATGAAGAAATGTGTAACAAAGTACGGGATCTGATGTACTCTGATAGGCGAATTAAGGTGGAAGAAATAGCAAATGCATTACACATTTCACATGGTAGCGTTTCAACAACTTTACATGATCGCTTGGATATGCTCAAGCTAACAGCCCGTTGGGTTCCAAAATCCCTTAGCGACGAGCAAATGGCAACCAGAGCATCAGTATACAGCGCATTGTTGAAGCGGTTTAGGACCCAGGTCTCATCTACAGGCACCAGACGTGAAAGGAAGGTGATTTCCTTTCACGTCTGGTGCCTGTAGATGAGATCTGGGTCCATTATTATGAGCCAGAGAATAAAGCTCAAAGTCGCCAGAGTGTAGGGCCGGGTTCTCCGAGGCCAAAGAAGTTCAAAACGCAACCCTCTGCTGGCAAGGTGATGGCAACTGTATTTTGGGATACACAAGGCGTTATTATGTTGGACTTTCTAGCAAAGTAAAGTACAATAACAGTTGCGTATTATGCAAATTTACTCGACCAACTGAGAACTGTGATCCGTGAAAAACGCCGAGGTAAACTCTCCAAAGGGATTCTGCTCCAACAGGACAATGCGAGAGTCCACACTTGCAAAATTGCAATGGATGCTGTTGAGCGGAATGGGTACGAACTAATACTCTACCCCGCCTATTCTCCGGACTAAGCTCCTAGTGACTATTTCCTATTCCCAAACTTGAAAAAGGATATCCGTGACGTCATTTCCGGTCCAACGAAGAAGTCGTGGCGGCAGGTGAGGAGAGGGTCAGAGACAAGGACCCTGGCTTCTTCAGTTCTGGGCTGATGGCACTGGAACACCGTTGGTCCAAGTGCATCATTCTAGAGGGCAATTACATCGAAAAAGAAGAGATCGATCTCACCCAAAAATAAGTTAGGCTGTTTTTGTATTGACTCGCCCTCGTAATACGGTTAAAACTGATAAAATCTCTTCTAATTTGTCACACAGTTATTTCAGGTATGATCAAAATTGTTTGTTCTTTAAAACTAATATAATTCAAAATTGGCAAATTTAAAGTGGATTGCTATTATCTTTAGAACAAAATTATCTTTTAAAACATAAAATAAATAAATTGTATCTCTTACTTGAACTTAATTTTCTTTACGTGCAGAAGCATGGATAGAAGCTACAAATAAGCAAGAACGTCAAAAATGTAAACGTCGAATGTCTTCATTGTCCGCTTGAAGAAACCTTCGTCCCTTGAAATCCAAAATGCTCCAAGCACACTGATCATACTGCACGGATGCACAGGTTAATATGAAACTTCATTTGTCTCACGTCTGAAGGTACTATCTGTCACGCTGTGGCTCTAGCGTGTTTTTATACCCCAAACTTGGCGCAAACCATTACAAAAACACGCCTATTCAAAGATATATTGAAAATTTCACCACCAATACTGAAAATTTTCAGATAAAAAATCTGATATTTTTCGTATTTCTGCTCAAAACCATAGATTGTAGGTACTCGTTAGAACCGCCTCGGCGAGGTGGTTCTAACGAGTACCTACAATCTATGTTTTTGAGCAGAAATAAGAAAAATAATGTATACCCCTGTAAGCCCCAGTTTTACTATATAAAAGTGGGGTTTAAGGGGGTCAGAATTGAATAGGCAAGTTTTCGTGATGAAATGGTAATCGTTCAGAATGTTTGCCTTAATGTAAAATAAATATATCATTTGTATAATTCATTTTGAGAGTTTGCTAACCTTTACCACTCTCTGGGCTAATTCAGCAAACAAAAAAAAGGATGATATTTTTTACTTATTTTTAACAGAAAACAGGATTTTTGACATTTCATACAAATTGTCTCGAGTGGAGACAATTTGTATGAAATGTCAAATGCTATTTTTCTGGAAAAGTTAGGAAAAAAATATTTCAGTATACATGCTGCTGAAAATTTTACCCTTAATGTAAAGTAAAAAACTATGCTGATATGGGGAGTTTGTTTTCTAATGGAACTTCTAGATTTGAGTACAGCTATTAGATAATTTTTATAGCATTTTTTTATTAGACGAAGTCTTCTAAGATCATAGTGACCTAAGTCTGTCAGCCTCTGTATGGAAGAATGTACGTGCCTTGAAGCGATGATAAATCTCATGAAACGGTTATTTTTGTCAAATACTTTGATTCAACTTTCATTGTGCGCATTTTAAATCATCTTCACAATATGATCTTCAAGTTCACGCCAAAAGTCAAGTGTTTAAAAATCCGAGAAAACCTCCTCTATTTAGAATAACAATTTGGTAGAATTAATTATGTTCATGGAGCGAAGGTGTTTTCGTGAAAAAGGATTGGTCCGTTGAAACAAACCAAACCACCGCAAACAACCCCGAAATACCCCAAACCACTTTATGTATTTACCGTTTCACACCAAACCTTTCACTTTTTCTATTTTTTACTCTTTACTTTGTTTATTTATTATCTCAAGTTGAATGTGCTATCAAAGATACTTGATAGCTCAGTATAATGGGCATCCATAAAGTTAGATCTCGGGCTTTGCAGCAGAAAAATCATTACGAAAACACGCCTATTCAAATATATTGAAAAGTTTACAACCAAAAAAGGAAAATTTTCAGATAAAAAAATCTGATATTTTTTTCATATTTCTGCTCAAAACATAGATTGTGGGTACTCGTTAGAACCGCCTCGGCGAAGCGGTTCTATCGAGTACTCACAATCTATGTTTTTTAGCAAAATAAGAAAAATAATGTATACCCCTGTATACCCCAGTTTTACTTTATAAAAGTTGGGTTTAAGGGGGTCAAAATTATATAGTGTTTTCGTAATGGTAAGTGAAATGGGCGGGTCAGAACTTTCGCAAAAACAAAACAAAACATAAATGAAATAAAAAAATAAAAATAAATAAATAAATAAATAAATAAATAAATAAATAAATGAAATATAAAGTGATGCCCAAAAAATATCTGACCAGCAAAGTTTTAGATCAGCATAATCATGCATGCATCTGCGCAGTCTGATCTAGGTCTTTGGGTCTTTACAGTATAAAAAGACACATGAAATATAGGACGGCGTGCAATAATACATATGACCAAAAAAGTTTCAGATCAGCATGTACATGTTTGAGCAGGATCTTTGCAATAAAAAAAAGAAAGAAAAAAAAAAAAAAAAGAAAAGAAAACGTAAGGCCGTTTTGTCCGGCATCCGCTCACTCTTCCACTCAACCTGCATGTGACGTTTTTTTTTCTTAAACACATGCACTCGGTATGCACGAACGATCGCATGAGCGAACAAAGAAACAAATACATGAAACAAAGGATGAATAAACTTTTTGCCCTATAATTTCACATCCAAAGAAGCCGACCCATTATAGAAATTCACAACTTGCATAATATTGAAGA
This sequence comes from Anodontia alba, assembly GCA_964016985.1. NCBI lineage: Eukaryota > Metazoa > Mollusca > Bivalvia > Lucinida > Lucinidae > Anodontia > Anodontia alba. Next base: position 10,187,827 of record OZ024822.1, on the reverse strand, counting down.
AACAAGATAATCATTAGGTAAGGTGCCTTTAATCATCGGAAACTACGTAGAAATACTTTGTTAATTTTCCTATAATGTATGTAGATGATTGACCAAATAATATTTATTCATATTTGGTTTTCAACTACTTGACATCACGAAAACATACCTATGTAATTTTGACCCCCTTAAACCCCACTTTTATATAGTAAACCTGGGGTTTACAGGGGTATACATTATTTTTTTTTATTTCTGCTCAAAAACATAGATTGTGGGTACTCGTTAGAACCGCCTCGCCGAGGCGGTTCTAACGAGTACCCACAATCTATGTTTTGAGCAAAAATATAAAAAATATCAGAGTTTTTAACTGAGGACTTTCAGTTTTTGGAGATGAAATTTTGCTATATATTTGAATAGGCGTGTTTTCGTAATGATTTGTGACTCAAGAAGTTTAAAATTAGTGTTGTTTGTGGGTGTTTTGGGGGTTTCAAAGGACCCAGAAAGAATATATTATATGCCTATTTGCTGGAACCTAGCGGGAAATCAAATAGGACAAAATTATGACGGACGTTTAGTTCAAGTTCTCAACGTCAGAAGATAAAATGAAATTTTGTTTGCTTTGTTTTAGCATGTTTAGAACCGTAATTTAGACAAAAAGAAACTTTTGAAACTTGCAACTGTGCAAAGTGACCAGGCCTTTTTGGTGACACCTAGAAATGTGTGGTCTGCGTACCCAAGCCATAAAGCATTCGTTAAAAGTTGGCCAGTGGCGAGTCAGACTGTTCGGGTGAACAGACACGGACCCCAAAAGACAGGGTGCAATCAGGCATCCTTGGAATTTAAGGATTGCGACAGTCATTCCATAGATTTATATTTTGGCATGTCTAAATGACAATGAGAATCCGTCGTGCGAAGAAAAGCGCGTACGGCGGTGAAAATAGATATCATCTTCGTATCCAGCGATACACAGAGTGGGGTGTGACTTTGAGAAGGAAACTGTCAAAGTTTCGGGTGTAAAGTGGGCTTCGTTTTAAGATATTCTATTGTAATATTGAAAAAATGATGTCTGCATTTCTTTGCCGCTTATCTTCTTTTTTAAGATGCTTCTTGTTTTACAATAATTATCTTGCTAGAAATGTTTGGACATATTAATTGCTGTTCATACTTATAAAGTTTGAATAAATTCACCAGGAGGTGCGTTTAAAGTATTATCAAAGAATGGTTTAGGAACGCTTTGATTAAGGTCTTCACTGTGGTTTTGATGGCTATCCAGTCCAATGTTTAACCCATTTATGCCTAGTATCATATAACAGGGACATTGACAAACAATGTAGAACTAGATCAGACGCCGCAGAACGCGGCGTCTGACCAGGTTCCAAACTGTTTGCATCAAATAAAGGAAGTTCTATAAATCATAGTAATAGTTATGAAATGTTTTTCTCTACTCTGAATTATTGTAGGTGGATCATGGTGACGTTTCCATTACGCTCAATGGGAAAACGTTATCGCCATGTTAGAATGAAAATTATCCATACAATCTTTCTATTGGAAATGGACCTGTCTAAGGAGTTGAGGTACAAGAGTTACCTGTGATAAAAAGGATAAGGTACACAGGGAATGGTATGCGTTATTTGGCTGATTAATTTGATTGCATGTTTACATAAAGGTCAGTGAAAAAGCCTCGTTAAAATGGAAGTGTCAGGCTCCGATTGCTACAATAAAATATATGTACGTGTGGTCAGATCTGGCTGCTGGGGAGAGGCAGATGGCTAGCGCCAGCTTAGAATTATATTCTGTCACGAAGAAATAATTTCAAAGGTAGATTTGGAACATGAGGCGTGATGTATAAATATGTCTAGTTTCATTCAGTGTTTTTCCTGGGCAACACAAGTTGCAGTAGTAACATACCAACACCAACGCATATTGGTCTATAGCTGGTTTTAGAAGATTGATTTGTCTCTCTTACTAAATATAGTCTATCTTACTAAATAAAGTTAGAGATACAGAGATATATTTCGTTTTGATTATCAAGAAAGGAGCATACCGTTGCATTATAATATGAAGTTTAATAATCTTTACGACTCACTGGACCATTACAGCAGAAGACAAATTGATGACATTTTTTTTTTTTTTTTTTTCCATGAATATAGGATTTGGCTTTTCGTACAATTTGCATGAAATGTCAAGGCCTATTTTCTGGAAAAAATATGAAAAAAAAAAACAAAAACATATTTCAAAATGTCCTCTGCTGACGTTTTTTTCCAACGTGGAAAACGTTAGGGTTTTAGTCCAATACCGCCGTCTTCACACTAGACATCAGGTCCACCAGGAATTGAAAATTATTCCCGTTTGCAATCATCATTATCGTCTTTAATTTTATCGTGCATTTTATTTCACGCATTTTTCAGAGGAAAAAGCTCTGTAAAAATTGTGTTTGCTCCCTTCTCAATAGGATAATAAACGTCAAAAAGATTGCCTTTGGAAACAAACAACACACTACGAATAAGAAAATGGGAGTCTCGGTTTTACTGAGACTCTTCATAAGCAGTAATAAAGTTTGCAACACTGCTAACGCTCTGTAGCGTACACATGAGCAGCACCCAATTTTCAAATATGTCACAATGGGCCCAATGATCACAAAGGAATTGGAATATAATCTGCACAATGGGGATGTACGGCGAGACGGTCTACAGCTGCCACACGGAACAAACACCAACTGAAATGTAGTAAAATAAACGTCAAAAAGATTGCCTTTGGAAACAAAAAACACACTACGGATTAAAAAATGGGAGTCTCGGTTTTACTGAGACTCTTCATAAGCAGTAATGAAATTTGCAACACTGCTTACGCCCTCTAGCGTATAAATGAGCAGAGCTTCATTTTTAAATATACCATAATGGGCCCAATTATCCCAAAGGAAATGGAATATGATCGGCACTATGGTGATGTACGGGGAGACGTCTGCTTTCTAAGGAAAGAATTTACTCTCCCGGGGAGCAAACTCTTTCATTTTTTTGAGTAGATCCGTTTTGAGAAGGGGTTTGGTGTAAAAAATGCAAACAAGAAGTTATAAACCTTTATTTCTTTTAAAAACCGGCAGAAAATTCACCTTGTGTATTGTACCCCCATAAGGGTAGAGACCATTTCTGAAAGCAAAAATACTAAGATTTCAAATTCATGTCTAAAAAAAAAAATGACAGTGTATTTCTTTGAAATATGACGAGGTCTGGTTTATCCTTTTACCTTTATTTCACCTATAATTACTACACGTCATATTCTGTATGAAAACTGGAATTATTTTGGAAAATAAACTACATTTTGTCAGACAGAATAAACTTACCATATTTACCCGAGTATTTTGACATCATTACTCTCCGTCATAATTACCTTTAAAAGTTCATATGCCTACTAAGAGGGTCTAAACGCATTGACGTAATTGCAAAAAAGTAGTTCTGGCTCTCTCCTGTTTTCTAACGCTTATTTACGGCAATGTTCGGTATAAATATGGACCTCAGTGTATGAAAAATGAGTTATTTGTGGCTGTAATTATATATTAAGGAAATGCACAGTCTGAGATATTTTCTATGGATTTCATTTTGTTTCCGATTACTAATGACTTTATCTTGAAATATTTGCGACAAAAGTCTATCTCTTACAATTGCATGTGTACCCAGCGAAGACTCAGATCAGCCATCGCATCCGTGCAGTTTGATTAGAGTCATCTCAGGGCGCTGCGTGGGTAGCCAAAGATCCAAAGCGCCTTCAGGTGGACAGCGAACACTCTGATCAGCCTACTCTGACTAGATGTTCGTGTTAAAAGCCCTTGACAACTTGTACCATGTGCCGTGTCATTACGAAAACACACCTATTCAATATAATAGCACTTTTTTATGGCTGCAAAAACGAAAAGTTTCAGTTGAAAAAATGTGATCTTTTTGTTATTTGTTTTGCTCGAAACTGTGATTGTGGTACTCATTAGAACCGCCTCATCGAGGCGGTTCTAAAGAGTACCCACAATCAATGTTTTCTAGCAGAAATAAGAAAAAATAATGTATACCCCCTGCAAACCCCATTTTTTCTGTATAAAAGTGGGATTTGAGGGTGTCAAAATTACATAGACATGTTTTCGTGATGTAAACAAATACGCCTTTGGCAACACTGAGCATTCAGGGACATTTTTAAGCAGGTACAAGTACAGGACAATGACCAATTCTGTGTTCACGATCTTGAGCAGGTTGTCTGACCCAGTTCTAGATATACTTAAAATGTTCACCTCTAACTTTTTAAAATGGACGCTTACGTCTTTGAATTCGTTCGTTGTTTTGAAACTGGATGTCAACAGAAGTCGCCAACAACAGCAATATTTGTAGTTCCTGTTGAACCATATGATAAATAAATTCTATAAAAAAAAATTTGTCATTGGAAATCCCTGAACACGGTAATATGAGTCTCAGTTTCATTGAGACTCTTCATATAGCAGCAATTTGGTTTCCAATGCTACGTACGCTCACTAGCCCCGGCTTAAGCAGAACCCGATTTTCAAAGATCGCAGAATGGGCTTGATGATTCAAAGAAAATAAAATATAAAATACACTATTATAAAATACGGAGAGACTTTCTAAGACCACAAAGTACTTATCATCAGCTGCAGTGAAGTCAAATAAAATCTGTAAAGCCAAGTTACCCTTGGAAACACCACCAAACCTGATGTTTTAACCGTCTTACCAAATGTGTGTACATTGCAACTTTTTCTTTTATATATATATTTGGTCTGCGAAATGAAAATATCGGGTTAAGTAAATACACTGTCAGAAGCGATAGTATATGCCACATAGCGCAAAGTTGACCCATGTTCTATTTATCAAATAAACCTAAATAAACTCTGTGGTTCTAAAGGACCAGAAAATACAAAGCACGTTATACTAAACTACGGTTAGGCATTTTGGGTCATCGCATATATGTAACACCAGTTGTAATGATTATAAATTCGTTCTGAAAAGATAGATCCTTTGGAAGCAATAACAACAATAATAATAATAATAATAATAATAATAATAATAATAATAATAATAATAATAAAATAAAATAAAAAAAAAACTTAAAAAAAATAAAATAAAAAAATAAAGAAAGAAAAAAATCAGAGAAGCGAAACTGGCAGACTCGGTTTTATTTTTTATTAAGTCTGTTAATGATGTAATCTAACATGCTTGACTGTTCATGTCTCCTAGCCGCGGCGGATTGATATTCTGGTTAATTCTTTTATGTCTCCTAGCCATGGCGGATACATATATTGGTTAACTCTTTCATCCCTGAGTTTCTGATGTGGACGCTTCCATATTCGAATCTGGTCAGAATCATTGTTCCAAATAAGCGTCTCGGTAAAAAATATCAAAAATGGCAAACAGTGTAGATCCAGATGAGACGGCTAATAATGAGCCGTCTCATCAGGATCTACACTGTTTGCAAAAAAAAAAAAATATTTTGCTCTGCAGGACTGAAAGGGTTTAATCCATTTATGCCGAGCGGACTATTCTACCTCAACTCTTTGGACCGGTCCATTTCTTGTATGTGGGGTGTCTGGTTGTTTTTTATATTCATCATGTAATGTAGAAACTTCTGAATTTGATGTAAACAGTGTAGACCCTGATCAGACGCCACAAAATGCGGCGATCTGGATCTGCACTGTTTGCCAATGTCCCTTTTATGAGACGCAAGGCTTAAATTGGTTAAATAAAGCCAAATGAGCTAAATGACCCCAAAGGATCATAAAATATAAACTATACTAAAATATGACACACCCGTTTATATTCCATATGGCAATTGATCGTACGTCTGTCATTACTGACAATGACCAATCCTAATTAAATGCGTGAAGTGTTATTGTTTTTGTGTTCTATGATGGCTGATGAGACCAGTCTTGGCTCTAAACTGCCTGTTGCAGATAGAACAAGAGAGGTCTGAGGAAGAAAGCTCTATTGGTGACGCTCTGGCTTTCCGCTGCGCACGTTTCTGTCCGGCTTCGCTGATTATTTTTGCTTCGTATTCACCAGCACCCCTTCTTATGAGGCCTCGCCACTTTGCTTGACCCTGTTTAATCTGTTCACATGTATCTGTTGGTATGTTGAAGTCTTTAAGGGAGGCTTTGAGGGTGTCCTTGTATCGCTTCTTCTGACCACCATAGGAGCGTTTTCCGAGTTGTAGTTCTCCGTATTTTCTTTGGCAAACTTTCATCAGGCATTCTTGTAACCTGGCCTGCCCATCTTAACTATGCCAATTTCAGAAGAGCATTTACACTCTGCATCCCTGCCCTTTTCAGGACCTCTGTGTCTGGAATCCTGTCTTGTCACTTGATCTTTAGAAGTTTTCTAAGACAGCTTGTATGGAAGTGGTTCAGTTTTTTGGCATGTCGTTGGTAAACTGATCAAGTTTCGCTTGCGTATAATAGTGTTGGCAGCACCACGGATCTGTACACTTTCAGCTTTGTGTCTAATCTGATTCCACTTCGATCCAAAATACTTCGACTTAGTCTGCCGAATTCTGCACTAGCTTTGGTAATCTTGGCATTGACTTCATCATCAATGTGCACAACTCCAGACAATGTGCTTCCAAGATAGGTAAACTTGTCTACCACTTGCAACCGTTGACCTTTCACCTTGATGGTAGGCTCCTTGTAAGGCTTTCCAGGTGCTGGCTGATATACCATCTCAGTCTTTTAGATGCTGATTCACATTATGAATATTGCCATATAGCTGTCACATGAATCAGATACTTGATCCACACCTAAATGCAAAAAGAGGAAAGAATTTGCTCCAAGGGGGAACAATTTCATTCCTCATACAGTAGATCCTTTTCCAAAAGGTACAGTCGACTCCCGTTATCTCGAATTCCAAGGGACTCACTTAAATACTTCGAGATATCCGTACCTCGACATATCAGAGTTGAGAGAGTGAGGAAAACAATAAATTGAACAACCACATTTAACAAATGAATATGTAATTTGGCTCCTGAAGTTATATATATATATATATATATATATATATATATATATATATATATATATATATATATATATATATATATATATTTATATATATATATATATATATATATATATATATATATATATATATATAAAATAATGTGGAAAAGAGGAGAAATTGCTCCTTAGGAGCAATTTCTCCTCTTTTCCACATTATTTTGTTAACTGTTGTCATAGTTTCATGTTAAAACAGGGTCCAGATTTTCACTTCGATATTAGCGGTAATTCGAAATAAACGAGTTCGAGATAACGAGTGCAGCCCCGTAAAATATTGGCTTGAGCTGCAGTTTAGTCCCAGATAAGACACAGACGTCCGATCAGGTACTGTTTACCACTTATCTAGGAGTTCACGTTGACAGGTAGTTAAGTGATTGAAAATTACGATAAAAAATGAAGGTGTACCAATATTAGGATAAATACGGTATATATCACATGTGATTCCGATAGTAATGTCCTAGTTAACACACAACGTCGTAACAACGTCGCTTCGACGTCGCCACGACGTCATGACGTCGCGGCGACATCCGAGCGATGTTAATACGACGTTGTGTGTTTACTGGTGTGTAGTAATAGGCAAGCAGTGAAACCATGTTAAATAATTTCAGGGATCGTGTCTGCCATACAAATCAATTGGTTAAATTCAAATAGAATTATTGCTCTAATTGCTGTCAACTACACTATTTACCTTAAATGTTTGGATAGTTATGCCCAAGCAAACACAGATGAAAACATGGAACTTTTCGTAAGGGACAGTTTGAGTAGAGTTCGTCTTCAGTTTAGGCATGCAGTGAGATTTTTCGGTAGAAAAGTAGATTTAATCGAATTATAGGATGAAACGATGAACAATTAGGCATCCGAATATATTAGTCGGAATACGGTATATTGACTTTTAATACTGAAGAAGTTACAATGTGGGAAAATTACAACTAAATGCGAAGCCCAGCATCTCTGCGCAGTCTACTCAGGTCTTTATTTATTGTGTTTATTGACATTTTAGAGCATAATGTTTAATTGCTGTATGTAGCCTATCCCTTTACCATACTTGACATAAAATTTAATCAAATTCTATTTGACTACATGTTGATATGTCTAAAAACTCGGCGAGGCGCTTCCAATGAGTACCCAAAATATATGTTTTCGTGCTGAAATAAGAAAAACATTTACCTGATACCTTATCTAGACCTATGCTTCTGTACCTTAACCTTGGCCGGCCTCGATGGCGCAGTCGGATGCGCGTCCGACTGGTGATCAGGAAGCGGCAGGTTCGATCCCCGTCCAGTCCGCAACATTCTACGGTCATTCTCTCCCTTCCTTTGAATCAAGAAGGGCAGTTGTTAGTTTCTGGCGAAAGAATGTGCACAATGTGGTTAATTGCTTAGAGACCTTAATAGTATTAATTGGGCCGTTAAATTCCAAACCAAATAACAGACGTAACCTTGACGTTAATTGTTTAACCACTTATAACTGAGAGCGTTTCCCTCCATTTTGACCTGTCTTTCAACTGCCCTTTGTGAACTTGCAAAGCTAAGACCTGTACAGTCCTTGATGTTGTCTTCTCATCTTTTCTTCGGTCAGCCCCTTCTTTTAGTCCCTTCACCTGTGCCTTGCAGAATTGTCTTTGCCATGCCAGAGGAACGTAAGTGAGACTAAACAACCTGAATTCTCATTTCTTGACCATAATGAGAGGGCCATCATGGAAACCAGTGGCATCTCAGATTGTTATTAACCCTTCTCTTGCTAAACACGACATGCCCTCTCTTGGCAAACAGTGTAGATCCAGATCAGTTGGCTTCTTCAGAAGCCAACTGATCTGGATCTGCACTGTTTGTCATTAAATATGTGAATTTCTATCAAAACCCCAGATCAAGTCATCTAATTGGCTGGAAATTAGAAGTAGGCGTGGCATCTTAATTTATTCAGCATGACAAGGGTTAAATTGGTTGAAACTCTACCAAGTAACCCGAGTCCCCTTACACAGAGAAATTTCAGTGCAAGCTATACTGGTTTCAGTTTTAGTTCTGCATCCATTTTTTTTCACAATTTTAATGGTATTTAGCTGTTAAGATTGTAATGCATTTATTTCTTTCTTCCGTCTTTTAAGTTATGTGCAGTTTTTTGTTTAATGTTTTGATGTTTGCCTAAGGGAAATGTTTCTATCTGTTAGCATTACGTATCCACCATCCCTCTTTAATCAAACTGTCCTGTTTTGTTGAAAGTTGGCAACCCCATGAGATGCCTGCAATGGCTTAAGTGCTCTTATTCTTAGAATGAATTGCGCATGAATGAATCACGGATTTTTGTTATATTGAAAAGTCCAACAAACTTATTCACGTGAAATATGTAATTCAAACTTATTCTAATTTCTGTATCATTGCCATCAGCTAAATTACAACGATAATTCAACATAAATTCTTATTCTGTCTAACAAAGCCAAAACGTCTCTGGATCCTTTGCCTACTGTTTTTCCTCTAAATACTGGGACATGGTAACTCCCTACAATAATTGTTCTAATTTGAACAACTTGTTACTTCCTGGTAATGTGTCTAAACACTACCTCGTACTGGAGGAGTGGCAAACAATGTAAACCTGATCAGATGCCGCGGCGTCTGATCTGGAAGTACGGTGTTTGCACATGGGTGTCCGTCTCAATACTTAGAATAAGTACGAACTTTTAGTACAAGTAATTGCTGTCACTGAATGACTCCATGTTTATTTGTTACCGTATTCACTCATCCAAGTACAAAAACGTGAGCATGTATAATTTCCTATCACCAAAGGACTGAGGGCTGGTCTGAAACCATTTAAAAACGACAGCATATTATTAGGTGTGTCGAATGTACTCTATCAAACAGACCCATATTAAACAGCTCAGAATTATTTTTTCCTGCAATTTTGCCACTCAGCAAATATCTTTGTGTCATATCACCTAATACGTTGCAAACCATTACGAAAACATGCCTATATAATAATGACCCCCTTAAACCCCACTTTTATATAGTAAAACGGGTTTACAGGGGTATACATTATATTTCTTATTTCTGCTTAAACCATAGATTGTGGGTACTCGTTAGAACCGCCTCGTCGTGGCGGTTCTAACGAGTACCCACGATCTATGATTTGAGCAGAAATATGAAAAATATCAGAGTTTTTTATTTGAAAATTTTCAGCTTTTGGAGGTGAAATTTTCTATATATTTGAATAGGCGTGTTTCCGTAATGAAAATGATTTGTTGAAATTTAATAAGTATAGTAATGATTTACGAAGGCATCGGAAGTTAAAAAAAAAAAAAAAAAAAAAAAAAAAAAAAAATTCTAGCGGCCTAATTTTGATTCGTTAGTTGCTTTTGTTTTTGTTGTTGAAAAGTGATAGGTAACATATTCTTCCAATAACAGCTCGTCTTTTATTAATAACTTTGATCTGATAGTGGCTAAATTTATTGGGACTGAAACTTACTTTGATTGCTTTGGTTTGTGGCATACATCACGAAAACAAGCCTATATAATATTGACCCCCTTAAACCCCACTTTTATATAGTAAAAACTGGGGTTTATAGGGGTATACATTATTTTTCTTATTTCTGCTCAAAAACATAGATTGTGGGTACTCGTTAGAACCGCCTCGCCGAGGCGGTTCTAACGAGTACCCACAATCTATGTTTTCACCAGAAGTATGAGAAATATCCGAATTTTTATCTGAAAATTTTTCAGTTTTTAGTGGTTTAAATGTTCAGTATATTTGAATAGGCGTGTTTTCGTAATGTTTAGTATGCTGTGAGCGAATCTGTAGGCTTACCAGCCAGTGTTAGTGTCATTAGAAAAGAAAGTCATCACGAAAACATAACCTGTATAATTTTGATCTGTTTAAACCACTTAAAACCGGGCTTTACAGGGATATACAGGGATATACATTATTTTTTTATTATTATTATTTCTGCTCAAAACATAGATTGTAGGTACTAGTTAGAACCACCTCGTCAAAGCGGTTCTAACGAGTACCAACAATCTATGTTTTGAGCAGAAATATGAAAAATATCAGTTTTTTTTATTTGAAAATTTTCATTTTTTGGTGGTAAAATTTTCAGTATATTTGAATAAGCATGTTTTCGTAATGCATTAGAATACCCATTGATGTGGACCATCCCTGTAAATGAAAAATGGTCCATTATACTCGGTTAAATTTGTTTCAATGGATATAAATACATATAATGGCCATATTATTTAGTCTGATGGGTTCTTTAAAGGAAATGGGTGTACTTGTTACTTTTGCCGCCATTTTAAAATGGCTATCTAATTTCAACTTTTATGTCGTCTTGTTTGCTTTGCTTGTCGTCTTGTCGTCTTGTTTGCTTTGCCTCTTTGCACACAATTACGAAAACATGCCTATTCAAATACATAGAAAATTTTCACCTCCAAAACATGAAAAATTTCAGATAAAAAACACTGATATTTTCCATATTTCTGCTCAAAACATAGATTGTGGTACTCGTTAGAACCGCCTCGATGAGGCGGTTCTAACGAGTACCCGCAATCTATGTTTTGAGCAGAAATAAGAAAAATAATGTATATCCTGGTAAACCCCAGTTTTACTAAGTACAAATGGGATTTAAGGGGGTCAAAATTACAATGTATGTTTTCGTGATGCATGTCTCTTCTGAAATGAATCTATCCTTAAAGCAAAGAGTTTGCTCCCGATGGGGAGACTCTTTCCAGAAGAGTGCCGAAAATAATTCTAAAAAATACACCTTTCCTAAAAGGTTATCAGTTCCTTTTAATGGCTTTGTTTTCCAAATTTTGTGGTGTTTCACAGGATTTTATCTGTAACACACTTAACAGGTCTCCGTTCGTAAAACAAAAACGAGAATAATAATAGATATTTCGCACGCACATTTGAGATGGAGTGTGCCAGACTTTGATATCCCAACAAGGAAGATATATCAATAATACGAAAACCAACCTTATTATAAGACTGCACGCTATGGCCGTGGGTATTCGGACATATAATAGTAGAATGTTGCAGGAGGCTGAAACTATTGATGATGCGCGGGTTCGTGCTGTCATCACGAAAACATGCCTATATAATTTTGACCCCCTTAAACCCCACTTTTATACAGTAAAACTGGGACAGGGGTATACATTATTTTTCTTATTTCTGCTCAAAAACATAGATTGTAGGTACTCGTTAGAACCGCCTCTACCCACAATCTATGTTTTTGAGCAGAAATATGAACAATATCAGAGTTTTTTTATCTGTAAATTTTCAGTTTTTAGACGTGAAATTTTCTATATATTTAAATAGGTGTGTTTTCGTAATGAATTCAGTATTTGCATACAGAATTGAGCCATTAACTTTTAACACCCTCTGGGCTGATCCAGCAAACGACAAATTGGTGATATTTGCTTTCTATTTCACCCCCCCCTCCCCCACCCCCCACCAAAAAAAAAAAAAAAAAAAAAAAAAAAAAAAAAAAAAAAAAAAAAAAACACAATATTTGTCATTTCATGCCATTTGTGTCCATTGGAGAAAATTTGTATGAAATGTAAAATTATGTTCTCTGGGAGAAAATAAGAAAGCTATTTTGCTATGTGGTCTGTTGAAAAAGTTTACCCATCATACTAAGCGTCAATGCCTGCTCACGGTGTCACTGATGCTTTAATCAAAATTTCTTGAAATCGTGAAACACATTTTTTTTTCACGGAAATGTATCCATTAAAATGACGGGAATAGCTTAGAATACAAAGTTTACATTATTGAAGCTTGCAACATAATTAGAAACATTGTTGATCAATTTTGTAATTCTTCCGAAAACGCCGGAAGCTTAGACATTTTAATGGGTCATTTAGAAAATGGCTTCCACCAAGCGAAATTGACATTTCGGAATATATGACTAGACAAGCCCCAGATTGCGCTGCGCATGTGCAAAATCTGAGCAGAACATATTCTATTCGTCATGCAATCTTTTGTATTCATAGTCCGTGTAAACTGGCAGCGATGTTTCTGGTCAGTCTGGGCTGATCTGAAGGATGCTTTGCGCTAAAGTGACATAAGCCCAGTTTTCACTTTGCCGTATCCGAACCATATCTCGGAATGTTCGAGGAAAAGTTAATGAACAATTGACAGCTAGAATCAGACTGATCCGCGCCATGAGAAATTAACTACTTTCTATGAACATCGAGGACAGTCTGTCCCGAGTTTTCGCTATACTCTGTTTAACAACATTATGTCAACATGTCTATATATAAATTAATACTTCTTTGACATATTTAGATAAGCCATTTTTAACCAAACATATTGATATTTTTTATGTCTTCACAAAAATATATGTCGCGGGTTTTTATTATAACACCACAACATCAAGAGAAGAGATCAGAAAAGAAAGGCACAACGTACGAAAAGGGTCATTATGCAATTTGCGGGCAACGCGGGCCCTGATCAGCCTGCGCATTTGCACAGGCTGATCAGGCCTTCGTTGCCCGCTTACAGAATCAATGGATATTGTAGTATATGCCGACAAACAGACAATGCTCAGATCAGACTGCACAGATGCACACACTCATCTGGATCTTTGCTGGTGACATATGGCGTAAGGGCCTTTTTTTCCACGTTACACATTAATTTTATCTTGATACCTCTCTTGAGCTATGTAAGCCAGGACATTTTCACTATATAATATGGGAGATGAGGCAGATTTTTGTTGTTGAGCACATGAAGACAAATTTACATAGACTTATGCACATTGTCTTGCAAACGTAATGATTTAACTCATCTATGCTGGGCGTCCCACATAAGAGACATTGACAAACATTGTAGAGGTTCATCAGACGCATCAGAACGCGACGTCTTATCAGGATCTATACTGTTTGCATTAAACGCAGGAATTTCTATATAAAGAATAAAAGTTAAAATAAGCTCGACACCCCTTGAATAGGAAATGGACCTGTACAAAAATTTAAGAAATAGAGGAGCCACTCTTTCTGTAAGAAAACCATAGTGGGGGGGGGGGGGGGGGGGGGGTGGGGTGGGGGGGGGGCTTAAGCATCATATGAGAAGACTGTTAAACTCGGATGAGCAAGCTGGACTTCCCAGCTACTGTATGCATATAGACCTTGTCATCAAAAACGGTCTCCGGGGCCATCATCACGAAAGCATACCTATATAATTTTGACTCCATTAAACCCCACTTTTATATAGTAAAACTGGGGTTTACATGGGTATATATTAGTTTTCTTATTTCTGCTCAAAAACATAGATTGTGGGTAGATGTTAGAACCGCCTTGCCGAGGCGGTTCAAACGAGAACCCACAATCTATGTTTTGAGCAGAAATATGAAAAGTATCAGAATTTTTATCTGAAATCGTTTTTGGTGGTGAATTTTTCAATATATTTGAATAGGCGTGTTTTCGTAATGTGTGCTAACAGCGGATCCACATTATCTGATTAATCTCTTTTCTTCATTTTCCGAAAGTTGTTCTTTTGTCTGGGAAGAAGTAAATGGAAACTTTTGTCATGATTTAGTGTGAAACCTTATTTGCCGTTACTTTATATGCCCAAAATGTTTTTTTTTTTCTATCCATCCTGTTTTATAAAACACATAGTAAAAATGGCTGTACATTGTACTAAAAGTCGATAGGGTAGGTAAATTGGAGGCAGGTTTTAAACAAGTTCCGCTTTCTGAAATTTACACAATACTGTAATGAAACATTAGTTAATAAAATCATTGGAGATAAGCAAAACTTTTTTTTAAACATATAGAAATTGCATAGGTCAGATCAACGTTTGGGTTTAGATTAAGGACACTATTTGCAAATACAGCGAGGACACAGAAAAAAAAAATAATTATAAGATATGGTCAATCGAAACAAACTTTTTTGAATTCAAAAAACCGCCAAGCAGAACATATTTCTCCAAATGATGATGTGGAAATTGACTGTAGACTGTAGATTCTTTCATTTTTTTTTCTTTGCCTACAAAATATTTGATACTATGATATTAATAAAACGAGAACCAGGAAAAGGCCTATTCAGCACAGATGCACTAGTTGATCTTGTGTTCTTAAGACCTTTTTTTGCCATGACACGTATAGTTGAAGGGAAGTGGATAAACTTTCAAGGGAGACAACTTTCTCTGAATTGTTTGCCTCCTTCCGAAAAGAGATCTACTCTAAAAGGAAAGAATTTGCTCCCTGCGGGAGCAAATTCTTTCCTTTAGAGTAAAAATCTTTTCAGAAGGGCCTAGTTGAGCAGGAAAGGAAACAGTAAATCACAAAAGTTATTTCCCTTGTGCAAATAGCAAAAATCTTCCAAATGTGTCGAGTGTCCTTAACCAGTTGGAATTACAGCTCTCTGCGACAGAGAGCGTACGTGACAGTCTTCGTGTTGGGACAAAGTCGGCTCATTAAAGGTATTGACGTCTCTACAATCATTATAATTAATTATTATGCGTTTGGACAGCGGAGAATACTTATGTGATTGTACGGCCGTCGTTTCAAGTAACAAGGTTTGTCTGGAGACAGGTTATCTCTGCTTATTCTTGAAATAACCACGTTTCAATCTGACAGCTTTCGCAAACCATCAGTTAGGCTAACTCAGCTTAAGAACATACGAAATTTCTTAACCTTTACTTCTCTCTGGGTTAATTCAGGAGATGACAAATTGCTGATAGTTTTCTTATTTTTTCCAGGAAACTGGATTTGACATTTCTAGTGGAGACAATTTGCCTGAAATGTCAAAGTCTATTTTCTGGGAAAATTAACCCTTGTCCTGCTGAACCCGGATATACCCTGCCTTTGTAAACAGTGTAGATCCAGATCAGTTGGCTTCTGAAGACAACTGATCTGGATCTGCACAATTTGCCATTAAATTTGCGAAATTATAGCAAGATTCCAGATCAAGTAATCTGATAGGCTGAAAATTAGAAGTAGGCATGGCATCTTAATTTATTCAGCAGGACAAGGGTTAAGATTATTATTTCAAAATGTCGTCTGCTGTGCAGTCCAATCAGTGAACAGAGAGGGCCCTGATCCGATGACGCATTCGGCATGTGCCCATTTCTCGCATTGCCACCAACCCAATAATATGATAGATAACCGGCGTTATAGAAGGTGTCTAACATAGAAAGATATTATCCATGAACCAGAAATGGTCGACTTTTAATATCGTATTCGAATAACTAAGCGTAAGCTGAGTTTCTGCACATGGATATAACTTTTGATGCTCTTTACAGAGTTATACAAATGAGTCAAGTGGCATATTTTGTTCGTATCTGTCAATGAAAAGCGCCATGAAACGCTTACAAAAGGCTTTTGACTAGTTGTGAGCCAGTGTGAGATATTGAATTCGGCGATGTGCGTCCAGCAAAGATTCAGATCAGACTGCGCATTGCAGTCTGATCATGGGTTTCGTTCTTCAGTTAGCCAATGATCCATTTTATTTTCATGCGGACATTGCAGCTGATTTGAGTTTTTGCTGTACTCTTAACAGATGTTGGCTTTCCATGATTTGTGTGGTTCTTATTTAACCGCGGGTGCTCTCCTTAACTTTAAAATGGTCCTGCTGAACTCGGGTATGCCCTGACGTAGGGAACAACGTAGACCAAGATCAGTTAACTCCGTTAGAAACCAATTGATCTGGATCAGCACTGCATGCCATTAAATATGTGAACATGTATCAAGAGCCTGGATTAAGCTATCAGCTGGCTGAAAATTAGAAGTGGACATGGCTTGTTAATATATTCAGCATGGCAAGGCTTAACTTGATGTCCACGAGTTGTTGCTTCGTGGGTCATTGCAGTTGAAGTGGCTCGATGGGAGGGCTCACCCGGAAAGTCGCCTATTATCATCACGAAAACATACCTATATAATTTTGACCCCCTTAAACCCCACTTTTATATAGTAAAACTGGGGTTTACAGGGGTATACATTATTTTTCTTATTTCTGCTCAAAAACATAGATTGTGGGTACTCGTTAGAACCGCCTCGTCGAGGCGGTTCTAACGAGTACCCACAATCTATGTTTTGATCAGAAATATATAAAATATAGGAATTTTTCATCTGAAAATTTTCATTGTTTGGTGGTAAAATTTTCAGTATATTTGAATAGGCATGTTTTCATAATGATATCTGCAGCTTCTCTGCATCGCGAATCATGACAGTTGGTAATTTGGTATGCTCGGAGGAGGATGTTTACTGCTTGTTTATAAGCCGAGGTTATAAACTTTTTTCATGCTCAACTCAGCTGAACATGAAATTTGTCCTGCTAATAAATCACAAATTACTGATAATTGCAAATTCTTTCGTGCTATACATAGCTGAGCATGAAAATTTCTCTGCATATAAATATGAAAATACCAACTGAGTTGAGCATGAAAAAAGTTTTATAACCTCGGGGCCTGTTCTTCAAACAGTTAACGTTTAGTGCTGCGATTAAGTTAATTACAGAAACGTGCGTGCATCCAGCAAACTAAATGGCATTTCACGTCTTTACTTTATGTTATTTATGTTATTGCTGCACGTTTATATCACTATTTCCTCGAAAAATCTGATTGCTGTAAAATTGTTCTGTAACCAGTGGCCCAAATATGAAATTCTTTTCGCATTCATTCTGAGGTCCTTTTCTGCACGAGGCGCCTTAAAATGGAACCTCATAGTGATACGATTGATACGCACTGTGAGAATGTTTGAAACTAAAATATTGTTTGATTTTTTTTTTGTTGCCTAATCAACTGAAAATAGATTAAGGAACTGGAAACCGTACCTTAAATAACAGAACAGCCTTACAGAACGGAAATATCGCGTAATGATGGATGCATTTTGATTATGCCTGCGTGTTAAATATAAATTACTTAAATGGCCAATGGCTTCTTATAATGATGTAAATACCGTATTAACCATAGATAAGACACACTATTGTCTCAGTTTCTAAACCTCATTTGTGGCCATTTCTGTTCAAGCTGAGTCTTTCATCAAGACGAAGGGGTGCAGGGACGTGCTGTCTTGACACTGGTCCGCCACTGGGTTCCTAATAGATAAGTGTGGCAAGGTAAGGCTGGTGCTGCTAGGCTTGCTCAAAACCCAATGTTCTGATGTGGGGAGTTGTTTTTTAATGAAAATTATGCAAATATATTTTGCTGTATTTGCAGCTAAATGAAAGCCGCCGGAAGGAAATATACTTGGTTTAAACGATATTTTATTTTAACTCCAATAGACGAACAACACAAATACACAAAATACAGGATATATGAGGATCTGAACGGAAGCCTATGGCTTATAGAATTCATTTCCTCGCAATATCTTAACTCACAACAATAAGTTTTCACACTGTAACAACATGTATAACTAGTTAATCCTTGTCCTGCTGAACCCAAACATACCCTGCCTTTACAAACAGTGTAGATCCAGATTAGTTAGTCTGTGAAGAAGCCATCTGATCTTGATCCGCACTGCTTGTCACTGAGTATGTGAACCCATTCTTAGTACTACATTGCGGACCAAGAAATCCGACCGCCTGGGAATTGAAAATGGGCGTGGCATCTTAGTTTCTTCAGCATGGCAAGGGTTGGTATCATTTAAACAAATATCAGATATATTCCTGAATAAAAGAATGAAAAGATATTGAAATATAAGTAGAAAAGGTGATGAATGGCTATATAAGACCATGAAATCATCAGGCCAGCCACCGTGGAGCGCAACGCCGAGCATGATTCTGAACTAAAATATATACTTATATACATTTACTAGAAAATATGTTCATTTTGCATATGCGATACTAACATGGCTTTCAAGCACATATCACTCTTGTGTGATAGTGGGTCGCATGGGTGATACGGTTTTTGCCCAGGCAAAAAAAACATATCACCAGGTCACATGGGTGATGCGGCTTTTTTGCCCGGTCAAAAAAAAATCATATCACCACATTCGGAGCACTTGGCGGTCTTGCCTTTGACTCCGCATACGATATCAAATAGGCAAACTTGTCAGAAAGAAAAAATGTATGATAAGTAGATTATGATATGGCAATTTTCATATCACACCCCATAACAACTCATACTAGCCCACGGGCTGATATGGGTATCTCGGGTTGGTTTAAACATATTGTATTTCAAAGTTACAATGATTATACAAACAGACATGACATATACACAAAAGATAGGATTAGAACGGAAGCATAAGCTTATTTAGTTCTTCTCCTAATACACATATATGAATTGTATGACATCATGGCAGTTTATCATTATTACAAGGATTACTTATTTAACGTGGACAATACGATATATGAACAGAGACTCAACCAATCATTATAGCAGAATGAAATTAAAACAACTCTGCAGTAACAGGAGATACCATAATACCACAATGATGGTTTGAGCGACAATGAAAAAAGAAACAAAGAAAAAGAAAAATAAGACAATAGAAAAAAAGTATAAAAAGGTAATCCGGAGCGAGAAGGGGCGGAAGGGTTGGAAGTTTTCACTTGATAATTTCCGATAATATCGTAGGCAGAAATATACTGACCTCATATATCACCAGCTCTGATTTAATCTGATTAGATGATACTACTAGTATCACCTACAGGTAAGTGCTTAAAATCTTTTGCTGTTCTGTATGTACTTGTAAACAGCTTCAAAATGACTTGATTTGTTTCATAAGGAAGTGACTCATCATCATGTAGAAATACATGTAGAGACGCATTACAATATTGAGACACTATCCGAAAAAGTTCGATTCGATGATCTTGATAGAAGTTACAAGATACGAAAAAATGTTCCGCGTTTTTAACATCACCACTTCTACAAGAACAGAGTGGGTGTCTGAAATTGATTTTACAATTAAGCCATGATTTAAAGAGCTACAGCCTGTGCGTAGCCTAGTATGCAAAATTTGTAACTTTCTGCTTCCAGTAAAAAAAATATTTTGGAACTGCAGTTTTATTTCGGCTTATCTGTCGTTTAAAAGAATCAATTGAATCTAAATATTTATCATTTTCTGGTAAAGTGTTCCATTCTCGTATGACAGACGGTAGGAATGAATTGAAGTACAAGGCAGTTCTCGCGTTAATAGTTTGGACATCATTTGCGTTTCTCAAATTGTAACGTGATCCTTCGTTAACTGAAGAAGGAACAAGTGATGAAAGATAATCAGGAGTTAAGTTATTATACATCTTGCAGAACAGAATCAGCTTATGATTAATTCTTCTTTTTTCGAGAGTTTCCCAACAAATTTCTTTGTAAAGATTTTGAATTGATATGAGTTTAGTAGTACCAGAAACTATTCTAGCTGCTTCTATCTGTATTTTTTCGAGTTCCTGCTTTTCATAATCGCAGCATTTATCCCAAATAACGTCCGCATTTTCTAAAATAGGTCGTATAAATGTTGTATAAATTATTTCTAAAGATTTCCTCTCTAGTTCATATTTTAATCTACGCATAATATTAATTCTTGTCCAAGCTTTTTCTTTAATATAGTCAATATGTTTATGCCAAGAGCCATCATTTGAAAAATATATTCCTAAATGTTTGTGAAATTTAACTTCTTTGATTTGCTGCCCTAACATGATTAAGGAGGGGTGTACAGGTCTGTTGATTTTCCTGGATATCAGAAGTGTTTCCGTTTTTAAGGGATTGAATTTTACCAACCAAGCTTCAGCCCATTTAACTATTTTTTTCAAGATCTGCATTAAGAATTTCTGCCGCAACATCAGGATTATCGACATTTATGAAAAGACTGGTATCGTCAGCAAAACGACGTATGCTAGATCCAATTTCAGTCACTATATCATTTATGAAAATTAAGAAAAGAAGTGGTCCTAGGATTGATCCTTGAGGAACGCCTGCCTTGATATGCTTTTGATTCTACTCCCTATAAGACAACACGTTGTTTTCTACCATCACGAGAACTAGAAAACCATTTTGATAGATCATCAGAGATTCCTACTGATTTAAGTTTATGAAGAAGACCGGCATGCCAAACGCGGTCAAAAGCTTTACTTATGTCACAAAAAACAGCCCGAGCTTCTTTGCCAGCATCAAGTGTCTGGCAAAATGTATTATACAAGAAAGTGAGTTGGTTAGTAGTAGAAACTCCAGGTATGAAACCAGTTGAAAAGATGCAAGAATTTTATTATCACGGAGATGATTAAACAGATGTTTAAATATAAGTCTTTCGGAGGATTTGCCTAGATTACTCAATAAAGATATAGGTCGGTAATTACAGACGTTAGAAGCATCACCTCCGCCTTTAGGTACAGGATAGACGTGAGATGTTTTAAAACTTATTGGAACTTCTCCTTGATGTACGGACTGATTAAATAAAGTATCTCGGGTTGATATGGGGTATGATACTCGTATGAAAATTGCCATATAATAATCTCTATTTACCGCATATTAGAACAGCTAAATTGTCCAGCTCTACCTGCGCATTCTCGTTTCACTTCGAAATATTTTGGTAATCGCAGAATCCAGTAGTAAATTATAATAACTATGTTCAGACTGCACTGATAAGTCTTTAATGCATTGAGCGTTTTTGGCTTTACGCGTTTATTTGACGAGATTAACGTCACACAAAATATTTACATAATATTTAGCATATTTCACTTATTGTAACAAATACATTTCATTCACACGGTGTCTAATCTTTATCACAGACATTTGAGCCTGGCTCCAGCATTTCGTTTCGTTCGCATTGTATTAAGGCCTGGTTTACTCGAACTAACATTCTTTGGCACATAATATATGGCACAGAAACTGCAACAAATACCTTTCGTTTACACAGTATTTAGGCCTTGTTTACACTAGCAAACATTCGTTGGCATATAACATATGTAGCAGAACTGTAACAATACGTTTCGTTCGTAAGGTATCTAATCTTTATCACAGATATTTAAGTCGGACCCCTGCATTTCGTTTCGTTCTCATGGTGTTAATGCCTGGTTTAAACGAGCAGACATTCTTTGGCACATAAAATATGGCACAGAAAAAAAAAAGTAACAAATAGGTGTCATTCACAGGTTATTTAGGCCTGGTTTGCACGAGCATACACTCTTTGGCACATAACATATGACACAGAAACTGTAACAAATACGCTTCGTACACACAGTTTCTAATCTTTATCTCAGACAATTAAGCCGAGTCCCAGCATTTCATACAAGATTGCATGTACGCCCAGCGAAGACTCAGGTCAGAATACTGCATCTCAAAATTTTACTTTTGAAAACTTTATATCTGTAAACAAGTATAAGCACATTGAAGGTTACAAGCAGTCAAGCAACTCGACGTGCCCTGTTGAGGGACCCTGTATTTTACTGAAAGGGCGGGTTCGGGAAACCTGCCATTTCGTATAATGGACTTTACATAAGATCTTGTGTGTAAAGATTTGTTTGGTTTAATTGTACCGTTTGGACTCACAAACATATGACCCCCACCCCACGTCAGTAAAAGTACCTTCGGACATAAGCACCCGTCGAAGAATCAGATCAGCCTGCGCATTCGCACATTCTGATCAGAATCTACACTGAGCGTATTTTGGATAGCCAAGGAGGCAAAGTATCTTCATGCGGACAACGAGGACTCTGATCAGAATGTGCGGACGCGCAAGCTGGTTTGAATCCTCGCTGGGCGCATATGTCCGAAGGTGCACTTTCTGACGTTGGGGCTAATTTCTGTCGTAGCCCAAAGTAAGCACAGGCAAAAAAAGTGACTGATTCTTCAGTGATCGATCACTCTCAAAGACAACGTGTCTTGTATTTGTCCTAAAAGGGGGTGGGGTGGAGGGGCACTTTATTTCCTTACCATATCTCCTAAAGTTTGAATAAGTCCATCTGACTACTAGGCGATCTGTCAGAAATAGCTGGATGAGTGGCAAACAGCGTATACCCTGATCAGACGCGGCATCTACAGCATTTTATCTGCATCTACACTGTTACCACAGGCCTGTCACTCCTATAACTAGGGTTTTTACGGTAATGGAAATTGAAGTAATTAAAGTCAATCGCCCGTTATAACTTGCAGAGAATCGCACAATTTGTTCTGCAGGCAGGTGCAGCTCTATTCATCAGATAATCAGTTCTGCTCTGTATTTTAACCTTGAGAGCGAACGTTGAAATTAGCTTTTGTTTTTTCATGAGTTTCGTTGTTACATTCCTCTGTTAATACCAATCTAAATTAAGACCACCCCGCTATTAAAAGCAGGGTTTGCCAGTCAAAAATGGTTCTTTTCTTGTTATTATTCTTTATAAGGACCGCCCCACTAATAATAAGGATAGGAAACTTCGTAATCGGAGCCAGTGACTCTGATAATCAAATGTTATGTGACACTTCCGGAGCACGTGCGGCTTCATCACGAAAACACGCTTAAATAATAGTGACCCCCTTAAGCCCCACTTTTATATAGTAAAACTAGGGTTTACAGGGGTAAACATTATTTTTCTTATTTCTGCTCAAAACATAGATTGTGGGTACTCGTTAGAACCGCCTCGCCGAGGCGGTTCTAACGAGTACCCACAATCTATGTTTTGAGCAAACATATGAAAAATATCAGAGATTTTTATCTGAAAATTTTCAGTGTTTGGAGGTGAAATTTTCTATATATTTGAATAGGCGTGTTTTCGTAATGTCGTATATAGCTCCAGATTGCACGTGCTCCGGAAGATTTACATAACATTTGATTATCAGAGCCATTGGCTCTGATTATGAAGTTTCCTACCCATGAATAAGACCATTTTTTTGACAATTCCAAATGTGGTTTTGATAGCGGAATTTGACTTCGGTGATGGAAGTTGGTGAAACTTGTAAAACCAAACTCGCAACAGTTAAGAAATAGAACAACATTTAGTAGATTAAATTTTCATATTTCATCTGAACAGTGTAAGGAGCGTTTCGTTTTGAGTATTTTAGAAAATGTGAAATCATTAATTTGCCCTGTTTCCCTAGTTAAGATTGCAGCTTTAAATTTTGTAGGAACTATGAAGTCAGTAAAAGATGCCTGCTGACATCGGAAGTGATATTGCAGCTTTCTATACGTTGGTTATCGAGCACTATATTTTAGTTACCAGAAACTATATTTTGGTTATCAGAAGCTATATTTTGGTTATCGAACGCATTATTTTGGTTATCGAAAGCATTACATTATACGAGCAGTACAGAAGATGTTAAAGAATAACCACAATCACAAATCATAGCATAACGAAAACATGCCTATATAATTTTGACCCCTTTAAACCCCCTTTTATATAGTAAAACTGGGGTTTACAGGGGTATACATTATTTTTCTTATTTCTGCTCAAAACACATAGATTATGGGTACTCGTTAGAACCGCCTCAGCGAGGCGGTTCTAACGAGTACCCATAATCTAATTTTGAACAGGAATATGAAAAATATCATAGCTTTTTTATCTGAAAATTTTCAGCTTTTGGAGGTGAAATGTTCTGTATGTTTGAATAAGCGTGTTCGTAATGAGACTACGATCAGGCCAACACATGAAATAGCCCCGCAACGAGCAGCTACATTGTCACACAGAGAACAATCAACACCAGAACCCTTAAGGTTATGGTAGTAACTGTATTACATTACGAAAACACGCCTATTCAAATATAGTGAGAATTTTACCACCCAAAATGAAAACTTTCAGATGAAAAATTCTGGTAGTTTTTACATTTCTGATAAAAAACATAGATTGTGGGTACTCGTTAGAACCGCGGCGATATGGTTCTAACTAGTACCCACAATAGTTTTTGGGCAGAGCCGAGGCGGTTCTAACGAGTACCCACAATCTATGTTTTGAGCAGAAATACGAAAAATAATGAATAACCCTGTAAACCCCAGTTTTACTATATAAAAGCGGTGTTTAAGAGGATCAAAACCATATACGCGTGTTTTCGTGATGTAAGGAAATTGACACCCTTTCAATAGAAGCATCTCTTCAAAACCAATTGCCCCCTCCTTCTGAAGAAGGATCTACTTTTAAAGAAAAGAATTTTCTCTCCAATGGGAGCAAATTCCTGTCTTTTAGAGTGTAGAACCCTTTCCAGAAAATACTTGTTTGGTTGGCAGAAAACCAACGAGGAAGTCACAAAAATTGTCTCTTTTGTGAAAACTTGCGGAAAATCCACCAAGTATATGTAATTAAGACAGAAGCCCTGTGTAGCCTTTTTGTAATTCTGTCACGTTTCACATAAAGCTTCAGGTAGTCGAATAGACTTGTTCCGATTTTTTGGCAGGTATAGTAAAGTTGTATTATAACGATAACAAGATGCATAAAGGAGAAAAAGCATATCTAAAGTAATAGAAAAGAGAAAATACCTAAGTTAAGGTCAACTTTAAGTTTTAGGACTAAGATTTACAAAGCACATTTTGCGATCTCTGATAAAGTCTGTGTGTGTGTGTGTATTTTTTTTTTTTACCTTTTTTGGTTTTGATTTTTACTTTTTTTTTTTTTTTTTATTTTTTCAATGATAAGACAAAAGGGTATATTTTGACTTCATCTACTGACTAACGGTTTAGTATCAATAAGACTGACATATTGATATTCTGTAGACATTATTTTCGTCTACTTAATATACATACAACAATTCATTTTAGTAGATTTTAAGCACCTCACTTCATAAGTTAAACTTTTATACTTTAAGTTAAAGAATACCTGAATTTTAAGGAATTACTGTGAAATTGAGCCCTGATAAGCGTGCTGATACCTTAAGCTTGTTCATTTCTTTATTATTATTTGGATTCTATAAACTGAAAGGGCAGGACATGTAAAGAAGCCATTACGAAAACATCTCTATTCAAATATATAGAAAGTTCCACCTAAAAAAAACCTGAAAATTTTCCGATAAAAATCTTTGATATTTTAAATATTTCGGCTAAAAACATAGATTGTGAGTACTCGTTAGAACCGCCTGGGCGAGGCGATTCTAACGAGTACCCAAGATCTATGTTTTTGAGCAAAAATAAAAAAAATAATGTATACCCCTGTAAACCCCAGTTTTACTATATAAAAGAGGGGTTTAAGGGGGTCAAAATAATATAGGCATGTTTTCGTGATGCGAGATTACAAAGGCCCTGACCAGTCTTCAGCATGACAGGGAGGCCTAAATCTCTGTTCTATCATGGTGCTCTGCTCTGAGACATTTAAGTTTGTATTGAACCTTTACCAGTATTTGGACTAATTCAGCAGGCGACAAATTCATGGTGGTTTCCTAATTTTCCCAGAAAATAAACTTTGAGATTTCATGCAAATTGTCTCGTTTTCTTATTTTGTCCCAGAAAATAGACTGAGATCATATGCAAATTGTCATTAGGAGACAATTTGCATAAAATCTGAAAGTAAATTTTCCGGGAAAAAATAAGATTTATATTTAAAAAAAATCGCCTGCTGAAAATTTTACCCAGTATGCAAAACGTTAACAGACAACTAGAATGATATGCTGAGCACTATTTTCAGAATATGCCATGTCACGAAATGGTTCAGCTTGGCATAACCTAGTTGTCGTCTGCAGTTATTAACGGTTAAATGGTAGTAATGATCAAGAAAGATTATGAATTCAGTCAGATGCTTTTCTGGCAAACTCAGAAAAACGCTTAGAAGTTGTTTTAGTGACTATGTGAAATTTGAGCTTTAGAGGAACGCAGACAGCAAAGGCCTGGCGCTCTAGGAGTCCCCTTAACGCCTACCATGCTGAGAAAAATGTCAGCAGACAAAAATTTGAAATGTCATCACCATTACGAAAACACGCCTATTTAAATATATTGATAATTTCACCACCAAAATACCTGAAAGTTTTCAGATAAAAATTCTGATATTTTCCATATTTCTGCTCAAAACATAGATTGTAGGTACCCGTTAGAACCGCCTCGCCGAGGCGGTTCTAACGAATATCCACAATCCATGTTTTAAGCAGAAATAAGAAAAATAATATATACCCCTGTAAACCCCAGTTTTACTATATAAAAGTGGGGTTTAAGAGGGTCAAAATTATATAGGTATGTTTTCGTGATGACGAAAACTTGCCTGTATAATTTTGACCCCCTTAAACCCCATTTTTATATAGTAAAACTGGGGTTTACAGGGGTATACATTTTTTTCTTATCCCTGCTCAAAAACATAGATTGTGGGTACTCGTTAGAATCGCCTCAATCTATGTTTTGAGCAGAATGATGAAAAATTTCGGAATTTTTTATCTGAAAATTTTCAGTTTTTGGTGGTAAAATTTTCAGTATATTTAAATAGGCATGTTGTCTTAATGGTTTTCTTACATCTCCAGGAAAATAGATTCTGGTAGTTAATGTTAATTGTCCTAAGGAGAAAATGTGCATGAAATGCCAATGTCTAATTTCAAAGAAAATAAGAAAAAATATCATCAATGTGTCGTCTGCTGAATTTGCCCAGAGTGGTAAAGGTTAAATAATTACCAGATTATACAAGGAAGAACTAACGATAAGTCAAAATATTCTGGCCAGACTTCCTAGGTGCGCATATTGATCAGGGCCGAGTTTTTCAAGCATCGTTAGTTTAACGAGCTCGTTAGTGATCAAAATCTGAACAGTTCTAGTAAGCACAATATCTAATTCACAGGTATTTTTGCTGAAAAAAAAAAGGTGAGTAGCTTTTTGCGAATGCAAAAGCTACTCACATGTTTTCAGCAAAAATATTAGCATATATGCCATATTTAATGATCAAAGTTTTAAAGATACGTTAACTAGCGACATCGTTAGTTTTGAACAACTAGGCCCTGGATACTAGCAATTTGTCTTAGCGTGCTCGTCGTCTGGGTCATATTAACCCTTGTCATGCTGAATAAATCAAGATGCCACACCCACTTCTAATTTCCAGCCAATCAGATTACTTGATCCGGGTTTTGATAGAAATTCACATATTTAATGACAAACAGTGCAGATCCAGATCAGTTGGCTTCTTCAGAAGCCAACTGATCTGGATCTGCACTGTTTGCTAAGACAGGGCATGTCGTGTTCAGCAAGAGAAGGGTTAAGGTAAACATCATACGGACCGCAAAGTCAGAGAACGTACCTTCGAAAATATGCGCCCAGCAAAGATTAAAAGCAGCCCGCGCATTCGCGCAGTCTGATCAGAATCTTCCCTGGGGTAACTGGATAGCCAAGGATACAAAGTCTCTCCATGCGGACAACCATTACGAAAACACGCCTATGCAAGTATGAAGAAAATTTCACCTCCAAAAACTGAAAATTGTCAGATAAAAACCTCTGATATTTTTCACATTTCTGCTCAAAACATAGATTGTAGGTACACGTTAGAACCGCCTCGGCGAGGCGGTTCTAACGGGTACCCACAATCTATGTTTTTGAGCAGAAATAAGAAAAATAATATATGCCCCTGTAATCCCCAGTTTTACTATATAAAAGTGGGGTTTAAGGGGGTCAAAATTATATAGGCATGTTTTCGTGATGGAAGGCTTGGATCAGACTGCGTGGATGCGCAGGCTGATTTGAGTATCCGTTGTCGGCACATATGAGAAGGTACGTTTTTTTCTCGTTCGGCTCATAATGTAGTGAGTTAATTATGAGTAATAAATAGAAAGTTAATTATGGGAAATTCCCATATCCCTCGTTAACGATAAATATCCGTTTTTTAAAATGATTTATGTGGTAATTTACATTTGGTTGAACACTCTGGAGACCAATGTGGCTTACCAGGTGTTCTGAAAATAATTTGAGATTAGTGTATTCAGTTAGATATCATCTACAGCATCTGATCACGACATTAAGTGACAAATTGTCTTCCAATCCATGTCATCTTAAGATGAAGTCATGCGGCATACTTACCTTTACATACACAGTGAACCCTCGTTACAACGAAAGCATTTGTTCCCGAAAAAAGTTGCCATTAAAATGAATGTTCTGTTGCAAAGAATCCTTAATGAGCACATTGATATATAAGAAAGGTCTTGGATTATTTTTATTTCGTCAAAGAAAATATGTTTTGGATATTTGTTAGAATCGCCTCAATGAGACATATGTTTCTCGAAGTATTAGATACAATGTTCTTACATAATTTCTTATAAACTGTCACCGCTTGAACGAAGGGTTGGTGTCTATCATTATAACGAATTTTGTCGTATCGAGTGTCGGTATAAAGAGGGTTGACTGTTGTTTCCTCACTGCTGCATTTCTTTCACTTGTGGACTATAATCTGGCGCACATTGACCTATCTTTTTGATCTCGGTCTATGAATATGCATATCGGAATAATTCATGGCAAAATAGGTAAACTGAGTTGGAAAACAGGTATCTGGTTTGGTTGAGAATGAATGGTTTAATCATATTTATTGTAGTGCAAGGGTTCGGACCACAGCATTAGATACGGCCTTCTCCCTACAATAGAAAACATAGCATGTATATTTCAGGTGACAATAGCAATATACAATACAATTTTCAAATTTCAAAATGAAAAAAGAGGCATAAGCTACATGTATACACAACAATTGCAAATGACTAAATTATTGAGTTAGAGAAAAGAAAATCTAAATGTTTATATTGAAATGTTATCTAACGTAATGTTAATTTGGAGTTTCGTCACGAAAACATGCCTATATAATTTGACCCCCTTAAACCACACTTTTATATCGTAAAACTGGGGTTTACAGAGGTATATATTATTTTTCTTATTTTGCTAAAACACATAGATTGTGGGTACTTGTTAGAACCGCCTCGGCGAGGCGGTTCTAACGAATACCCACAATCTATATTTTGTGCAGAAGTATGAAAAATATCAGAATTTTTTATCTGAAAATTTTCCTTTTTTGGTTGTAAAATTTTCAATATATTTGAATAGGCGTATTTTCATAATGGAAATAAGAAGGATGTATCTACACTCGTAAATAAATAATAAAAACATATATCATGTGTGTGTGTGTGTGTGTGTGTGTGTGTGTGTGTGTGTGTGTGTGTGTGTGTGTGTGTGATAAGGTAGTTAGGTGTATCAACCGGGAGGAGGTGGAAAAGGCAACGACATTTTGTAGACATACGAGTATTTCGGTTTTAACCTATTTCATTAGACTCCTAGAATATACTATTTGTTATACCGCTGTTTTTGATATGGGTTTGAACAGCGATAAAAATACATGTGTTCTTTTGAACTGTTAGGTTATCATTACCGAAAAGAAGTTTTTCGGTGGTTTAAGGGAGGATATTTCGGCTTTCATTAAATATATTGGATAAATCATCTAACCGTCAACTTTTTTTTTTTCTGTAAATCCTATTAAATGTGAATGGCTTTAAATTAACTTGGTCTGAAGTGATTTTCTAGACGTTGTAATATGACTAGCTGGCAATATTGGTATTTTAGAAATTTTAATATGCAGTTTTCTAGCAAAATTTAAAAAGCAGAAAATGCGCATGCGCAATCCTATTCTATGAATTTCAATTCCAAAAAATAAATAGCCATAGTTGAAACTTCATCACTAACAATAAAAAACATTAAAACTGCAGTTCTATCGAAGTGCAAAGCAAGGAAATGACGATGAGTTTTCATTTTTTTTTTTTTTTAATTTTGTAATTTTCCATTCACCTCAATGGAAATTTAGTCAGTCCGTAACGCAAGAACCATTCGGTCATTCCATTTCCGGTCTGCTCTTTTGAGTATTGCTATCTTGATAACTTATTCTGTGAAAAATCTTAAAAGTTTATCAGCTACTTTTTTTTTTTTAAATAGAAAACGTCAAATACCGTTTATGGAGAGTTAAGCCAAATGGTGGCCAGTTAGAACTTTTCTGTTTTCGTGTAATTGAGAATGAATGAATCATATAAACATGATCGGAGGACAGCTTGTCCTGCTGGAATAGTTTCTTGCAATCCGCAGACAATACAGTCATGTCGCAATTGCACTCTTAGGCGTTTGTTTGCAATGAGTTCAAACGCCATTGTCAACAGGTTTTCAGTCATGTCGTGACGGTGTCTGGATGTGAAGGTGGGAAGTGATGCCCCTTTATAGTGATCCTCGCTGCAGTATAACGCCCTAGTCACATTGACGTGATACTTACCCAGCTAGCATTTTTCATAAATCTATAGCGGGACATTATCGGCCCGCCAGGGTAGCTGACGGGCCGATAACGGCCCGCTATAGATTTATAAAGAATGCTTACTGGGAGGATGGTCTGCGTCTGTCAAAAATATGTTAGCCTAGCTAGCATTCTTTATAAATCTATAGCTGACGGGCCGATAACGGCCCGCTATAGATTTATGTAGAATGCTTACTGGGTAGCCAGTCACAGTATACTAACGTGATTATACTGTCACCGGTGGGACAAGTCCTAGGTGTTCTACCTAATGATGAACGTCAAGACAAAGAGCAGTTGGTACCAATTTCAGAAATTCTTAGATATAACCAGGCTGGGGATTTAACCCAATATCTCTCTGGATCTAAGCTTCGCGCACATGTCCGAAGGTGAGCTTTTTGACTTTGCGGTCATAAAAATAAAGGGAAGCATGTAGAAAATATTGCTTAAAGAATTCAAATAGTGTTGCCGTATTTACCCTAAGTATTCGGACACTTCAACTCCTTACCATACTTGTTCTAAATTTTAAGCAAGTACAATTTACTACCCGAGGTTAGGTCTAAAACTTGCTGGATGAGTGGCAAATAGTGTAGACCCTGATGAATCGCCGCGTTCTGTGGCGTCTCATCTGGATATTCACTGTTAGCTCAGGCCTGTCTGTCCGAATACATACGGTTAATATGGTATGTACTATTGTCGTATAATGCACGGCTTTAGGCTTTTGTAAACAACATCTCTACATATCAGTGGACGACAGTTGGTATTGTTTTCTTATTTTTCTTAGAAAATAGGCTTGGCGGTTCATGCAATTTGTCTCTAGTTTGGCATATTCCGCGTTTGCCTAGACAGCTAGAAGTTAACAAAAACAGCAAAACCAGGGGCTTGCCTGCAGGGAAAAACGGATTCGATGTTTATGTTTCGCATAAACCACTTCCGATTGTACCAGAACTCTGGTAATTCAATACTTTAATTTATTAGAAAAAAAAAAGAACTTGATTAATTTCACAAAAAAAAAAATCAGAAGACATTTAACTAGGATACAACTGAGCTGCAATGTCAGAAAATGTACCTACGTACATGTGCGCCCAGCGAAGATTTAGATCAGCCTCCGCATTTGCGCAGTCTGGGCCCAGTTGTTCAAAGCTAACGACGTCGTTAGTTAACGATTCGTTAAAATTTACATCGAGTGATACGCAAATATTCTGAATTTTTTTGCTGAAAAAATGTGAGTAGCTTTTGCAGTGCAAAAGCTACCCACATTTTTTCAGCAAAAAATTTCAGAAAATTGTATATTGAATCCGCTAAAATAGTTAACGAAATGGCCCTTAACGAGCTCGTTAAGCTAACGACGCTTTGAACAACCGGGCCCTGGTCAGAAGTTCCATTGCACACATTTTAGATAACCAAAGATGCAACATTTCTACATGTGGACAAGTAGTAGTGGCAATTGTACCCAAGCCATTATCCAAACACATAAATTCGTAAACGAATGACGAATCAGAATGTTCAGACCAACAGACATGGACCCCAGAATAAAGGGTGTAATCAGGCGTCCGCGGATAGTAAGCATTACTTGGTAAGCAAGCTTCGCCCACCATGCCCATAGGCCTGAACGAAGGAAATGTAGGTAGAAGCGTATGTCCGGGGTTTTGGAAGTCTACTTATGGCTCGTCATTGGCAAAAACATCAGAAACAACGAAGATTTTGATGCGTAGGTTGATTTGAGTGTTCGTTGGGTGCTCATCACTAAAACATGCCTATATAATTTCGATCCCTTTAAACCCCACTTTTATATAGTAAATCTGGGGTTTACAGGGATATACATTATTTATATTTAATCTGCTCAAAAACATTAATTGTGGGTACTCGTTAGAACCGCCTCGCCGCGACGGTTCTAACGAGTACCCACAATCTATGTTTTGAGCAGAAATATGAAAAATATCAGTTTTTTTTTTATCTGAAAATTTTCAGTTTTTGGTGGTGAAATTTCTAAATATGAATTTGAAAGGCCTGTTTTCGTAATGCATGTCAGAACGTACATTTCCTCACGTTGCGGCTCTATTATTCCATACAGTTGACAAAGATTAGTTGAAGATGGGAGTCTCTTAAGCATAACAAGGGAGATTAGTCCAAATGCGAAAGGAATTGCTCCTATCAGCCTTTTTCATTCTTGTAGTCTGATCAGTATCTTTGCTGTACGTATATAGTGCTTTTAAGCTACTGCAGATTCTATTTAAGGACAAAGACCCGGATCAGACTGACCAATGAAAAAAGGCGATTTGATCTTCCGGTCTTCGCATAAATATGCGCATAACAACGGCAGTTAGCATTATGCAGCTCATTCAGACCACAACAAGTGAAAATGTGCATTCAGGCATCAGCGAAGGTCGCAGATTCAATGCGCACAGTTTCATCCGGGACTTTTACCTTCCGTCGATATATTTAACAATATCTGGTGATGCTATATGCAAACAGTGATTGTCCTAAAACAGACTGCACGCGCATTCACTGTCTAAATTACATTTCCAAAACATACTTTAGCTTTGCGAGGCTCATTTTGTAATAGTGTGCTTGATAATGCCTGATATTAATCAAGTGTTTTGAATGATTGAGTACTGGGTTACAGTTTTGTTCCTGCCCTGAAGTATTCTAATTGACAAGCATGTCACTGTGACATCAGCTCAGAAACGGCAAAGAAAAAAGATGCGTAATGCATAGTAATATGAAGTGTTGAAATCCCAGAACAAGTCTTATATGTAAATAGATGCATCTTTAAGTTCAAGTGCAATTATCAATTTGACATAAGTACCTGTTTTTGCCTACATACTATTCTTGCGGTTACCTGCTACCTACACCCCTCCACTTACATCCGCACCCCCCCCCGACTCCCCCCCCCCCCCCCGCCTCCACACACTAGTCATTTTTTGAAATAAGAAAAATAATGTATACCTCTGTAAACCCCAGTTTTACTATACAAAAGTGGGGTTTAAGGGGGTCGAAATTATATAAGTATGTTTTCGTGATGTAACATTGTTATATTGTTGAGAAATCGCCAAGGTCAGGTTCGAAAATGAGTGGTTACACATTAGATCTAAATAAACAAAAACAAAACTTACAGCTCTAATGTGTAACCACTCATTTTCACCCCTTACCTGGCGATTTCTCAACAATGCTGCTTGACAACAAAAATATCCATAACACAAATGATCATATGTGTCTATCATGTGTGCGTGATGATATGCTGAACTAGCAAAGCGCAAAATTAAGGAATGGACAATAAACACCACGAATTTCCACGTGTTATCTATGGCTTTCGGTACACCTTCAGCACGCGAAAAATAATTTAGCCAATATGCGTGAAGTAGGTGGTCTGAGATTTACTCCACAGACGCCGATATCAATGGTTGGTTGAATGTAATTCCCGGTTTTTCAAATAATTTCCTCAAAACATTTATATCGCTCATGAAACACAGAAAATGCAAAGTTTGTTTACGTTTTTTGAGTCATCGAATGCCTAACCGATGTCGATCTAATTGTTTCACGTTCTTAACCGATGGTTTAGCATTCATTCGTTTGGTAGGCGTTTTGGAGGTGTATCCATTCACCTTCTGTTGTTTCTGTAATTGAACTGAAAAGTTTCTAATTCCACTACGTGTACTGATTTTGACCATGCTTATTGCATATGCATTCCCCTTAGCGCTGACAGTATGACATGTTACTTAAGAGGTATTTCTGTTTCAGATCCTCTTTGTTAGTCTCTTCTATCTTCGTTTGGTCTTTCTGTTATCTTGTGTAGTCATTCCATGCAATTAAACATTTAACCGATGCACTGGGAGGATTGTTTTCCGTGATTTTGGCCCATTACGAAAGCACGCCTATTCAAATATATGGAAACTTTCACCACCAAAAATTGAAAGTTTTCAGATAAAAATTCTAATATTGTTCATATTTCTGCTACAAACATAGATTGTGTGTACTCGTTTGAACCGCCTCACCGAGGCGGTTCTAACGAGTACCCACAATCTAAATAATGTATACCCCTGTAAACCCCAGTTTTACAATACAAAAGTGGGGTTTTAGGGGGTGAAAATTATATAGGCATGTTCTCGTGATGACAATGTCAGACATGACCTATATATATACCGTTTTCCAACAGAAAGTGTATTTAGTGGTCATTAAGTCATCATATTAATTTAATTTGAACATGAAGAAAAAAGGTCCACTCGCTGAGTTACAATCAATGTTCAAATTGATACGTAAAATCGGTTTAAGCGGTTGTTGCAACTGTGCCGTAGTGTTTCGTCATTTCAAAATGTTGCCTGCTGATTTTTTTACCCAGGATGCCAAGCGAGCAGTAAAGATCTAGAGTTTAGCAACATACAGATGATTAATTGAAATATTTGAACGAAACTGGTGCAACAAGCACAGATCAATATACTTTTCAATGAAAAGTAACAAAACATACGAGTTCTTGTCTTCTCTTGATCTACAAATGTATAATTGGTCAGCGATGTTTCAACAAACCTTTTGGAAAATATCAACCAGCCATAACTAAATTTTCATAGATTATAAATATGGTCAAAATAAATAGAAAGTACATTGTTGTGGATTAATATTGAATCACAGAAATGCTGTTCTTAACGCTTAACATGCTGGGTAAAATTGCAGCAGCCGACTGTGACAATTTGAAATAGTTTGTTATTTTCCCAGCAAATAAGCTTTGACATTTTATGCAAATTGTCTCCCCAGGAGACAGCTTGCATGAAATGTCAGCGCCTATTTTCATGAAAAGAGAGAGAAAAATATCATAAAATTGTCGTCTGCTAAATTTACCCAGAAAGTGGAAAAAGTTAACCTCACGGGAGTGGTGCTATAAGAAGAAGGGGACAATCATATAAATTATGTCTACTCTTCCACAAAATTTCTGAATTTTCTTACAAACGAACATTACAACCCGTCTTGAGAAAAGGCACTTCATCACATATGCGGGCAACGAATACCCAGATTCGACTGCACATGCGCACAGTCTAATGAGGGCCTTCGTTTTACCCGCTAACAGAAACGAGATATAGTATAGAATGTATTGATAAAGAAAGGAGACCGGATAAGACTGCATTGATTCGCAGGCTGTTTTGGGTTTTTGCTGTTCGTGTATTACATAAGTCCTATTTTAACACCTTGCTGCTCATTTTATATTCAAAACATCATTCCCTGGTTGGCGGTAATAGGCTCTTGTCACATTTATTGGTAAGTAGATTTATTATCTATATCAGAAGTATTTATGGACATAAAGCGGCCGTACTGATGTAATAAATAATGTAATAAAACTGTTCAGTTTTGCCAAGAGACATTGGAGCCAGAGCACAGAATTTTCTACAAGATAACCTGCGCGCCCAGCGAAGAATTAGATCAGCCGGCGATCCACACACCTTAGGTAGAACCTCTATCTCCCGTCTAATGATAGCATGGGTGTTTGACTACCCATAGAGCCCAAAGCAATGACTTTGATCAGCCTGCGCATTTGCGCAGGCTGATTTGAGTCATTGCTTGGCGGCCATGTGATATTCTAGGAAATATTGTTTCCCGGTTCATTAGGATTTTGCCATGCAAACTAGGCTTTCTCGCGCATGAGAACAATAAAGGGTAAGACCAGTCGGCACCTCCGCGCAGTGGTAGGGCTTTTGTTGCTAGGAGAAGCTTAGTTACCGCTTTAAACTACACTGGCAAAAGGTTATGGTCCTACAAAGATGTTCTATATACGATGTCTTTTTTTGTCCTGATGTAGCCAATTTAGTTCCATTCACCTCAAGTTAAGCACTTTGTCAGCGAAATTAGTAAACGACAAATTACCTCTTTTTTTTTTACACAGACAATAAAACTGGCTCATCAGTAATGGTCCTTTCTGTGGTTTTCTTGTGTTCTGGCTTTGCCATTGAGCCCTTAGCTTTGTTTCATCACTGCGTTTTTGATTATATTTGTTTAACTGTGATGTTTCATACAGATGAGGTAGGGGACACCGATACGAACTGAACATATATATGTAATTTGGAACTGCAACCCACTTAACCCTTGCCTTGCTGAATAAATTAAGACGCCACGCCCACCTCTAATTTCCAGCCAATCAGATTATTTGATCCGGGCTTTTGATAGAAATTCACATATTTAATGACAAACAGTGCAGATCCAGATCAGTTGGCTTCTTCAGAAGCCAACTGATCTGGATCTACACTGTTTGCTAAGATAAGGCATGTCGTGTTCAGCAAGAGAAGGGTTAAGGGCGTGGTTTCGCGCGAGTAAAACTAGTTTCATCTCCCTTTTTAGTTATCCTACTGACCGTTCCAAGACGGTTCCTCTGTTGCGGTCCTTCTTTTTATGTGCATCTGTAAAAGGGGTTTGTGGTGTCCTCATTTGTTCTTCTCTCATTTTGTGCCTCGGAGGGCTGTGCTTCGTGACATTTCCTGGTCATTTTCAATTATATTTTGATGTTTTCATCAGATTATATCCAAAGGAACACAATAAGGATTTCAGTCGTTAGTTGCTCTATTGTCACTGAGCAAACGATGTTTTTTTAAAATACTGTTAGTTGGTTGACAAACGAAGAAGTTGAAAGTATATCTTCGTGCATATAAAAACGTTATTGTCATCATCGGCTGACTATGATGAAAGTGTTGTGAGACATTATTATATGTATGTATGTATGTATGTATATGTGTATGTATGTATGTATGTATGTATGTATGTATGTATGTATGTATGTATGTATGTATGTGGGACATCGCCATCCCAAAACAATACAAATACAATACAAATAACTTTATTCAGCAGAAAACATCATACAATGTTTGTTGCCAAAGAAATACAAATCAAATAGTGACAACATACATGAAGACATTTGTTTCGTTTACGGAAGAGCAAGACTGCAAAGGGCAAAATATCATGTGAATATAAATATACTTAAGAGGCATACAATAGAAGTATCCTAGCATTACTTACCCCTTTCCGCCATTTGGGCAAATCCAGCAGACGGACAATCGCTGGCAGCCCTCTACCTCCATAAGAAAATGGTCTCGACATCTCATGCAAATTGTCTCCTCCGACAATTCGCATGAAATGCCAAAGTCCCTCTCCGATATGGACAAGAAAAATACCCTACAATGTCGTCCGATGAAGGTGGTACCCAAATTGCTAAGCGCTAAGATTGTCGAATTTTACTGATAAAGAAGATATATTTAGCTAAATTTATAATTTTAATTTTTACAGAACAGAAAACATAAAAATTGTTCCCCAATGAAGATAACAACTACTGAAACGCACTTAAATTGGCAGGAGGATATATTGAGCCGCAAGGTCTGAAAGAGTACCTTGAACATGTGCGCCCAAAGAAGATTCAAATCAGCCTGTGCATTTGCACAATCTGTTTCTTAACTGGGCGCATTTTAGATGGCCAAGAATGCAACGTTTCTTTATGTGGCCAACAAAGACAGATCAGACTTCATGGATGCGCAGGCTGAATTTTAGTTTTCGTCGGGCGCACATGTTAGAAGACACGTTTTCTCACGTTGCAGCTCATTAATATGTTATTTAACATCTCAATACAGTCACATTTCAATGGCTCCAACATCTTTGGGACCATAGAAAACTGTTCGAGACATGGGTACTTCGAGTCACTGAGGGTTAATCAAGGTGCCAGGTCAGGAAGCAAATGGCAATAACTGAGGTATTCCGAAGTCTTTTCTATCTTCCATACAATAATGGTCTGTTGCGTGTACTCATTAGAAGAGACGATTCTAATAAGTACACACAACATACAGTTTCATGATAAAATAAGAAAACTTCCTTAAATACCCAATAAAACACACAATGTCGCAACAACGTCGTTACAACGTCGCTGCAACGTCGTGACGTTGCAGCGATGTTGTAACGACGTTGTGCCGACGTTGTGTGTTCGCTGGGTATTTGTTTTCTGGACCTATCGGGAGAATTTCGTAGGAACTCAAAAACAAGTACAAATCAACCACGGTAAACGAGACATCCGGTTTCGAGCTACTGAGGTTTAACTGCATTTAGATGACACAACTAAGTACTGATAGTGAGTTTCTCGGCACTTACTCCAAAAGTATGAAACAAACATATTAATGAGCAGGTTTCGGCTAGCTACGACCAACCCCCATCGAACACACATCAACTCACATGGTCCGCGAAGCACAGCAGCCGCAGATTTCATGCAGAAAACGCTACCGCTATTAGCGCCACGCCGAGCACTTATAAATTATAAGTTAACTACAGTTCATGATTTAGAATCATTCCTCAGAATATATTAATAATCTGAGGAGATAGTGCTGAGGCTGCAAAGGCTTTTAACGCCTTTGAAGGGACTTTAACGTAAACATTTTTATTCGTGCTCTCTGTCTCTGTCTCTGTCTGTCTGTCTGTCTCTCTCTTTCTCTCTCTCTCTTTGATTTAGTAATCTTTGCACGTAAGACCGTTCGCATACGTTGTAGATGATCAAATATTAGGAAATTATCAAATATACAGTTTAACAGTCAAATCTTTGTAGACTTTGTATATTGCATATATGTAGATATCTAACACGTGTCTCAAAGCTTATGTAAATGATATATATTCATAAAGCATTTTTGTTTTCGATTATTCTTTGATTTTCAATTGCACGTGCCCGTGTTTTTCTGCCTTTTGTTTTAGAACTTCTTTCATATTAAACCGATGAATATGATGCATGAACAATTAGATTAGATCCACATATTCAGCATCTCGTGAACGCTAAAGTCTCAAATAAGGTAGACATTGCTGAAAACATTTCTGATTTATCAATAGCATGATTCCATAAACCTTCGATTAAGAATGACATTTGTTGGGGTTGTTTAATTTATCCCTTGTAGGCTTTCATCTTATTCATTTGTGCACTTGAGAAGGAAATAAAATATATCGGATTTGAGAACTGCCACTCGAGCTTAGCTATCACTTAACGACTAATTCTTATAAGCCTCTTGATCAAACAGGAAATAATCAAAGCTGATAAAAGCAGAGTGAGGTGCATTATTTAATAACAACTATGTCAGAGAGCAACAACTGATAAACTGACATCTTAAAATTTTTGTGTCAAGAAAACCGTTATAATTGACAGATATACATTCTTATTTATCAGTCCTAAACTAGAGTGTCATTGTCAAGGTATTGGTTACCTATAATCATAGCAACAGATAAGTCACTTTTTTTCATTCGAAAAATGCTATTATCTTTCTTATTTCTCAATGAAAACATATGTTGTGGTACTCATTAAAAGGCACTTCTAATGAGTACCACAACATATGTTTTGGTCGAGAAATAAGAAAAATATTATGTGGATAACCCCTGTTATCTGTAGCTATGTATAATGATCACGGCGTGAGAAAGAGTACCTTCTGATATGTGCGTCCAACGGGAAGGCTGTTCGTCCACAGATCGTATGCAAACGTTTGATTATGTAAAACGTAAACTTCCAAATTGTGGAATTTATGCAGAAACCCCTTTTCAGTAGAATGAATGCAGTAAGCCTGAAAGAAGCTTGATACAATGTAGCACAATTAGTTGGTCTTGAAAATGACTTGATCTATAAATTTTATACAGAAGCTTGATTCTGTAAAAATATGTAGTTGACCTGGAAGAATCCTTGAGCTATAAATGTATTCAAATGATATTGAACAAAAATATAAGTGGAACAATGCAACAATTACGAAGCACATCCTTCCCCAGGGAGACGAGGAACAAATAAGGACAAATCTTACATATAAAACCACAAGCGCACGAACAAACATCACGAAAACATGCCTATATAATTTTAACCCCCTTAAACCCCACTTTTATATAGTAAATCAGAGATTCACAGGGGTATACATTAATTTTCTTATTTCTGCACAAAAAAACTTAGATTGTGGTACTCGTTAGAAGCGCCTTGCCAAGGCGGTTCTAATGAGTACCCACAATCTATGTTTTGAGCGGAAATATGAAAAATATCAGAGATTTTTATCTGAAAATCTTCACTTTTAGGAGGTGAAACTGTATATTTCAATAGGCGTATTTTCATAATGGAGGAACTGCAACAGAGGAACTACCTTCATGTTTGTTTTCCTCACAAGGGAAGTAGATTCTTTCAGTTTAGAACAGATGCCTTTTCAGAAGGGGGCATGTTTTTTTGTTTGTTTGTTTTTTTGTTGTTTTTTTTTGTTTTTTTTTTTTAATTCTTTCCGCTAAAATGTATCCATCCCCTTAAAATCCACTTTACGATTTTATTTGATTTAAAGGTTGCAATCTAAACTACTTTAAATGTAACGGAAATCAATCTGTCAAAAACTGATAAAATGTACGCAATAGCAATTCCAAACCAGATCTCCACAATATCAATGTACATTTCAAGTTGGGTGAAAATCCATTGAGATTTACTAAAGTTGACGTCCGGAAACGGAAAATCAGACATATCGCGGGCAGATAACTCTGTTTACGAAATTTGCCCATTAGGATTTCAAAAGCAGACTTCCACAATATCAGTGCACATACCGTTCGGTGAAAATCCATTGACATTCATTCAAGGTATCACTCGGAAACGAAAATACGGACGGACGGACGACAGACCGAAGACGGACGGACGGACAAGCGGACGGACAAAAGGACGACCAACGTGAAACTATAATATCCGCCACTATCGTGTGATGGGGTATAATAAACTGATGTTAGAACTGAGTACTTGCACTTTTTCTGCTTATATGCGATTAGGTGATGCAGGTCATCAGGATATAGCGACGATGTTTAAGGCAGAGTTGTGACTACTCTGGTCAGATCAGACTTTTCTTGTATGCATTAGTATGCATCCCTCCTTTGTCAA
This sequence comes from Anodontia alba, assembly GCA_964016985.1. Taxonomy (NCBI): domain Eukaryota; kingdom Metazoa; phylum Mollusca; class Bivalvia; order Lucinida; family Lucinidae; genus Anodontia; species Anodontia alba. Next base: position 10,145,922 of record OZ024822.1, on the reverse strand, counting down.
TGACTGGTCTCAATACGAAAACGCGCATATTCAAATATATTGAAAATTTTACAACCAAAAAAAGGAAACATTTCAGATAAAAAACTCTGATATTTTTCATATTCCTTTCAAAACATAGATTGTGGGTACTCGTTAGAACAGCCTCGCAGAGGCTGTTCTAACATGTACCCACAATCTATGTTTTTTAGCAAAATAAGAAAAAATAATATGTACTCCTGAAAACCCCAGATTTACTATATAAAAGTGGGGTTTAAGGGGGTCAAAATTATATAGGCGCGTTTTCGTGATGTATTGTTTATATCTTGAGATGTTAGAGTAAGATAGACTTTTTCGCCACAGTTTGTTGTTTCTTGTGTTTTCATGTGTATGCGCCTCGGGATGGAGTGGCATAAAATAAGGTTATATCGCAAGTAGCTCGGTTATAAACCTTTGAAGCGCAAAAAAATAGATAACTTGTAACATTTCTTTTCTTTCGTGAAAACAATAGACACTAGGAAAGAAAATAGCATTGATATTAATTTGCATCACTGACAGTTTCTTGCAAGATAACAAATGAATTTAGTGGCGGCACAAAATATGATTAAAAAGGATTGTGAAGGATACTTTATGTACCATGTCTGGCCTGTTTTTAAGCTTTTAGCGCCAATCTCAACTGAAGAAGACGACATCCAAACATTTATGTCGTTTTTAATTGTCCGAGAAAATATGGCTTGGCGTTTTATATGAATCATGAAATATCAGGGGTTATTTTCTCGGAAAAAAAAAAAAAAAAAAAAAAAAAAAAAAAGGAAAAAAACTGCCATCTGCTTCCATTCTGCAGGTTTACAGATAGACAGCAAAAGGTAGTGGTGCCATAGGTAGGATGTGACGTATAGTTTTCTAAAGAATACAACTAAAATTTTATTAAAACAAAAATATGAAAGATGAAATATTTTGTTTACTTATACATATACCAGTAGCTTTATAAATTTTAATTTCTTAAATTCCTAAAGTTTGAAAATCAGAATAAGCACAGTTCTATTTAACGCAGGTTACAAGCCTACTAGTAATAGATCTGCTATGTGTAATCTCAGTCTGTCAGTTGAATGAATAACACATGGGCCCAAACCCTAATATAGCAAGTAAGTAAATAAGATTCTCTTTCCTAAATTTTAGTTTCAGTGTTCCCAGTCTTTTAATGTCACTACAGTTTAAGAAGATTTGTGAGTAGACATTTTGGCACAGTAGACATTTTGGGAATAAACATTTTGGCATGGTTGAGCTTTTAAGAATATACATTTTGGGAGTAGCCAGTTTGGAAATAGACATACAAGTACTACCCATTTTTAGGGCATTGATGTTTTGTTATCATTTTAGCACATTTGCAACTATTTTGTCTGACATTGATGTTAGTTCTGAGGACAGAAAATAAATGATAATAAAGAACTTTGATTTTCGGAAAATTGTATATAGATTATTAATCAAAATAGAAGGATAGGACAAAATATAGATGATCTGCGACAGACTGCATGCTAAGTGGTTAACATATTCAAGGCTAATGATTTTGCTGTACTCTTTAATACCACGTAGGAGGGTAGGGCCGCAGATTAATGTTACAAATGACAGTGTTTATAATTTGGTCCATCTCTTAGATACCAATTTAAACCTGAAATAAAACTATATGCCACTCATAAAATAACACAGAGAACTACAGTAATTCATTTTTTTCTGCATATGAGTAGTTTTATATAAACACTTAAGCTGGACAAAACAACATGCATGAAACAATCTTGCAATCCGACTTAACGGAATATTTCAATAGTTGAACAAATCATTAGTCTGTTTGAAAAGCAAATCTAGTCATAACAAATACAATAACAAGACTCAGCCAAGCAATTTAACTGCCATAGTTCCATCATATGGGCAATTAAAATTTCAAAAGTCTGTAATGAGGCATGTTAAACTGTTCCAACAAGATGAGCTATAAACGCACTCGACAAAAGCATTTATATCAAATTACAGATGGTTGAAAACAGACAATAAATTGGCCATCCTTACCCATTAGTTAAAGTGGCTTCCTCTTACTAAAGCTTTGAGAAATCAGACATACAAAACATGATAAGCAAAAATATACCGTGTCAAATACGTTGATGCAGAGAACTGGATCTCAACTGCGAAGTCTGATCCAAGGGTGCACACTTCTCATAAACAATGTCTATTTGATGTAAAATCTGTATGTACGTTAACGGATTGTTAAGCTGCAGATAACGCTGGTTCTTCGGGTCTATAAGCCTATTGCATAGGTGAGAAGGCACTGTTTCTAATAGCCGTACGTCATATTCGGTTTGTGCAAGTGAGACACAACTCAGGATAAGGGTCCCTAGGCCATATGCGAACAAAGAATGCCAAGATCAGTTTGCGCATCTTCACGATCTGAACAGGACGTTATATACATTCTAGTATTATACAGTATTTAATTAAGTTTGTATGAGAGCAATGAAGTCCCCGATCAGACTACGCATTTTATGCAGTCTGATCGGGGCCTTTGCTGCTTGCATGTGCGTTAACTGTCCTTTTCCCATGCTGTGTATCAAGTAAAAGTAAATAGAGAATGCAACGCTATTCAAGGGTTGAAATATTGACATTTTAAACACACATGGCTTTTACATAATAACAATCTTTAAACACTACAAAGGCATCTATTTCGTAAACAAATTAAATATTTAACATTGTTTACTCTGTACATCTGTGGTTGGTACAATTAAACAGATGCAATATGAAACTTAATGCATTAATAAAAATGCGTTGTGCACTTTACCGCTTGTACGCATGTTAGAACCCCAGCTTAAAACCGATTAGAATAGCGGCTTCATAGATAAACTTTCACTTTCGCTATTCTGATCAAATTCCTCGCGTTTCCCCGGTCTCGCTGTCCTCTAAATGAACAGTAAATCTGCCATTTAGACTGCACGGATGGGAATAGTGCGGATGGGAATTAACATTTGAGCCAGCGCTTGAAAAAAAGATCCAACAAATTGCATATGCGCCCAGCGAAGACTCAGATCAGCCTAGGCATGCGCCCAGTCTGATCAGAGTCTTCGCTTGAGCTCAGTGGGTTGCTAAAGACCCAAGCTTTCTTTATGCGGACAGCCAAGACTCTGATCAGACTGGGTAAAATCGATTTAAGTCCCGCTCCACCCCCCTCACCCCCGCCCCACCCAAGAAATACTTTTACTGACCGTTCCAAGGCGGTGCTTCTGCTGTGGTTTACTATATCTGTCATTGTACGTATGTCTTTGCATGTATGTCTTGGATTTTTTTTTTATTTTGGATAGCCGTTTGGCCATTTTTGGGAAGAACCGTCCTTTTGGCTTTCTGTTTGTAGTGTTTTGATTGTGTTGCCGTTATTTTAAGGGCGTCCTTTTTCCCTTTGGCGTCTTGGAACGGACGATGTTAGGTAATTGTATCGATTCCTGATCATTGCCTTTTTATTTGTCATGCGCTGGCTCATTTGGGCCTTCCATGTTTGCTAAGGGATATGAACAGAGGTGCCATACGTAGATTATCTTGTGTATCGTCACTCCGATTAAAGTATTTGCCTTCTTCTGTAGTTTCCTCAGCGCTGGTTTCCACCAAGTGAATTGTGAATGTGACACCATCTTCAGACTGTGCTGATCGGACACTACTCTGGGTCATGGCTGTTCGTATATGAGCTGAAGTCCTCGCAATGCTATATACCTACTACGCTTCCTACACAGATTACGTATATATCTCTTATTCTCTCAGGTTTTACTGACATTGATAAAAAATACGTACTATAAAATCAATTGTATATGAGTGAATGCAAGGTTGGCTTCCGTTCTACCAGTACAAACGATAATTAGGAACTTCTAACAAAAAAGAGGATGTTACAAACATCAAATAAGATCCTTGTGTCACTCTAGCACAAAGAAAGTCTCGAAGAACACATCCAAACAGTAAACAAAGGAATTCTTAAATAACACAATAAATGGATAAGGTTATTAATAGAATGTTACTTCAAGGTGTATTTAACCCATTTGTGCAAAGCGTCCCCATAAAAGGGGCATTGACTAACAGTGTAGAGCCAAAGAGGGAACATTGTTTGTATTAAATACAGGAATTCCTATAAAACATGGTAATATGAAAACCCAGTCAGGCACCCTTTCTATTGAAAATGGATCTGTCTAAATAGTTGAGGTAGAAAAGTCCACTCGGCTTAAATGGGTTAATATATTATTACCCTTATGTATTTTCAAAGGTTATAGTATTCGAGGGGTAATCACTATGTATTGTCACTTACTTACTATTTCTAGTGACAAACATTTCTCCCTTCATGCTGGTAACACTAATTATTGCATAAAAAGTAATGTCGCACGTTATTAACAGCCGTGCATTAACCGGCGAAAAGCCGTGCATTAACAAGGCTATTCACGAGCTGTTAATGCACGGCTACGCAACTTTCAATATGATCGCATCGGGGCCACATACTGGCTGCCGTTACGAGATGTGTATTGCCTGGCCCTAGAACGAGCATAGTCCGTGGAAATTGCGTTCGCGAGACATCGGTGAAAAGGCGAAACAAAATAGTGCAAGAAATAATGCGAAATGTAGCAAATGTTTTCAGTTTTTATGCAATAATAGCGATCGATCATGGTTTTTCAATGCATTAACATTCGCCAGGTCCCTTTGGAGGTGTTGAAAACCGCGGCCTCCGGCCTCGGTTTTCAACACCTTCCACGGGACCTGGTGAATGTTAATGCATAAAAAATTATGTTTGATCCCTATAACATTATACGAGGGTGAGTCAATAAGTAACCAGCCTAACTTATTTCCGGTTGAGATCCACCTCTTCTTTTTCGATGTAATTGCCCTCTAGTGTGATGCACTTAGACCAACGGTGTTCAAGTGCCATCAGCCCAGAACTGAAAAAGTCAGGGTCCTTTCTATTGACCCACTCCTCAACTGCCGTCACGACTTCTTCATCAGACCGGAAATGTAGTCCACGGATATCCTTTTTCAAGTTTGGTAATAGGAAGAAGTCGCTAGGAGCTAGGTCAGGCGAATAGGCAGGATGTGGAATAATTCATACCCGTTTCGCTCTACAGCATCCACTGCAACTTTGCAAGTGTGGACTCTCGCGCAAAACACCTTTAGAGAGTTTACCTCGGCGTTTTTCACGGATGGCGGTTCTTAGCTGGTCTAACAAGTTTGCATAGTACACTCCAGTTATTGTACTTCTCTTGGGTAAAAAGTCCAACATAATAACGCCTTTTGCGTCCCAAAATACTGTGGCCATCACCTTGCCAGCTGATGGTTGCGTCTTGAACTTCTTTGGCCTCGGGGACCCAGGCCTTACCCACTGACGACTCTGAGCTTTATTCTCTGGCTCATAATAATGAACCCAATTCTCATCTACAGTCACAAGACGCAAAAAAAAATCATCTTTTGACCTAAAACGCTTCAACAAGGCGCTGCATACTGATGCTCTGGTTGCCATTTGCTCATCGCTAAGGAATTTGGGGACCCAACGAGCTGTTAGCTTGCGCATACCTAAACGATAATGTAAGATTGTTGAAACGCTACCATGTGAAATGCCTAATGCCTGCGCTATTTCTTCCACCTGAATTCGCCTATCAGAGTATACCAGATCCCGAACTTTCTTACACATTTCTTCGTCGGTGGCATCCAGTGGGCGTCCAGACCTGGCTTCATCTTCTAAAGACGATCTACCGCGTTTGAATTCCCCGTCCTGGAATTAACCTGAGCATAAGATGGTGCAGAAGACCCATAAACATCGGCTAACTCACCGTGTATTTCCTTGCCTGTTTTACCTTTTAAATACAAGTACCGAATTACAGCACGGAACCCAACTTAGATGAAAAGCATGCCTTTGCATCACTAGCCATGTTTGACATTCAATATCTTATTAAAGAATGACTCGATCCGTGTGCAATTTTGTACCCGTGTATAAAACATATATTGAAACAAAGCATGAAAATCGTGACCGTCTCGGTCCATCGAAAATGGGATAGGCTGGTTATTTATTGACACGCCCTCGTACTTGTATCGAGAACACTACATATGGTACACTGGGTATATACCAGTCCAGCCCATTCCTTAATTCGAATCCAAAACTCTTAAGGTGATTGAAGATACTCAGTAGATTTTCTACATTTTGACAAGGCTGTCACTTTCTGTGACTTCCTGTTTGCTTACCTGTACAGCAATCCCTTTCCAAAAAGGGGTCTACTTTAAACGAAAGAGCCGCGGGGTAAATTATTTCCTTTCAAAGTAGACACCATTTCAGAAGAGCGCGTTGACAGACTTTTCTCCCTTGATAGATTATCGATTCCTGACGAAACGTGCTTTAACCATTTAATAACGCATTTTGAGTCAATATCAACCTGTTAAAAGCATTCGAGCATTTGAATTGAAAATGTATGCAATAAGAAAGCATGTCACAAATGAGAATACATGTAAATAATTTGTTCACGCAATTAAGACAACTGAGCCAGAGTGCAGCATTCCCTGCAAGATTGCATGTGCGCCCAGCGAAGATTCACATCAGCCTGCGCATCCGACCAGTCTGATCAGAGTCTTCGCAGGGCACTCTGTGGGTAGGCAAGGATCCAAAGCAGCTTCAGGCGAACATAGAAGACCCTGATCATACTGCTCGGATACGCAGGCTAATCTTGTTGGAATATCTTGTAGCACATGCAACCTTGTAGGAAATGCTATGCCCCGGCTCAATTTTATGTCGGCGTATAATGTGGTTATGCATGCAGTATGTTCCAGGATACAACTGCACTAAAGGTGTTCTTTTAATACATGCGTATTTCCATGTATCAAATGAAAAAACAACATGATGCAGCCTAATGTTCGTTTGCCCAGACAGAGCAATGCATCCATACCATATATGATAAGAATATTTTAGTTTCCATTTGCAAGAAACGACCCAACTGATATGAGTATGGTTCCTTAAGGTGACCCGGTACACTTTTAGTGAGTTTGGAAATGATATACCTTCAGCCTTCAGGGAGTGATAACTCTTTGAAAATTGTTTTACTTCCATTCTGAAAAGGGGTCTATCCTAAAAGGAATGAAACTGTTCCTCTTGGGAGCAAAATCTTTCCTTTTTGAGGAGATTCTTTTCAGAAGCCATTTCCCAGTAAACACACAACGTCACAACAACATCGCTGTCGTTACAACGTCGCTTCACGTTGTGTCGCTTCACGACATTGTGTGTTTGCTGGGTTGGCATGCAGGTTAGTACAAAGGCAGCCACAGAAGCGTCGTCTTCCTTGTTACTGTATCTAGTCCTCCTGTTACAGCACTGCATCCACGTATGATCAGAGTCATTTCATTATGAAAACGTGCCTATTCAAATATATTGAAAATTTTACCACCAAAAAATGAAAATTTTCAGATAAAAATTTTTGATACTTTTCATATTTCTGCTCAGAACATAGATTGTGGGTACTCGTTAGAACCGCCTCGAAGAGGCGGTTCTAACGAGTACCACAATCTTTGTTCTGAGCAGAAATAAGAAAAATAATGTATACCCCTGTAAACCCCAGTTTTACTATATAAAAGTGGGGTTTAAGGGGGTCAAAATTATATAGGCATGTTTTCGTGATGTATTGTTCATTTGCAAGATTCCGCTCTAGAGATATGAATATGGTTCTTTAAATGGTTATACATTATACTGCGGGTCTATTATAAAAGCTTAAGTGGTTAGTGATCAGTGTGACAAGGAAAGGTGACACCTATATGCCATATAATGTATGTAGCAAAATGTATAAAGCAGGTAACAAAACATAGTAGTCTCCCCTCGAATAATGCAATAGTTTCTTTTAATGTTTTTCAATAATAATGCCAGGCAAACGATTCATAGGAAATGTCAAGCCTTATATCTTCAAAAACCAAATACAAGATATATTTTAGCCATATGTGCTGTTGTCAGTGTCGCTTTAAGGGTTAACAGAACATTGTAACAGGTTTCTAATTCACTGCCAATATGTAAGTGTATACAGAAGACAAGAATAAAAGAGGCGCCGTAGCCGTGCGGTTAAAGAACATTCTATCTTTACATTCAGCAGTGAATGGATATCCATCGGGTAGAGTTTAAAGGCGACGAAAGGGGAGGATTGGGTTGGGGTTTCTTATGCTGTGTGCAAGATACGATGGTACATAATCCCAACCTTCCACCCCATTACCATCACTTAACACGAGATACGGAGTCGCGTTCTTACAAACGAGCTTTTCCAAATACACAATGATCTTTTGACATATGCGACCAGCTTGACCCATGTTCGCCTGTGCCTCCGTGCAGTCTGTTGAGGATCTATGCTGTTCACTTATAGTATGTTTAAGGTCCATTTATTATCTTAGCGACTGGTGTAGACATTGATCAGACTGTGAGGGTGCGTGAGCTAATCTGAGCCTATGCAGGTCGCATCTGTCTTAAGGTCGTTTTCTGTCTTGAGGAACAATATTCGATCGAATAAGAAGTCTACAGCCGTTTAATATTGATGTTATGGACATGTTTAAGTGAATTAAACTTGTGAATACGTTCGTTAGAATGGAGAATGGAACTTAATATCACGCGTTTGCCTCTGTATACAAGAAACTTTCGTAATCTCAAAGAAATTTTTATTCGGTTGAATTAGTTACATATCATCTTTACCATATTTCTCCAATATATTCAGACAGAATCACCGGTACAAATAGTGTAGACACCAATCAAATGTGCACCCAGTGAACATTACGAAAACACGCCTATTCAAATATATAAAAATTTTACCACCAAAAAATGAATAATCTGAGGCTTTGTTGGGCTCACATTTTCTCACGTTGCCGCTCAAATAGAATTCTCATATTTTCTAATGTTTCCTATCTATTTCGATACTACAAACTAAAGTTAAGCTGACCGAAAAATTTACAGGAATTGCAGAGTTCAGTACAATCGGCCTTCATATGCAAACCGAGCAGCAAATACGCCGGACCTTTTGTTTATTGAGAATATTTGCTTTATAACATTTCCAAGTTCCAATTGTCTACAAAACCCAAGACAGACTGTATCCTAGTCTACTAAATTTTATAAATCATATGCACACTAAAGATAAGCATTACAATGACAGAAATTCTACCGATGGCACCAATCATAAATCTTATCCTTCCTAAGGCACCAAATCGTAATATCCTCCCCATGACACTGTATATAAATAATACATGCAGTAGGCGTTTTGGGAGTATACATTTTACACAGTAGACATTTTGGGAACACAGATTTTGACAGAGTAGACTTTTCAGGAATAGACATGTTTGGAGTAGACGTTTCAGCACCTACACTAAAATAGTATAGCCCTCATTCTTCACTGCTAACTAAACCTTGAGCGATAGCCTATTTTCAAATTATTCCAAATGGACCCATTGATCCCGAATGACCTAGAAGTATAAACTACAGTACAACACTTGGTCTTCCCTGACTGCAACTGTTGTTGGCGACAGTAACTATGCATTGCAACGCATTTGAAAGGTCATTTACCTTTATAAACTCGTGCCTTAAATATTCGGACATCTTAACTTCTTACATGTACTATACCTTTTCTAAAAATGTCCAATTCTGTTTTTTCTACCTTATTCTTTTAATGTACCTGGACGAGTAGCAATCAGTGCAGACGCTGACCAGACGCCGCCTGGCGTCTGATCAGCGTCTACACTGATTGCTTAGGTATGTTTGTCTAAATGTTTCTGGTATATACGGCATATCTGTAAGTCAAATGTAACTTTGAGAGATACGAGTATGTTAGCAGAAGTTAATGCCTCATTGTTTCATCATCGTGTTAAAACGAGGTTGCACTCTTGTGTTAGCAGAAGCAATGCACAAAGCAGTTTCTTAAAACTGGTCGTATATCATTTGTTAGTTAACGTTCATATTCCATGTGGAACCGAATTCGTTACCAGTTCGCTTTATAGGAAAACATATTGGGTTCGCTTTATAGGAAAACATAAAAAAAAAATCAAAATATAAAACAAATATTCTGGTGGCACCTTGCTGTTTGGTTTACTGCTTTGTTGTTTATTTCACATGATCAGAAGCTTTCAAGTTTCTTCCCTAAGGTCTTCGATTCGATGTCTTAGCGCATGTATGGGGGTGTTGGAAATGTTTCGATATTTTATTAAACTGTCAAGACCATTATTTACGACGAGTCCCTGCCGATTCCATGACGGCTCATTATCATGAAAACACGCCTATATAATTTTGACCCCCTTAAACCCTACTTTTACACAGTAAAACTGGGGTTTACAGGGGTATACATTATTTTTCTTATTTCTACTCAAAAACATAGATTGTTGTACTCGTTAGAACCGCCTCACCGAGGCGGTTCTAACAAGTACCCACAATCTATGTTTTGAGCAGAAATATGAAAAATATCAGAGTTTTTTTATCTGAAAATTTTAAGTTTTTGGAGGTGAAATGTTCTATATATTTGAATAGGCATGTTTTCGTAATGTTCTGAAGGCTCTTCTAGAAGGCTTTGCCTGACCTTACTCGCCCATGGTAGATGTGTTGTGTTACTAGTGCTTTTCGCTTGCTCTGACCGTCACTTTGTTGTCGAGTCTTCATCTTTGTTTCATCATGGTGTTGAAAAATTAACACTTTGCATGCTGGGTAAAAATTTCAGAAGATTACGGCTCGTAGGAACTGGCACTTCATGCAAATTGTCTCCTACAATTTGTATGAAGTATTTGTTCCTTTTTTCTAGGAAAAACAAGAAAATATCAGTAGTTTGTTGTCTGCTAAGCCCATTACATGGTTAGTTTTAATTTATTTTATTTTTTTTTTTTCTGTGATGACCCAACGATGACTTAGGCAACCATTACGCGAACCGAATAACTATGCGATTGATTGAGTCGAGGTTTTACGTCCCGGTCAACCCATTGGGGTCATGACGCGCCGGTCAGTTTACCAAACCACACCATTCCTGGGTAGGCTTAGATTTTGAGCGGTTAACCAGTATTTGTGCACATCCTTACGCCGGAAACTAACAACTGTTATTCTTCATCACGAAAACATGCCTATATAATTTTGATCCCCTCAAACCCCACTTTTATATAGTAAAACTGGGGTTTACAGGGGTATACAGTATTTTTCTTATTTCTGCTCAAAACATAGATTGTGGGTACTCGTTAGAACCGCCTCGGCGAGGCGGTTCTTACGAGTACCCACAATCTGTGTTTTTGATCAGAAGTATGAAAAATATCAGAGTTTTTTACCTGAAAATTCTCAGTTTTTGGAGGTGAAACTTTATATACATTTGAATAGGCGTGTTTTCGTAATGTGAATCAGCGGAAGGGAGAGAAAGACCATAGAATATATCTTACGATGAATCTCTACGAAAGAATGCTGCCGCTCCCGGTGGGGATCGAACCCGCGACCTCCTGCTCACCAGTCGGACGCGTATCCGACTGAGCCACCGAGACCGGCGAATAACTATATGAAGTTGGAACTGTATCAGAATTAAAGCATACGGTTTGATATCTATAAAACCAGTCTCACAACGGAGTTTGTTGCTGACCGTTCCAAAGTGGTATATCTGGTGGATTTGCTCTTCATTTGTTCTCTCTCTCTCTCTCTCTCTCTCTCTCTCTCTCTCTCTCTCTCTTTCAACGAAGTGCTACTTTGTATTGTGATTTCATCACGAAAAACATGCCTGTTCAAATGAACAGAAAATTTTACCACCAAAAAATGAAAATTTTCAGATAAAAAATTCTGATATTTTTCATACTTATGTTCAAAACATAGATTGTGGATACTCATTAGAACCGCCTCGACGAGGTGGTTCTAACGAGTACCTACAATCTATGTTTTTGAGTAGAAATAAGAAAAATAATGTATACTTCTGTAAACCCCAATTTTACTTGATAAAAGTGGGGTTTATGAGTTTCAAAAATATATAGGCGTGTTTTCGTGATGTTATGTAAATAAACCCTTATCCAGTGCTTTGAGAAGGCTGAAGCCCCTGGTTGTGGCGTTTCCTGGATATAGTCATATTTAATTCAGGCTTACAGATGCATTATCAGCTCAAATGAAATACGAAGAAATCGAGGAAGACAGCAATCACAGAACTCAACCCTTCCCACCAGGGTACGGAATAACATTTCAGTAATAAAAACTTACTTAAAGGTATTGCCAAATAAATACCATCTTTGAATGGTCAAAAGAATGAAAGAGTGACTGGACAGGGGGTGGAGACTTAATATTGATGTTATAAAACAAAATCACAAGAATATCATTGCGAGACTTTGCTTGTATTGAAGCTTAGAAAGTAAGAAACATTACATTGTAAAGCAATACAGAAATACACGTAAATAAAATTAAGTCCGACGACAGCCGAGGTTGCTTTTCATGTATCAATATTATTTATTTATTTATTTATTTAAAAGTAGTACTGTGTTGACTTTTCCAAGGCATTTTGTTCTGACACAGTTCCTATTCGTTTGTTCCGAAGTTTTTGATGATGTGCTGTTTTAAGTTGTCCTTTCACGACCTCCAACTTCAACCCTGTCCGTTGCCTTGTGAGGACGGCGGGCGGGGACTATATTGTGGGTTCTCCTGGATATATACTTATATTTGGCCCACGTCAAGAAAAAAAAATATGCTTTCAAACATGCGCAAATTTCGCAGAATCAGATCATCCGACGCATGCGCAAAGTATCATCCGGGCCTTTGCTCTCCATTCATACATTCTGTAGTATTCAATAATTCTGTTGGCGACCAGTGAAGGCTCTGATCAGACTGCGCGGATGCGCAGGCTGATCTGGGCCTTCGCTGTCCACATTAGCCCGAAGACACGTTTTCGCATGACGCGGCCTGTTTTATTTATAATATTTCTGGGGTAGAAAATGTTGCTATAAAGAACTTCAGTGCGTGTGTACTGATGCATGATGGATTAGCCCAGTCTATTTCCATCTTAAAGGAATTTAGATGGATTTGTAAGAACTGCGTTTGATTCACGTTTTAAAGAAATTAAAAGGGGTTATAGCTGCGTATCTCAGTCATCTGGGAGTTCATTCTAATTTACAAATTAAAGACAGAAAGGAAGAGTTATAAATTAAGCTTCCAAAACTTTATTACGAGATGAGCCGAGGCACAGCATTTCCTACAAAACTCAGATCACAGTCTGATTAGAGTCTTTGCAGGGCAATCTGTGGGTAGCCAAGGATCGAAAGCAACCTTAGGCGGCGCTGGCAGACATTGGTCTGACGCATATGTATTCTTGTAGGAAATGCTATGTTCAGGCACAAATGATCATCACGAAAACATACCTATATAATTTTGACCCCCTAAACCCCACTTTTATATAGTAAAACTGGGGTTTACAGGGGTATACATTATTTTTTTTATTTCTGCCCGAAAAATAGATTGTGGGTACTCGTTAGGACCGCCTCGCTGAGGCGGTTCTAACGAGTACCCACAAGCTATGTTTTGAACAGAAATATGAAAAATATCAGAGTCTTTTATCCGAAAATTTTCAGATTTTGGAGGTGAAATTTTCTATATGTATTTGAATAGGCGTATTTTCGTAATACAAATCTTAACCCATTTATACCGAACGAAATCTTGTACTTGAGGTTTTTGGACAAGTTCATTTCTAATAGAAGGGATGTTTGGTTAGTTTTATTATTACCATGTTTTATAAAAATTCCTGTATTTAATGCAAACAGTCTAGACCCTGATCAGACGCCGCGTTCCGCGGCGTCTGATCTGGGTCTAGACTGTTTGCCAATGTCCCATTTATGGAACGCCAGGCATAAATGGCTTAATTGTGTGTTTGCATGTGCAGCTTATAAGTTCGTGACATGGTGTACATTTCCATCTACTGGTGGTACAAGACGAGGTAGAAAATCGCATCATTATACATTTCATAAAACATTATAAGTTATGTTTTCTTCTACGCGAAGCTTATGACTCCCAGCCAGTTAGTGAAATCAGAATATTAATTGCTAGGAGTTTACTCGTAGCAGTCCTGTAACACTACGCGCCGCATCTTTTTGCATTTTATTCTTTTGCTTTCCATTGTGCACAGTTGCCTGAATGTTCATCATTCTATACATTCAAGAAATGTTCGAATAAAAGAAACATTTGTTTTCGAGTAACTTCCTGTCCATGTTTGAATTTCAGAGTTTACATTGCATTTATGTCGGTGGCTCAGTTGGATGCGCCGTCCGACTGGAGACCAGGGGTCGCGGGTTCAACCCCCGCCGAGGTCGGCAACATTCTTTCGTGGAGATTGATCATGAAATATTTTCTACGGTCATTCTCTCCCTTCCGCTGATTCAAGAAGGGCAGTTGTCAGTTTCTGGCGAAAGAATGTGCACAGTACTGGTTAACCGCTTAGAGGACTAAGCTTGCCCAGTAAACGTGTGGTTAGGTAAACTGACCGCGCTCGACATGACCCCATTGGGTTGACTGGGCCGTAAAACCTCAACACAAACAAATTGCATTTATGCGATTTCCAGCTTTGGCTTATATATAATCTAGACGCTTGTGCCAAGTATACTCGCTAGAGAAAATAATACCTATTAGTAAAGTTTTATTGTATGTAGTCTCCGTTTATAATTTGAGCAGCGCCATGCCAAAATATGCTTTCGGAACCTATGCGGACAGAAAAGGCCCAGACCAGCCTTCGCATCCGCTGTCCGCTTAAAGAATCTATCACGAAAACACACTTATATAATTTTGACCCCCTTTAACCCCACTTTTATATACATGTAGTAAAACTGGGGTTTACAATGGTATACATTATTTTTCTTATTTCTGCTCAAAAACATAAATTGTGGTACCCGTTAGAATCGCCTCGGTGAGGCGGTTCTAACGAGTACCCACAATCTATGTTTAGAACAGGAATGTGAAAAATATCAGAACTTTTATATGAAAATTTTCCTTTTTTGGTTTTGAGATTTTCAATATATTTGAATAGGCGTGTTTTCGTAATGTCATTGAATATTGTACAGTATATATCGATTTGTAACAAAGGTCCTTATCAGTTTGTGCGGCCTTGCTGGCTGATCTGGAGCTTCACTGTTCCCATATGCCCTGACGACACACTTTTCCTGGCACGGCCCATTTCATTAAAAAAACACGCCCATTCAAATATACTGAAAATCTTACCACCAAAAAATGAACATTTTCAGATAAAAAAAAAAAATGATATTTTTCATATTTCTGCTCAAACCATAGATTGTGGGTACTCGTTAGAACCGCCCCGACGAGGCGGTTCTAACGAGAACCCACAATCTATGGTTTGAGCAGAAATATGAAAAATAATGTATACCCCTGTAAACCCCAGTTTTACCATATAAAAATGGGGTTTAAGGGGGTCAAAATTATATAGACGTGTTTTAGTGATGTGATGGTCCATTACTGCAGAATAATGTCATTTATTCTGTTCTCCAGTGAAGAGGGTAGATTCAGACTTTGAAAGACTGAATGTGTACATTTTAAATTGCCTGAGATGAGTTTGTTTGCCGCTTCATCTCGGATATCCACTATTATATCTTTTTATCATTTGAGTTGTCTTTGCAAAATGACATTTGAAGTGTTAACTTATTGGATGATATTTAAAATAACAAAAACAATACAAAAACAAACAATAGAAAATAATAATAAAAAAAAATAATAATAACAAATAAAAAATAACAGGAAACAACTTTTGACTTCCTGTTCTGTTTCCTCCTGCTCCTGTAAGCCAAACCCTGTCTGATACGCGATATACCCTACCAGAAAAGAATTTGAAGCATTTTCCCCTTTAGAACAGGCTCCTTTTCAGAATAGAGGCGAAAATGATTTTGACAGAATCATTTCCCCTGAAAATGGATTCATTCCCCTGAACTGGAATGACTTGAATAATGTTTGAATTGTTTAGTCATTGTTGAGATGACTATATTAGCTTAGTATTTTTCCTATGCTCTTGTGCAACTTAGATCAGAGCGTTTCCGCCTGTGTGATTCAGATGAGGTGACACGAAATTCACAAATTGTGGTGTGACTAAACATCCCAGTGCACCCAAAGACACAGTTTGATAATCTAAAATGCCGCCGTCTTCTTTTCAATCATTCACGTTAAATAGAGATTGATGGCAAGGGGATGTACTTTTGTTTTAGCTCTTTGCAATCCCATAACATGTCAATACGTTATTTCTTAGTCAAAAGATGACTTTCTTAGTTTTGTAAAAGGCAAATATAATTGAAGTACAGACAACCCTCTTTATACCGACACTCGATATAACGACAAAGTTCGTTATAATGACAATTTGAATGTAACGAAATCTTCGCTGAAAAGGTGACAGTTAATGAGAAATTATGCAAGAATATTGCATTAAAACTTCAAGTAACATATGTTTTGGATATTTGTTAGAATCGCCTCACTGAGGCGATTCTAACAAATATCCAAACCATATGTTCTATGAGGAAATATCAATAAAACAAGGTCTTTTTTACATATCAGTCTATCCATTAAGGATTCTTTACAAAATTCAAACTCATTTTAATGGTAGTGTCTTTTGGAACAAATGCTTTCGTTGTAACGAGGGTTCACTGTAACACTGGCGTTTCAAAATTGATCGCAGAGAAGGATAATAACATATCTGGAAAGCTATAAAACATTTACTATTCAAAAGAAATAATCAAACATGTCAGTTTAATAAATGGTAGACAATAAACCTTTCAAAGATATGGCAAAATTATTGACGAATATTTTGTTTTCTTCGCAGACTAAGTGGCATGTTGAAATTAACTGATTAAACAGACAGTCATGATTTCGACCTTCATGACGGAAAAGTGCATGTGAAGTATATTTCATTTCAAAGTTCCTCTGAGTACATTGCATGATATAGTTTGTTGTTTAATGCTTAGCGTGCTAGGTAACAATTGAAGCAGACGACATTGTGAAACAATTTTCTTATTTTTCAAGAAAATATGCTTTAACATTTCATGCAAATTGTCCCCTAGGTGAAAATTTGCATGAAATGTAAAAACCTATTTTCTGTAAAAGTAAAAAAAAATAAATAAATAAAAAAAAATAAATAAATAAAATAAAAATAAAAATAATAATAAAAAAATTATTATTTTGTCGTATGCTGAATGTAGTCAGAGAGCGGTAAAGGTGTAAAAAAAATACGTATGTATGTAGTACTAAGCCCACTTTCTTTGGTGACGTTTGTTAATACCACCACGCACAAGCGCAAAACTCAACATAGGAAAATGGCCCTAATTGGTTACACTTTACCAAACGCGCAGGCGAATAGGGGTCTTAGCCTTGCGCACATGTTTTTATGTACATTTCCTCTCGCTTTGCGGCAAATGTACTTTCATAACGCTCACACAATGCCTTCGTGAGAAATGGTTCGCCGCCATATTCGATAAAGACAACTTTGTGACTTCTTGTTTGCTTTAGTGTACAACAATCTCCTTCTGGAAAACGATCAACTTTACAGGAAATAAAACTGCTTTCATGAGGAGCAAATTCTTTCCTGTTAGAAGAGAAAATACGGTGTACTCTAAAGGAAACAAAATTACTCCCTTGAGGAGCAAGTTACATATATTTCTTTTTAGAACAGACTCCTATTTAGAATGGAGACAGAAGCAATTTTGACAGTGTTATCCTCGCCAGAAGTGTATGCATTCCCCTCAATGTAGACTGGTTCCAGTCTCAAGTGACTAAATATTTATTCTTATGATCCTGTTTGATAATACACTAACATAAACCAAAATAATATCATGACTATAAAGGCTGGTCACCAGCCTTTACATAACGAAAACATGCCTATTCAAATATACTGACAATTTTACCACCAAAAAATGAAAACTTTCAGATAAAAAAATCCTGATATTTTTTATACTTCTGCTCACAACATAGATTGTGGGTACTCGTTAGAACCGCCTCGTCGAGGCGGTTCTAACGAGTTCCCACAATTTATGTTGTGAGCAGAAATAAGAAAAATAATGCATACCCCTGTAAACCCCACTTTTACTATATAAAAGTGGGGTTTAAAGGGGTCAAGATTTTATAGGCATGTTTTCGTGATGATAGTCATGATATTATTTTGTTTTTATTTTAGTGGATCAACAGGATAGTAACACTTACCATGTTACAGGAAAATCCAGCAGACGACAAACTGATGATAAATTTTCTCATTTTTCCAGAAAAGAGGCTTTGATATTTCATGCAAATTGTCACCGTACTGGATTGGAATTTGCAGGAAACGACAAATCTTGTTTTCTGGGGAAAACAAGAAAAATATTTCTAAATGACGTTTGCTGAAAAATATACTCAGCATGTTTAGTGTTGAAAAATGAAAAACTGCATTTTCTACAGATTTCAAAGACATTCTATTTTTTGTTTTACTTTGATGTAGAGTCCAACGTGTTCGGTCGAGACCGTTCGTTTAAAGTACTCGTACACGAAGCCGTACTTGTAGATGGTTGGGGCAGTTTTTATGACGGAAGTTTTAATGAAGCAATAAAGTAGGTTACTCAGAGTGATATCTTTCTTAAACCTTTAACACGCTGACTTCCAATATCAATCGAAACTATTTAACATAATTGTCTATTGTTCATAGGAAAAGTTCCAACAGCATTTTAAATAATCATATGAGCAAAGGACGATAATACGAAAACACGCTTATTCAAATATATTGAAATTTTACAACCAAAAAAGGAAAATTTTCAGATAAAAAAAAAATCTGATATTTTTCATATTTCTGCTCAAAACATAGATCGTGGGTACTCGTTAGAACCGCCTCGAAGAGGTGGTTCTAACAGGTACTCACGATCTATGTTTTGAGCAGAAATAAGAAAAATAATGTGCAATGTATACCCCTGTAAACCCCAGTTTTACCATATAAAAGTGGGGTTTAAGGGGGTCAAAATTATATTATGTTTTTGTGATGGAAAGCGAGTTTAAATTATTGTGTCCTGGCGAAAGAATGTGCACAATACTGGTTAGAGGACTAAGCCTGCCCAGCAAACGTGTGGTTAGGTAAACTGACCGCGCTCGACATGACCCCATTGGGTTGACTGGGCCGTAAAACCTCAACACAAACAAAATTATTGTGTCCTGCAACACTATTGGTTTAAACTTTAGTATAGGTGTATTTGTCGGTTGGTCGTTTCGCTATGGCCAAATTGGGGCTGTACATATTCGTGAGAAAATCAATGTTTGCATGGATAAACCAGCACTTCCTAGAAGATTTATTAGTGCGTTGTCATCTAATCGGCAGTCTACATTACTCATAGTCTCTGTATAGAATCTACAAAATACCTAACAGATGGGAAAATGCAAATATAGTTATCCGTGAGTTCACTGTTTGAAAATATGTAAACCCTTTCAGTCCGGCAATCCACAACTAATATCTGAGCAAACAGTGTAGATCTAGATGAGACGGCCCGTAATCAGGATCTATACTGTTTGTCATTCCGTTTTCGATTTTAGACTGAAATCCCTGTTTGCATCAGCGGACAAGTCTCAATTCAAGAGTGGAAGAGTCCACTTCAGAAACTCAGGAATAAACCGGTTAAGCGCCATTTTTGCACGAGAACTCTTTTGATGTCTTCTTAACGTCATATTGAGATGTTATTCTATTCACAAGAAGATCATCATAGAAATAATATAGCCCACACAGATAAAGGTATTGTATAATTTGTTTATTGTACATAATTGCATTAACCTTTACTTGTCTCTGGGCACTTTCTACTGAGGACAAATTGATGCTATCAGAAAGAAAAAGCTTTAATATTTAATTTGAACTGCAATTTGCATCAAATGGCAGAGACCATTTTGTGACAAAAAAAATAAGAAAAAATATTTCAAAATGTCGTCTGCTAAACTTTTTACCCACGATGTTAAATGTTAAGTAATTGACGCATTTGAGATGCCGTTTGGCGCATTTGCAAAAAACTGCGTCTTTTTTTTTTTTTTTTTTTTTTTTGCACGAACTGATTATACACGATTTGAGATCATTTGATAATTTAGCCGCTAACAGTATGATATAGAAACTTGTTACCTCATCTATATACAGTCGACTCTCGTTATCTCGAAGTCCAAGGGACTCTCTGAAATACTTCGAGATATCCGTATCTCGACATATCAGATTTGCAGAATTGAGGAAAAAAGATAAATCAAACAACCACATTTCACAAATGAATGTGGAATTTGACTCCTGAAAATAGAGATATACTGAAAATATTGTGGAAAAGAGGAGAAATTGCTCCTTAGCAATTTCTCCTCTTTTCCACATTATTTTGTTACCTGTTGTCATAGTTTCATGTTAAAACAGGGACCAGATTTTCACTTCGAGATAAGCGGTAATTCGAAATATGCGAGTTTGAGATAACGAGGTTCGACTTTATTTACGCTTAGCATGCCAGGTAATTTTTCAGTAGATGACATTTGTTGTAGTTTGTTTATTTTGCTCAATAAAGGGCATTGACATTTCATGCAAACTGTTTCCTTCAGAGATAGTTTGTATGAAATGTTAAAACCTATTTTCTTGGAAAATAGGACAAATACCGTGAATTTGTCGGTTGTTGAATTTGCCCACAGAGTGGCAAAGGGTAAGAGGATATACATAGTTCATGAGTAGAGGGTAAAAGATGTGTACAGTCATGGTGGGCATACACAAAACAATTGCAACAAAAAAGTTTTCAAGTACGCCAATCGACGGACTTCTCTCATTTTGGTCACTAAGGCGCTTGGCTTCTCTTCTTGTCATAGATGCAAAATGTCAGGCTGAATTGGAAATGTATTTACAAAAATGCACAGTGTTATGTAACCTTTAACCATCGGTGCATGGAATGTGCACACTCTAATGGACAGTGCTGGTTCTGACAGACCTCAGCGAAGAACAGCTCTAGTTGGTAAAGAACTTGACCGATACAAAGTCGAGATTGCAGCTCTGAATGAGACTCGCCTTGCAGAGGAAGGGCTTTTAAAGAAGTTGGCGCTGGTTACACTTTCTTCTGGAGTGGACGCAAGAAAGAGGAGCAGCGTGAAGCAGGAGTAGGATTCGCCATCAAGTCACACCTCGTTAGGAAGCTCTCAGGACTTCCAATAGGCATAAAATGACCTCCTGATGACTTCCCTTATCTGGCAAGAGGCATGCAACTATTGTAAGTGCCTATGCACCCACAATGACCAACTTAGATGAGGTCAAAGACAAGTTTTATGATGATCTGGATTCTGTGATTTTTGCTACACCCGGACAGACAAACTCATCCTCCTGGGAGACTTCAATGCTAGAGTGGGCACAGACCACCAAGCCTGTGAAGGAGTGATTTGGACTGAAGGAATAGGAAAGTGCAACAGCAATGGCCTCTTCCTTTTGAAGAAGTGTGCAGAGCATGAACTGCTGATCACTAACACAGTCTTCCGTCTGCCAACTCGCGACAAGATGTCGTGGATGCATCCTCGCTCCAAACACTGGCATCTCATTGATTACGTCATAGTATGAAGGAAGGACAGACAGGATGTCAAAGTGACAAAGACTATGTGTGGTGCATACTTTTGGACAGATCACAGGCGGCGTGTTGTCAGCAAACTCAACCTGCGCATTCAGCCTGTACGACGACCACAAGGCAAGAAAGTGCAAAAGAGATTGGATGTCTCCAAGCTGAAACAATACAGCAAGAGGCAAGCATTCATCAATGATATCTGCAGCCGTTTAGATGCACTGGAACACAATTCAGAAGATGTAGATGAGAGCTGGACAGTCTTCAGAGACACGGTTCACTCTTCAGCAATGGCTTCCCTAGGACCAGTATCTTGCAAACACCAAGATTGGTTGATGAAAATGACAATCCAGGGCCTCCTTGAAGAGAAACACCAAAAGCACAAGGCATTACTCAGTGATACCAGCTCAGTATCTAGTAAGACTGCCTATTCAAACATATTAAGACAGTCCAGATTAGGCTCAGAGACATGCAAGACTGAAAAGCCTTACAAGGAGCCTACCATCACAGTGAAAGGTCAACGACTGTAAGTGGTAGACAAGTTCAGCTACCTTGGAAGCACATTGTCTAGAGTCATGCACATTGATGATGAAGACAATGCTAGAACTGCCAAAGCTAATGCAGCATTTGGCCGACTACGTGGAAGTAATTGGGACCGAAGTGGAATCAGACCTAACACAAAGCTGAAAGTATACAGATCCGTGGTGCTGCCAACACTGTTATACGCATGCGAAACTTCGACAGTTTACCAACGGCATGCCAAAAGACTGAACCACTTTCATACAAGCTGTCTTAGAAAACTTCTAAAATCAAGTGGCAAGACAGGCTTCCAGACACAGAAGTCCTCAAAAAGACAGGGATGCAGAGTGTACATACTCTTCTGAAATTGGCACAGTTAAGATTTACAAGCCATGTTATCAGAATGCCTGATGAAAGTTTGCAAAAGAAAATCCTCTATGGAGAACTACAAGTAGGATAACGCTCCCATGGTGGTCAAAAGAAGCGGTACAAGGACACCCTCAAAGCATCCCTTAAAATACTTCCACATACCAACAGAGTCTTGGGAACAGATTGCACTGGACCGAACAAAGTGGCAAGGCCTCATAAGAAGTGCTGGCGAATACGAAACAAAAAGAATCAGCGAAGCCGAGCAGAAACGTGCGCAGTGGAAAGCTAGAGCTAAGGCATCACCGACATAGCTTTCTTCCTCAGACCTCTCTTGTACTATCTGCAACAGGCAGTTTAGGGCTAAGATTGGTCTCATAAGCCGTCTTAGAACACACAAATAATAACGCGTCTCTCATTTGATTAGAATTTGGTCATTGTCAGTAATGACAGACGAATTTTATTATATAGTAAGCTACCTTGAGATTGATGTCCTATGAATTCGATTACTCTCTCACTCTCTCTCTCTCTCTCTCTCTCTCTCTCTCTCTCTCTCTCTGTTTTAGGTAATAACACCTGGTCTGATTCAAGGCATGAATGGACACATAGCATTTGAGCATGTGAGAAAATGCACCTTCTGACGTGCACACAGTGAAGATTCTGATTAGCCTGCACAAACTGACCAGTCTGTTCAAGGCCGTTACTATTAATCGGTATCTT
Organism: Anodontia alba; assembly: GCA_964016985.1. Lineage (NCBI taxonomy): Eukaryota > Metazoa > Mollusca > Bivalvia > Lucinida > Lucinidae > Anodontia > Anodontia alba. The sequence goes on along the minus strand of OZ024822.1, from coordinate 10,122,804 downwards.
CTTCAGTAGCCAATGATTCTGTAAACAGACGGTGAAGGCCTTGAGCACACTCTACCAATATACTGGTGAGAATCTGTTGTCCGCATATACGATAAGGGTTCTTTGCTCATTTTGTTTTTCTCCTGAAAAGTGACTGCCACTGAAGCACAGGCCCAATAGTTACAGCTCATGCAATATAAGGCCGACATTACTACTTCAAATCAAACGTATTTTACCTTTTTTCATGCGTCGCCAGTTTATTTATTTATTTATTTATTTATTTTTTATTTATTTATTTATTTTTTTCTTTTGTCCTTTTTGTCGTATAGTTTGAACGTAACGCTCAGAGTTATTTGCACGTTACAAAACGAGTTCGTAACTCAATTACGATACTGAACGTTTGAAAGAATATTAGGACCTTGTTTTCGCTCGGTCCGACAGGTTTGTACCATGCCCGTCCCACTTTCCAAGCCAACAAATCCTTCAAGTCATAAAATATCAAAGAGTCAAATATGTTTTTCCAGTACTTGCAGTTTTGTTCTAAAGTATTAAGTTTATGACCGATTTACAAGTGAAAGCCATGCAGTTCAATACACATGTATATATTTTATTTATTGTATATGTATGGCACTTTTGTTTAGTTGCAAAATTATGTCATCATTAACGGCTTTAGGTAAAGTAATGGTGTATTTATCATATTGCTTATTGCGGGTAGCCCTGGCGATCCGAATATGTTATACTAATCACATCAAAATACGGGAATTATACCGAACCCAGCTTAAGCGGAAGTATCTACCAAGACTGTTGACGCAGTAGTCGTGCATCTGATAACAAATAGAAGGGAATAGAATATTTTGCTATCCAATTATGGCGCTTTTCGGGTATACTATTAACCCATTTATGCCTAGCTGAACGAAGTGTCTGATATGGATCTACACTGTATTATGTACAGAAACCTCTACAATAAATGATAATACAAAAAGGCAATTCAGACACCTTTTAACTCTGAAATGAATCTGTCCAAAGACTATCTTTACTGGCATTAAAATGAAAAGAAAGCATTCCATTGTCGAATCAGCTATTACTAGCACAGGCCTTCCCCATCTAGCTGTAGTCAAAATGTTGAAAAACTCACAGAATAATAGTAAGTGTCAAGAAACAAAGTCCGTGGCGCCTATTATGTATGTACACGCCAGAGGTAAATTTGACAGTTCAGAGTGAACAAAAATTGGGAAAGTACTGGAGTGCTTTAGGTTAGTTCAGTGAATCTTGGTACACACGGAATAAGCGTTATAATATAAGCGTACATGCAAGTGTTGACGCTAAATGACCCGACCCGCGCTAGCTTTATAAAAAAGCTAATACTTGTAATCAATGACCATTGTTTCGATGTTAATGAAGCTGTACGTTTGCTTTCATGCTCAACACAATTAAAATTAGTTTACTGAAATACATGATTTGTTTTTCATTCTAAAGGCCACAAACCTTAATACACATAAAATTTAAACTGCAACCAGCAAAGTAGTTTATTTTTATAGACGCGCATATTGACATAATCTGATAGAGATTTACCCGCGCTCTTTCTCCCTCACTATCTCTGCCTCTCTGTCTCTCTTTCTCTCTCTTACTCTCTCTCATACATTCACAAATATTCCTCTCTCTCTCTCTCTCTCTCTCTCTCTCTCTCTCTCTCTCTCTCTCTCTCTCTCTCTCTCTCTCTCTCACACACACACACACAGAGACATTCTCTGTGTGTGTGTAGCTCTCTCTCTCACTGGATGAGTAATACACTCGCAATAGACAAGCCGGGGCCTGGACAAACTGTGTAGACGCAGATGAAACGCCGCATATGCGGCGTCCGATCTGGATGCACACTGTTTGTCCAAGCCTGGTTATACAAGTACTGAGGGAAAATACAATACTGATTGACAGAAAGAACGTCATCCAAATTGTGATAAGTAAATTGACAGGTCTGGATATTTTCTTGTTGTAGTAGACTGTCACGTGATATGACGTAATTAAAAAAAGTCACTTAACAATGACCCTTTTGTTTAAAACAGCATGAATGTCTACCACAAAACACACAACGAAGAAAAGTATCCCTCATACTAACACATGTTCGGTCAACAGAGACCGAGGTCAGCATGCGTATTAGAGCAGTCCGATCTGGGCCGTCGTTGCACGCTTACAGTGCCATTCCCTACTGTAGAAAATGTAGACGAACGGAGAAGGTCCTGTTGAGACTGTGCGGATGGGCAGGCAAAATTCGGATTCAGCTGTTTGAATGCGGCATACATATTTACTTCCGGTTAAGCGTCTTTATGCTCGTATAAAGTACGTCAGCGAAGTGCTGGTTTGATTTTCGCCTTGAAAATATGTTTGAGAAATAGTCAAAAACATTTTGTTTCTTTCATTATGTTTTCTGACGTCCTTTTCATTCCAAAACAGAAACTTTCTGACGTCATTTTCATACCAAGACAGAGGCATTCTTTAGTTTTCATATCTTCTTCCTTTTATTATCATGTGTTACAAAAAGTGAGTACATATGAAATTATCCAGCGCATGACAAAACCTACAAAATGGCATGTGCGCCCAGCGAAGACTCAGATTAGCCTGGGCATCCGCCAAGTCTGATCAGAGTCTTCACTGTCCGCATGAAGAAAGTTTGGGTCCTTAACTTCCAATTGAGAGCACAACAAAGACTCTGATCAGCCCAAGGCTGACCAGAGTCTTCGCTGGGCGCACATGCCATTTTGTTAGTTTTGTCGTGCGCTGGCTCAAATTACAGATAATCTTTTCAAACAAACGAGCCGCAACGTCAGGAAACGTACCTTTGGACTGAGTATTCGTTAGGCGCACATGCAAAACAAATCTTGTAGGAAATGCTGTGCATCGGCTCATTGAAAATTAGCTTCGAAGTGAAATACAAGGGGAACATACTCTCAACTGGTCAACACAACTCATTGACGTCATAACCTATCGTACTTAGAATATGATGAGGGCAAACTAAAGTGTTTCCGATGTATGTGTATATTGAGAAACAGTTTCTTAAAATAATGTCATTGCACTATCTCAAATATCCCATCAAGTTAGTTTCTATAGTTATTCAATTAGATAACTAAATAGTATGTTTCAACAACAACACAAATGCATGATAAGTCTAATCTTTTTCTGGATTTTCTCAAATAGCCATCAGGCTAGTTTCTATTGTTACTGAATTAGGCATCACGAAAACATACCTATATACTTTTGACCCCCCCCCCCCCCACACACACACACACTTTTATATAGTATAACTGGGGTTTACAGGGGTATACATTATCTTTTCTTATTTCTGCTCAAAAGCATAAATTGTGGGTACATGTTAGAACCGCCTCGTCAAGTACCCACAATCTATGTTTGAGCAGAAATGTGAAAAATTTCAGAAATTTTTATCTGAAAATTTTCATTTTTTGGTGGTAAAAGTTTCAGTATATTTGAATAGGCATGTTTTCGTAATGGTAACTAAATAGCATGTTTCAACAACAGCAAAAAATCCATGATAAGTCTTATCTTTTTCTGGGGTAAATAACAGAAATGTACAATATTTTAAAATGTCGTTTCCTGAATACTTTAGGCAACATGTTAGGCATTAAAGAGTTACCAAAAGTCTGCATATTCCAGTCAGGGCGCATTATAACATTTGAGAAGGTTGTTTTGTATTGTACAAAGGTCATCTACGCATCAAGGTCTTCACTTTAATAATATACATATAGCATAGGGATCCTTTTCACACCCTGCGAAATAGATATAATCTTTCTACATCGGCTCCCGTCTTAACCCTTGTCCTGCTGAATAAATTAAGATGCCACGCCTATTTCTAATTTTCAGCCAATCAGATGACTTGATTTAGATTGTTGATATAAATTCACATACTTAATGGCAAATAGTGCAGATCCAGATCAGTTGGCTTCTGAAGAAGCCAACTGATCTGGATCTACACTATTTGCAACGGCAGGGTATATCCGGGTTCAGCAGGACAAGGGTTAATATTGCTGCACAAATTGTCGCTAGACAACATTTCGATCTTATTCAATCATTAGCAGCTGCACGTAAAACAAACTAATTGATCCTCCCTAATAGAAATCGATCTTGTGATATTTGGGACCAGCCAGTACATTCACATAGACTGATCAGGAGCTACACTGTTTGCCATTCATTCAACAGTTTACCAAGTAACCAAGTAGTCAAATGGACTTGTAAAAATTTTAGGATAACTGTTGTCTAGGCCATTCCCATAATTTTCAAATTAAATTGAGACACAGCGGGAGAAAATGTACCCTCTGACATGTAAACCCAGCGAGGATTCAGATCAGCCTGCGCATCCGCGCAATCTGGCCAGTCTTCGGTTTTTGCATGACGAAAGGTTTTGCATGCTTGGCTAGCCAACATTTGCCCAGTGAGATTCTGTTCAGACTGTGCGAATGCGCAGGCAGATCAAAATCTTCGCTGGGCGCACATGTCCGAAGGTACGTGTTTTGACACTAAGACTCAATTCACAAGCTTGAATATACAGTGTTACCAAAAGCAGGTGGTACAGAGCGCCTTTGCGAGTTGTTTGGCCATGTCAGATCATGTCAAGGCCATCAGACCTGCGGCATTTGTATTGCTCTTGTCGAAATTCTGTTAACTAAAATAGACTGGATTCACTTGCTTTATGAAGTATCGTAATAATCCCAAATGTTGGGACAGACAGGTTTGAGCAGACAATGTAGACCCAGATCAGACGCCGCATTCTGTGGGCGTCTGATCAGGGTCTACACTGTTTGCCACTCATCTAGCAGTATTTTAGACACATCAACAGGTAGTAAAATAGACTTTTTTCAAGTTTTAGGACGTCGTTACGAAAACACGCCTATTCAAATATATTGAAAAGTTCACCACCAAAAAACTGAAAGTTTTCAGATAAAAATTCTGATATTTTTCATTACTGCTCATAACATAGATTGTAGGCATTCGTTAGAACCTCCTCGCCTATATACTTTTGACCCCCTAACCCCCCACTTTTATATAGTATAACTGGGGTTTACAGGGGTATACATTATTTTTCTTATTTCTGCTCAAAAGCATACATTGTGAGTACTTGTTAGAACCGCCTCATCGAGGCGGTTCTAACGAGTACCCACAATCTATGTTTTAGCAGAAATAAGAAAAATAATGTATACCTCTGTAAACCCCAGTTGTACTGTATAAAAGTGGGGTTTAAGGGGGTCAATATTATATAGGCGTGTTTTCGTGATGGAGTGGCAAACAGTATTGTCCCTGATCTACTTTAAATCATTATGTCTGTTCTTTGCATGTTTTTGTTCCTAAGACGTAAAAACCTGTTCATGCAGCAGAACAACTAGATTACACATATAGAGAAAAAAATCAGCATTGTTTATTGTACACCAATACTATTGTGGTGCTATAATAAGCACTGCGGACAAAATCTTTAAAATTACTTTTTAGAAGGAGGTGCCGAGAAGGATAAAAAGCTTGTACACCCGCGCAGTCTCATCAGACTCTTCGTTTTCCGCACGAGGTACGTTTGCAACTTTGGCTATCCAACTGCGCCCAGAGAATATTCTGATCAGACTGTGCACATGTCCGTAGGTTCGTTTTCTGACGTTGAAGCTCAAATAAAGTCATCACGGAAACATGCCTATGTAATTTTGACCCCCTCAAACCCCACTTTTATATAGTAAAACTGGGGTTTACAGGGGTATACATTTTTTTCTTATTTCTGCTCAAAACATAGATTGTGGGTACTCGTTAGAACCGCCTCGTCGAGGCGGTTCTAACGAGTACCCACAATCTATGTTTTGAGCAGAAACATGAAAAAATATCAGAAGTTTTCATCTGAAAATTTTCAGTTTTTGGTGGTTAAATTTTCAGTATATTAGAATAGGCGTGTTTTCGTAATGGCATCTTTGGCTATACAACTGCGCCCAGAGAATATTCTGATCAGATTGTGCACATGTCCGTAGGTTCGTTTTCTGACGTTGAAGTTCAAATAAAGTGTTTCTTCAGGTAATAGCATCCTCTTCTCCACTATTCCTTCCGCGTCTCACCTACCCCTACAATAATAATCCTATCTGACTGTCATTTTAATACTACGCTTAATATTCAATTATGATACGTTTTAAGTATGTGCCTACTAAAAATGTCATATAAATCTCGGACTTCTCCCGCTTTTTGTCTCTCTAAAGATGGATTTATGCAGCAGGAAAACCTCTTATATGTATGGAGCTTTCTTGAACTCTGAAATCCGGTGTGTGGCATTAATTCCTAGTCAGTAGAGAAGGAAGGATGGATTTGTTTATTGTGTAGTTCCATATAGACATAACATAAGGCTAGCTACAAGTAAGAAGCAAGGAAGCATGGAATTATTTCTGTGCATTGTCATATAGGCATAGCATAAGGACAAGCAACAATTAGGAAACAAAGAAGCAAGGGATTATTTACTTTGCATTGTGTTACAGGCATAACATTAGGTCAAGTTACAGATAAGAAGCAAAGAAGCATGGAATTAGTTACTGTGCATTGTCATATATGCATAGCGTAAGGACAAGCAACAAGTAAAGAAGCATGGAATTATGCGATGTATATTGTCAAATTGGCTTAGTATAAGGACAAGCTACAAGTAAGGAGCAAGGAAGCATGGAATTATTCAATGTACATTGCCATACAGGCATAGTATAAAGACAAACTACAATGAGAAGCAAGGAAGCATTGAATGATTTGATGTGCGTTGTCATATAGGCATACCATAAGTTCAAGCTAAAAGTAAGAAGCAAGGAAGCGTTGAATTATTTGATGTGCATTGTCATATAGGCATAGCATAAGACCAAGCTACAAGTAAGAAGCAAGGAAGCATGAAATTATTTGATGTGCATTGTCATATAGGTGTAGATTATTGCCAAGCTACAGGTAAGAAGCATGGAAGCATGGAATTATTTGATGTGCATTGTTATATAGGCCAAGCTACAAGTAAGAAGCAAGGAAGCATTGAATCATTTGATGTAAATTGTTTTATAAGACATAGCATAAGGACAAGCTACAAGGATGAATCTAACTTAAGCACCCGTATAACCCACAGTGTAAAATCAATGTTAAAATATTTGAAACCAATTTGCGAGTTTCTAGGTGAAATAAAATCTTGATGGACGCGCAATAAAATAATGTTTATGCCTCTGACTTTGTCAAACTGCGATGGTTTATTTGTGAAAATTATTCTTGGAATTATTCCGCGGGCCAGTCTCTTGAGACACACACAACACACACATCTAAGACGTCTCATGATAAAATCTGCCTTATTGTATATGTGCATTGTGCATGTACAGATCAGACTGCGGCAAAAATCTTTCACTGTGTATGGATACATTTTCAGGGCAACTCTCTTAAAATCGCTGTTGTCCTCTTCAGAAAATGTATTTACTCTAAAAGAAAAGAATTTGTTTCCAAATGGAACACGTTCTTTCTTTTCAGAGTAGAACCAATTTCAGAAGAAATTGATGTGTTGATGTGTAGGAAGTCAAACAGGAAGTCATAAAAGTTGTCTCTCCTGTAAAAAATGGCGGAGAAAACTCACAAAATGTAACAAGTCCCCTTAAATCTAAAAGTGCGTGTTTATTCTGTAATAATCAAGATGTGAATGGAAGTTTTGACTCTTTAATATATCATTTACAAATTAAAATGCCTTGCAGATGAAGCTGTGTTAGCATATGTATTGTTCTGCTGAAGTTGAATTATAGAGACCCGTCTATTCGCCGAAGGTACCAGTCCGAGTTACCGACTATAACATTCATATCGGTGGTTTCAAATACCGTACACCTCAGTATTGGGACAGACAGGTTTTAGCAAACAGTGCAGTCCCGGATCAGACGCAGCACAATGCGTCTGATCAGGGTCTATCCCGGGTGCCGCTCGTCCAGCAATTATCGCAACAGTGTAAAATGGCCTTCTTTAAATTGTAGGAGATAAGAATGCAAAAGAGATAAGGTGTCCAAATACTTCAGGCTATTTTGCTACCTGCCTCTGTCTAAAATTGATTCGATGTGTGGCAAATAAAATTGGTAAAGGTTGTCCTTGGAAACAAAGAACACATAATAGATCGAAAAAGGAATTTCGGTTTCATTGAAACTCTTCATATGGTAGCAATGCAGTTTGAGGGCTGCATATGCACACCAACCACCATCCCACCCCATCCCACCCCACCCCACCCCACCCCAGCACCGACAAGCGGGACTCGGTTTAGCAGTGTTCAGCGCGTCTGGTCTAGCTTGGGCATGTCTGTCTAAATACTTAAGGTAGATACATTAGAAATATTGAACAATATCCAATGTTAGGGCTCAGTTTCACAATTATTCCTTATTCCATTTAAGCCTAGCGGAATCTTCTACTGTAATTCTTTTGACCGGTCTATTTCCAATAGAAGTGTATCTGGTTAACGTTTATCATGAATGTTTTATAGAAATTCCTAAACTTAATGCAAACAGTGTAGACCCTGATCAGACGCCGCGTTCTGCGGCGCCTGATCTGGGTCTACACTGTTTGCAAATGTTCTTTCTATGGGGCATTAGGCACAAATGGTTTAATGTCTTATCTACCTTCAATGAAGGACTGGGATTTACTAAGCGTATTTAGCGCTTTCACTAAATAGATTATAAAATGAATGACCTTTAAGAGCAATGAACACACTAACAAAATTGAAAACAGCTTAAGAGTCAAGATTTCTTGGCCAGACTAGCTAGTTTTGGTCAATTAGACCTCATCAGTGACCCACATATAATTAAAAAAAAAAGTCCCGGAAGACGATCAATGTTTTAACGATAAAGTTAATTGATGCATTTTGACTTCGTCTTCTGAAAAGAACAGAAAACACTTCATTTTAGTTGATTTTAAATACCTCATTTTACAAGTTAAATTTTCGATCCTTATGTTAAGGTTTGCCGAATTAAGTTCATATAATACATATACCTGTAACGTGTATCCACAAATTAACCCTTGTCTTGCTGAATAAATTAAGAAGCCCCGCCCACTTCTAATTTCTAACTAATCAGGTTACTTGATCCTAGGTTTTGATACAAATTCACATACTTAAGGGCTGGCAAACAGTGTAGATCCAGATCAGTTGGCTTCTTTAGAAACCAACTAATCTGGATATACAATGTTTACGAAGTCAGCTAGGTATATTTAGCAGGACCAGGGTTAACATGTACTTGCTGTACATTTTTTCTTCGATAGTCGCGTCGAGCAAAGAAATGCCTTCGAACATGCGCAAACTGTGCAGATTTAGATCATTCTGCACCTGAGCAACCTATCATCCTGGTTTTTAATCTCCATTCATACACTCTTCAGTATCTATTGATCCTTTGAGCGGACAGGGACGGCCCTAATCAGACTGCGCGGATGCGCAGGTTGATGTTGGCCTTCGGTGTCTGCATATGCCTGAAGACATGTTTTCGCTATTTGGTGTTGTCTTGCTTTCCGAGTTTAACATAACGGGTGTCACTTGCAATATCATACACTGGTGGCATTTATATCTAGCATCGATTTATCTGTGTTTTCCACGAAATCATTCATTCTCAAGACGTCTATTGTTTTTCGATATGACTGACCGATGAGGCTGTCCACATCCAAAATTCATTAATTCTTACCACGAATTCTACATTGCTGCAGGCAATATTTATTAGAAAATAAGCAATATTACCGTTATGCGTGCCACATTACCCAAAAGGACCATAAGAACCGCAAAGTCGGAAAGCGTACCTTTGAACATGTGCGTCGAGCGAATATTCCAATCAGCCTGCGCATTCGCGCAATCTGATCAGACTCTTCACTGGGCGCAATGCAAAGTTTCTTCATATGGACAACGATGACTCTGATAAGACTGACCGGGCTCTTCGTTTACTAGCGTAGATTTCGCGTGAGGCTGGCTCTTACAGAAGCCAGAAAGCCTTACCAAACTGTACCAAAGATCATTCTAAACAATTTATCTATATGTACCGAATCATAAATCCAGATAAAATGAGATATCGGGATTGTTTTCTTATTAGGCGCTTCTAATGAGTACCACAACATATTGTGTTCGTGGAGAAATGAGAAAATATCAACAAATTTCATTTTAAAAAATTGCTTTATCTGTAGCTTTGCTAAATATACGGAACAATTTGCCACCGAAACTTGCAATAATTGCCCTCATCAGTCTCTATAAGTACCATAATTCTATAAAAGCAGCATTGCTTATTGTATATTAGAGACACGGAATAAAAGTAAACGAAGGCAGTTATACAAAATACGAAATTACTGTCATTACGGGGAATCAATACACTTTCAATGGAGGCATTTTTTTTTTCAACATTATTTTGCCTCCCTCTGAAAAGGAGTCCACTCTAAAAGGGAAGTATTTGCTCCCCATGGAGCAAATACTTCCCTTTTAGAGTAGACTCCTTTTTAGAAGGGGATAGCTGTACAGTAAAACAAACAGGGGGTCACAGAAATTATCGCCTTTGGAAAATCTGGCCAAACATATACCATGTGCAGAGCAGTCTTTATACACAACGACAGCTAATAAACTGACTTGCTCAAATTTTAGGACAAGTATATACAGGTGTCCTAAAGACATGCTCAGTAAAGTCAATCCAGTCTCGAATGTCGGATTATTAACAATGGCTGTGCCCACATAAGTGTCAAAAGTGCATGGTATCAATGGAAACAGACTTGGCCTATGTCAAACTGGTAAAACACTATTCAAAGCCCTATCAATTTCCGCATGTTAATAAATATGCAAAGTTTAGTCAATCTGTTTCCTATTCAAATAAAATCTTATAAATACCACAAACATCCTGACTTTGACAATTTTGGCCATACAAACTGAATAAACAGGAGACGTAATATAAATCAAATTCCAAGCTTCACCAATATTTGATTTTAACCGTCAAATATTTTCGTATATCGATGAATAATTAAAAAAAAATAAAACAACTCTGAATTTAACATATATTATTTCTATGTAAAATTTATACTCCCTATGACAGATCATAGGACTTGCTAAGGAGGAATAATTGATGACTAAACTCGGATATGTTTTCTTATTTCTCCATAAAACGTACATTTTGAAATTCCTCGGCAAGTCCACTACGAAAACATGCCTATTCAAATATACTGAAAATTTTACCACCAAAAAAATGAAAATTTTCAGATAAAAAATCCTGATATTTTTTATACTTCTGCTCAAAACATAGATTGTGGGTACTCGTATTAACCGCTTCGTCGAGGCGGTTCTAACGAGTACACATAATCTATGCTTTGAGCAGAAATAAGAAAAATAATCCATACCCCTGTAAACCCTACTTTTACTATATAAAAGTGGGGTTTAACGGGGTCAAAATTTTATAGGCATGTTTTCGTGATGCGCTTCTAATGAGTATCCGCAACACATGTTTTTATTAAGAACTGGAAAAATTACACCAGAATTATCACCAGATACTTCTCTCAGCAAGTCCTCTGTTTAGAGACATAAATGCAATATTTGTCTAAGTCATTAGTCTTATCACTGATAAGAGACTGGGCACAATAAAACCTAATATACTGACAATAAACCGCAGGGAGGGGGAGGCCAAACATAGTACGGATATTTATCTGATCCATAGGTAATATCATATGAATTCCTATCTGTTGTCTACTAAAATATATTTATTACCCTCAGAAGGCCTCTTTACCACCCCTCCCCTGCTGCGATCGCATAATCACCTCTTAATGTCATGCCTTAGATCTATCTTATATCCTGGTAGGGTAGGGGCAGGAAAATCATTATTGAGTATGTCTGTAAAAAATGTTTGTTTTTTTTTTGCAACCAAACTCGATATCATAAGAAATATATTTAACGAGATTCCACTTTTATTTAGAGTTATGTAAGTCATTTCGTTTTTGCCATATAGTACTGGGGAGACATTGTTATTACGCATGTAAGAACTGATTTATTCACTAAAATGCTTTCTAAAAGTGACAAATAAATTAGTTTAAACTTTGATTTGTATTAATCATATCAGTATTTACAAACAGAGATTGATGTTAAGAATGTTAAGACATTTTATACAAACTGTAATCAGAAGAAAAAAAAGTAAGAGAAAAGTCAAGGAAGTGCCACAATCACAAGCCGCAGCCCATCCTAGACACAAAGAGGAAGAGGAAACAGACAAGAACAAACAAGCGTAAATCGAACAAATGCACGTAAAGCACAAAACTCTCTCTTCCCCAAGCGAGATAATCGCAATGCTAGAAAGCAAATACATTGGAAAGCTGGTCTAAAACGGCAAAATTCTGAAAATCGTCCTTATATTGTTTGCCCCTGAATATCACCGCTTTCATTTAATATGATGGAGGAACATGAGCGTACACATTGCATAGACTTGTTAACTAATGCCTCCGAAGACATCTTTCTTCATGATACAACTCATTTAGTGATATATTGTCAATTTAAAGATTCGAAAGAAAACGAAGAAAAAACTTATACAGACAGAAAGAAACCATAAACCTTTGTCTGTTACAGAGGTCTGACGTAATTGAACTGGCTTTTTGTCCATTTCTTAATTGAAATGGATTCGTCCTGTCTCTATATACTATAGAGTAAACCTGATTAAATTGCACAACACCAAACAGTTGGATTAAATATATGTCTAAAAACAAGGTTCAGTAACAAAAGAGGCTTTTACATTCGTCTAGCAAATTAAATGACCTTTCTGATATATAACGTAGCGATGTGATACATGTCGTGGGAAAATAACCCTAAACATTGGGACAGACAGGCCTGAGCAAACACTGCATACCCAATTCAGATGCCGCAGAACGTGGTGTCTGATCAGGGTCTACACTGTTTGCCACTCATCAAGCACTATTTTAGACACATCAACAGGTAATAAAATAATTTTTCCAAATTTTAGGACAAGTATTGTAAAGAGTAAAGGTGTCTCAATACTTAAGGTAGTACAGTATTTACACTAATGGTAATCTGACACTTTAACTCTTTACCATAATTACACTATGTATCATACAGTTTGAACAAGTGTATTTTATCCATTTGGACGAGTCTGAAATTGTTGGCTATGCCATAATGCCTGGACCATCCTGAAGATCAACACAATCTGATCACAGTCTTTCCCGCCCTTCGATGTGTTCTACAGTATCTTATGATTCTGTAAGCCGAGAGTTAAGCCCCTGATCAGACTAGAGAAATGTGCAGGCTAATCAAGGCCTTTGTTGCCCGCATGTACCATAAGGGCCTTCTGTTGCCTTGCGCCTAATGCGGTATCGCGAGGTTAGATGTGTTTGATTTTAGACGGCTTGGCACCATGTAAGACAATAATGTTTAGAGAAAAGGAATCGAATTTGAATTCGTGGGCTGGCCTGGACTGTGTGATAATGGCTAATACTTAATTGTAAACGCAATCTATACACTTTTAGGGGAGAAAACTCTATCAATATTGTTTTTTTACTCCCTTCTGAAAAGGGGTTTATTTTAAAAAGAAAGAGTTTTCTCACAAAACACGTGGGTAATCTCGGGTTCTAGCTCGAAAATGCGTAAAAGGAATTTGGTTCTCCCGCCACATACGGGAACTTTTGAGCTAGTATCCTCGACAGGAAAACGTTAAACAAAGGTATTTTGCGAAAGCTTGTTGCTGGTTTCACTTTCATTTCTTTCTCGTTACGCCTGCTCGTAACACGAACAAAGAAACAAACAAATAAATGAAAGAAAGAAAGGACGAATAAATACTTTGCCCTGTTATTTCACACCCAAAGAAACCGACCTATTATAGAAATTTGAAATTCACATCTTGCATGCTATTGAACAAACAGGACAATCATTAGGTAAGGTGCCTTTAATCATCAGAAGCTATGTAGAAATACTTTGTTAATTTTTCTACAACGTATGTAGATGATTTGTCATATAATATTTAACTATATTTGATTTTCATCTGTTTGATTTGTGGCCCAAGAGGTTTAAAATGTGTTTTGGGGTATGGTGTGGGTGGTTTTAGTGTAGTTTGGGGGTGTTTCAACGGACCCAGAAAGGATAAATCATATGCCTATTTGCCGAACCTGACAGGAAATCAAATGGGACAAAATTATCACGGACTTTTAGTCAAAGTTATCAATGTCAGAAGATAACATGAACTGTTTTGTTTTGTTTTTGCATGTTTATGACCCTAATTCAGAGAAAAGGAATTTGTGAAACTGCAACTGTGAAAAGTGACAAGGCCGTTTTGTTGACACCAAGAAATATGTGGTCTTCGTACGCATGCCATAGAACATTCATAAAATGTTGACAAGTCAGAATGCAATCAGGCGTCCTAGGAATTTAAGGACTGTGACAGTCATTTCATAGATGTAAATTGCGGTATGTCAAAACGACAATGAGAAGATACCATGCAAAGAAAGGCGCGTACGGCGGTGAAATGAAATATCAACTTCGTATCTAGTGTTACATAAAGTGGGGTGTAACTTTTACAAGGAAACTGTCAAAGTTTCGGGTATAAAGTGGGCTTTGTTTTATGAACTTCTATTGTAATATTGAAAATATAATATGCCAACAGTTATCTGCCATTCTTCGTCGCTTATCTTCTTTTATGAAGTTGCTTCTTTTTTCTACTGTTAACAAGTTCCCAGGTTCAGAATACCAGTATCTTGTAAACTTTAACGTCAGGAAACGTGTCTTTGGAAATATGCGGCCAGCGAGGATTCAAAGCAGCCTGCGCATTTGTGCAGTCTGATTAGAACCATCACTGGGTGAATTTTGGATAGCAAAGGAAGCAAGGTTTCTTCATTTAGGCAACGAATACTCTGATTGTACTGAACGAATGTGCAGTTTCGTAGGGTTTACATGTCAGAAGGTATGTTTTCTCACAATACGAAAACACGCCTATTCAAATGTTTTGAACATTTTACAACCAAAAACGGAAAATGTTCGGATAAGAAATTCTGATATTTTTTTATATTTCTGCTCAAAACATTGATTGTGGGTACTCTTTAAACCGCCTCGGCAAGGCGGTTCTAAATACCCACAATATATGTATTTTAGCAAAATAAGATAAAATAATGTTTACCCCTGTAAACCCTCGTTTTACTATATAAAAGTGGGGTTTAAGGGGGGGGGGGGGGTAAAATTATACTGACGTGTTTGCGTGATGCGTTGTGGCTTCTGTCATCAGAAAGTAATAATTCGGCATCCCTAAAACAAATCGCAATGGCATCTGCGCACTTATTTAATAACAAAATAAGTCTAAGCAACCAAGTGGTCCGATCAAAACATTACTCCACACAGAAATGAAAGGGATAGTGTGCAAATCACTGTAAAACGTTGGCGGACTGAATAAAATAACCCATTTGTCTACGCGCGACCCAGTGAGCATGCTTGATTAAGATGCGATCACAGACTAGAAGCAGAAATTAGATTTATATTTAGAGGAGACTGCAGAATTGTTCATTACTTATAAAAAGTCATTATTTATTTACAAAATGTCTGCCCTCGTCCGTTTCCAATCTCTGATAAAATTCGACATTGTTTTATTTGAATTCACTGACTGCAAAACCGAGTTATTGTAATTGCAGACGTCCCTATATGCAGCATGTCATTTGAAATAATTTGGTGCCACTCAACTATAATCGTCTGACCCAAAGACCTAATAATGGCAATCAATGCTGAGCATTCTGAGTAAAAATTTCACCGGACGGTATTTTGAAATACTTTTCTTATTTACCTTCTTTAACAGAAAACAGTTTTTGGCATTTCATTCAAATTGTCTCCTCAGGAGAAACAGAATAGTCAATTAGACATTTAACGCTTAGCACTCTGCTTAAAAACTTCAGTAGACGACGTTTTGAAACATTTTTCTTATTTCTCCCAGAAAACAGGCTTTAATATTTCATGCAATGATAAATAAAAATCTAAAACGTTGCCTTTGGAAACAAAGAACTTTTTACAGATAAAAATGGATTATATTTTAGATTAAAAACATATTTAATAGATAGGAAGGCATGGTCAGGAATCGATACAGTTACCTAATATCTTCCGTCCAAGACACCAAAGGGAAACAAGGACGCACTTTAAGCAACGGCACCACAATCCATCCAAACACAACAAGCAGCAAGCAGAAAGCCAAAAGGACAGTTTATTTTCCAAAATTTAGCCAAACGGCTATCCAAAATAAAAAAAAAAAATCAGCAGGACATACATGCAAGGACATGCAGTGACAGAAATACTAAACCACAGCAGAAGCACCGCCTTGGTGGTGGGGCTTAAACCGATTTTACGAGGCCACAGCCGTCGCCCTTAGTTCTGCCGTGGTATACACAAGATATTTGTTCAGTCCGTGTGAAGGTTTCCTAACTCATCAGTGCAACATCTCCGAGAACATAAAAATCAAACGAATACAGAGTTGAAAAAGCGATGAGGACTCAACAGCAAGAAATAACTGAAATGCTGAAGCAAAAGAAACCCAACATTGGACTCCGGTGGGCCCGACCAGAGCCAGAGCATCAGGCACCAACAAACTTACTTAAAAGTCTTTAGACCGGAGCCGTCATAGTGTGAGGCCCGACCCCCGGTGTGCAACCTTAGCAGGAAGCAAAGTTATTAACCGCAATTGAGTTAACTACCATGAATGCAGTCTGTCGTATCACATTTATGTTGTACCCAGTCGTTTTATATCGAAGTATGATTTTACGAAATTGGGTGCTAAAATCATTACATGCATATATTTTCCTGAATTTATGTACTAGGTTCCGACAGGCCTTGTTACAGAAGAGATTTAAGTCTATCATTGATAAAAAAGGGTAAGAGAAAAGTCTAGGGAGTGCCACAATCACAAAACGCAGTCCTTCCCAGACACCAAAAGGAAGAGGAAACCGACAAAGCCAAACAAGCCCAAATCGAACAAACGTACGAAAAGCACTAAGATTAGCTAGAGTTTGAAACTAAGTCGATATGACGTCTATAAAATTTAGAAAAGGCTTTGCGGAGTTCATGGCATCGATAACCCCGATTTAAAAGTTTAGCAGTTGGTAACTTATTTCGAGTGTTGAAGTCAATAACATGACTAGACACTCTGGCGACCCCACAGAATTAGTTGCGAGATAAAAAACACCGTAGGATGCTCGACGAGGAACAACCTCATCCAAATAAGGAATATTTACAATATAAAAATCAAACTCATCGCGTTTATCATAAATTTTGCATGAAATAAAAACAGAACAAGAACAAATCAGCCACAAGCGGTGTGCAATTCGTACCCACAATCTGTCTTGATAGCTTAGTACCAAACCTATTATGAATACTGTCAAGTAGAAAAGTGAGAGCTTCACACACTTTCTGACATGACCATTAAGTATAATTTCTATGCTTTTCGGAAGTAGAAAAAACATTTCTTCCGTTACATGCAAGAAAGAGGGAACCTTCCCTATGAAATATTCATTCAATTAAATCATTAAGTTTTTCTTTTTTTTATTGTTATATAACAGGGTGTTCAATTGTTTTAAACAACATGTTTACTATGTTTCCATAAAAAGCTTTATTTACTATGTTTCCAAACATAACTTTCTGGAATGTTCAACATGTTTACAATAACATGATGTTTACGGCCTTGATTCTGGACTGAGTTGTTTTTCGAATGTCATGGAAGATTTAGAAGTTTCTTGATTGGAACTAGAAAATAAGAGATGCTTGTAGTAAATTCTCTTCTAGAACCTTCTTTGATATTATATAAGGAGAAAAGATTTTCATCTGGGCATCTTTGTATACTTTCACTGGAAATTATTCTATACTGGATTACTTACTATTTTATTCATTCTGGACTTAAATTCTGAATTCAGGAACTTTAAATTGTGGGATCAGAAACTGATATTCAAAGGATTTGTTTTATAAATTCTCCTGGATTATTTCAGAGGGACTTAGTGACATAAACTTGAAAGGTACTGTTTACTTACATTCTTTTGTTTTGAATCTTGTTTTATTTTTGTGGAATAAATATTGTTAATAATTTAAAGCTTGTTGCTGGTTTCACTTTCATTTCTTTCTCGTTACGCCTGGCTCGTAACATTATAAGATTATGAGGTAATGTAGTGTAAAGCGTGGAAAAATCATACGTAGATAGTCTTGATGCACGAAAAGTCATGATTTTAGACCTTGTCGCAATATTTAATCACATGCTTTCTGATGGCAGTAAAGCCTGTTTTCTGGGAAGATTGTCTCCTTAATTTGCTTTAGACAATTTGCATGAAATTTTAAATAGAATGGAAGGCAATGATCAGGAACGATACAATTACCTAACACCTTCCGTCCAAGACACAAAAGGGAATGGAGGACGCACTTAAAGCAACGACACCACAACCAAAACACAACAAATAGCCAGTAGAAAGCCAAAAGGACAGTTTCTTTCCCAAAATATTGGCCAAAAGGCTATCCAAAATAAAACTTACACCAGACATACATGCAAAGACATACATTGACAGAAAGCTTGTCTTCTTTAAAAGTAAGACAAAAATATCGCCAATTTGTTATCTGCTGAATTTGTCTATAAAGTGGTAATGGTTAAACCGTATCCGGTTAATTACATACATTGACAGAAAGCTTGTCTTCTTTAAAAGTAAGACAAAAATATCGCCAATTTGTTATCTGCTGAATTTGTCTATAAAGTGGTAATGGTTAAACCGTATCCGGTTAATCCTATTGAGTGATATCTCAACTAAAACTTGACTGTGTACGCCCTATTTATGACAAGATTGATGCATGTAGAATGTATGAGCTTTCCATGCAGGGTAAGTCTTTAAACAGATGTAAACTGGTAATCACAATATCTCCAGATGCAGCACCCTACAGAAATACCAGAATACTAACAAATAAAAGCACAGGAGAAAAAACAGAAAGCGAAGTGGGTAACTATGGAAGACAGTCACCACAAAGTATCGCAATGAAAACAAAACAGAAACAACATGGGTGGCTGTATAGAGATTATCTTTTATAACAGGCTTATTGCTCTCATGGGTCACCCCTTTAGAGTCTATTTACCTTCACTACAGCTGTTATAATGTTCGTGTGGCGGCCGTAAATGTCTCCCCGTACTTCTCTGTAGTATATTTTTAATTTTCTTGTCCTTTGTGATCATTGAGCATATTCCAGGATTTATTTAGTTTGTATGAGGGTTACAGATGAGGCCCTATTGGCTGAAGCGTAACTAACTCGACATTTCAACCACTGTTCATTGCTCTCTAGAATCTATTTACAGTCGACTCTCGTTATCTCGAATTCCAAGGGACTCACTGAAACACTTCGAGATATCCGTACCTCGACATATCAGAGTTGAGAGAGTGAGGAAAACAATAAATTGAACAATCACATTTAACAAATGAATATGTAATTTGATTCCTGAAGTTAGAAATATATATATAAAATATTGTGAAAAAGAGGAGCAAGGAGCAATGTCTCCTCTTTTCCACATTATTTTGTTACCTGTTGTCATAGTTTCATGTTAAAACAGGAACCAGATTTTCACTTCGAGATAAGCGGTAATTCGAAATAAGCGAGTTCGAGATAACGAGGTTCGACTGTATCTTTACTATAGCTGGCGTTAGTGCAGTGTAGGGGCCGTGAACGTCACCCCGTACTTCAATATAGCGTAGTTTATATTTACTTATCCTCTGTAATCACAGATCCCATTCCATTTTTTTTTTTTTTTTTTTTTTTTTTTTGAAAATTTATATAAGGGTCACTGATGACTCCTAATTGGTCACCAGTATCTAGTCTGGCCCAGGAAACTTGACACTACAGCTGTTTCAGCTTTGTAAGTATATCCATTGCCTTCATGGGTCATTGCGTTTAGAATCTAATTATGACAACAAAACCATCATCTTAAAACGAACGTTTAAACTACTGAGGAGTGGTTACTAAACCGATTCTACGTAGCTTTACGCTTGATACAATTTCATTTTGCATACATGTTCAAATCCGCTAAGGACTTGGCAGTGAGTCATAGTAAAAAAAGTCATAATAGTTTACAGACAACTATATAATGAGTCTTTCCATTTTCATGTCGAAGATAACGAGATATAACGTCAAAGCACCTGTCGTCGATCGAGGAAAAGTCGTCGATCATAAGTTAAATATAGTGAACATGAGCCCTGCTAGCATTATTTATAAATCTACAGCGGGCCGTTATCGGTCCGTCAGCTACCCTGACGGGCCGATAACGGCCCGCTATAGATTTATGTAGAATGCTTACTGGGAGGACACATAGAAAGCATAAGATACTTGGATTTGTTGTTAAATTTTACTGACATCAAGATGTTATTCTCAGAAAAAAAACTGGGTAGATTCTGATGCGCATGCGTCACAAACGCCGACGATATAATGTGGCGCCCGTGCAATCCTTCACACTAGATAGGTAAAATAAACGACATGATAATGTACTTTTGAAGTGCATTTTCTTTAGAATTATTTTGTGACAACGCACAATGGCTCGGATAAACACCTTAGCTAAAATTGTGAAAGAATCGGGAGCAAATCATGCAAGACTCGGACAAAATAAATGCGAGCGAAATTTACTCATGTTTGGTCTGCAATGCTGCCATTTCAATGCTCTTTTAGTCCTGTACTGTGCCTAGATTGTTTTCATCACGAAAACATGCCTATATAATTTTGACCACCTTAAACCCCACTTTTATACAGTAGAACTGGGGTTTACAGGGGTGTACATTATTTTTCTTATTTCTGCTCAAAACATAGATTGTGGGTACTCGTTAGAACCGCCTCATCGAGGCGGTTCTAACGAGTACCTACAATCTATGTTTTGCATTACTATTACGTTCATACGTACAAGACAACTTAATACAATTTACTTTAGCAATATGAAAAACATATCTGTAAAAAATTCAAATATTTCGATGCCATATTGATAAAGATGATCGACAACTTGTGCTGCAACGAGTAGCAGTTCCCTACGGCGCTTTAACGTAGCATTACCAGTCCGTGCTCATGACATCAGTAAGATGTTATTATTGACAAGTCAGTTAGGTACTCTGAACAGTGACCTATTCCTTAAGTTTATGATTTGTTTTATCGACGAATGATTTTCTAGCGCTATTGCTTGTACTTAGTCCCTTCGTGTTCTTATCTCTCTGCTTTTGATGTACTTTTTGAGCATGGTCATTCCTGAATTAGTTCACATCTTTTTTTTCCACTGACAAGCAATTATTTTTCTTGTCAAAATCATCAAATACGAGCCGTATGAAACAAAATATATTTTTTTCATAAGCGTGCGGGACCTGTCAATGCTACTGTTTTCGTCGTAGATTCTACACAGGTTCCCGCATCGAATTATATGATCCAGTAGACGTTTACCTTGTCACTTCTGAATTACTGAATTAGACTTTTCCATCTTTGATATTAGACAAATTCATTTTTACAATTATGAGTATTGGTATAAACTCGAAAACAGAATAACAAGCATGTTTAGATCCTGATCAGATGGCTCAGTATGAACGGCCTCAAAGCGATCTACACCATCACGAAAACATGCCTATATAAACTTGACCCCCTTAAACCCCACTTTTATATAGTAAAACTGGGGTTTACAGGGGTATACATTATTGGTCTTATTTCTGCTCAAAAACATAGATTGTTGGTACTTGTTAGAACCGCCTCGGTGAGGCGGTTCTAACGAGTACCCACAATCTATGTTTTGAGCAGATATATGAAAAAAATGGGAATTTTTATCTGAAAATTTTCATTTTTTTTGGTGGTAATTTTTTCAGTATATTTGAATAGGCTTGTTTTCGTAATGTATGGAATTTTGTTTCAGTCTGCAGTGCTGTAGGATTTTCAAGTGTGCGGCTTGTATAATTATACGTGAACCAGACTTTGTCAGAACTTATTTGACTGATGGACACCCAAAACACTTCTTTCTGATTACATATAAGACAATAGTTGATCCGAGGTGCGGAAAAGTCTGTCAAAAGGACTCAATGCAAGCACTATTTTACAGTACCCAGTGATTTTGTAAGCGAGCATTGAAGAACCCTGACCAGATTGTGAGAATGCGCCGCATATGCGTAAGACCTATTTAATGCGTATCGCATCATACCGTATCGTATTAACTGGATAGATACACGTATTAATTGGGTGGATACACGTATTAAGTGGGTGGATACACGTATTAAATGGGATGGATACACGTATTAAGAGGGGATGGATACACGTATTAAGTGGGTGGATACACGTATTAAATGAGATGGATACACGTATTAAGTGGGGATGGATACACGTATTAAGTGGGTGGATACACGTATTTTAAGTGGGGATTGATACACATATTAAGCGGGGTGGATACACGTATTAAGTGTGGTGGATACACGTATGAAGTGGGTGGATACACGTATTAAATGAGATGGATACACGTATTAAGTGGGGATGGATACACGTATTAAGTGGGGTGGATACACGTATTAAGTGGAGTGGATACACGTATTAAGTGAAGTAGAAACAACTTTGTCAAAATTGCTTTGCCTCCCTTCAAACAAAAGAAATTGCTCCACAGGGGAGTAAATTCTTTCCTGTTAGAGAAGACCCCTCTATCTGCAAGAATGCGAATAGGAGTCACAATAATTGTTTCCCTTGTAAAAGAAAACCTATCAAGTGTATATAATCCCCTTTAAAAAATATAACTAAATGTGTAAGTCAAGCGATTAAGTGCCTTCAGAGCATATGCGAACAGCGAAGGCCCAGATCAGACTGCGCGGATGCGCAGTCTGATCAGAGCCTTCGCTGTCCGCTAAAAGAATCATTTGACATTATAGAATGTATCAGTGGAGAGCAAACGCCTGGATGAAACTGTGCATGCTCGGGATGACTATGAATCTGTGCATTTTGCGCATGTTTGAAGACACATTTTCACTCGACGTGGCTTATATAGTGTTGCCATACAGCTGTTCCGCTACGAAACGATTGTTTATCCGAATTAAATTTGCTTTGATAATACGCAGTCTGAGTCTGCTTGTTATTTCTTTTCGGTCTGACGGTTCCTTTGTTGGAATGTCTCATAATTCTAAATCCATAACTAGAGCTGATTGTTCTAACCACCTAATGTTTAATGTGGGACAAGACCCCATATCGCATATACGAGCAAATATGTTGCCCACTAGCAGCCTGCGCATTCATACACTCCGATACGGAGCCTTTGTCCGCTTACAGAATCCGTGGAGATTGTCGACTGTGCTTTATGGATAAACGGAGAAAGTCCAGATCAGTCTGTTCAGATGCGCCGCTGGTCGGTTTCCTCTTCATTTCGGTGTCTGGGAAGGGCTGCGGTTTGTTATTGTGGCACTCCCTGGACTTTTCTCTTACCTTTTTTTTCTTTAATATTATTCATATATGGCCAGCAGCCATAAGGCCTTTTTTACACTGACCATCATAACCAGCCCTTTGACAATGATAGAAGAATACGAGGCTCGGACTATAAATTGAACTGCAACATCAGAAAATGTACCTTCGGACGTGCGCCTAGACACTTTTATATAGTAAAACTGGGGTTTACAGGGGTATACATTATTTTTCTTATTTCTGCTCAAAACATAGATTGTAGGTACTTTTTAGAACCGCCTCGATGAGGCGGTTCTAACGAGTACCCACAATCTATGTTTTGAGCAGAAACATGAAAAAATATCAAAATTTTTTATCTGAATATTTTCATTTTTGGGTGGTGAAATTTTCTATGCATTTGAATTGGTGTGTTTTCATAATGAAGAACCTTTGTACCCTTTGCTATCCACAATGCGTCCACTGATAATTCTGATCAGACTGCGCGCGAATGCACAGACTATCTGAATCTTTGCTGGGTGCGCATTTCCGAAGGTACGTTTTCTGACGTTACGGCTCAATAACGTCACTAAATAAAAGAACTTGCCAGTATGAAACTGTCTGCAGTCTTCATTGCTACGTTTGTATGCAGTCAGTCATAGATCAAAGGAAGTCCGTAACCTGTTCATTAGTGATGCAAATAACTACCCTGTAGAAATTATAAACGCTACCTATTTATCAGGCTAGATTCTGGTGAATAATAATTTTCGTGGTATTGATACTACATAAAACCAACAAGATGCTCCGAGTGCTAAACGAGGACTGATAGTACTAAACTAATGTACAATGTGCAGTGTGAAATGTTGCCTCTGTTCTGCATAGTTTTCCATCTTGTTCTTGTGTTTGTTCTGACTCATCTGGCACTGAGATCACCTCACTTGAAGAGAGAGGGAGTTGGTCGCTGATCTGCTTGTTTAAGTGTACAGTAAAATTCCGCAAATTCCGCACTTTAGGGACTATCTGAAAGTGGTCATTAGTGGGGTTGGTCGTAGTATTGAATATAAAATACAGTAAATGTCCTAAACTTTCCAACACTTTATTGGATACTTTTTTCGTCAAATCTTTGCGTTTATGCAGTAGTTTCTTAAAATACTTAGTGAAATGGCAAACAGTGTAGACTCTGATCAGACTGCTCCTGAAGGGGCAGTCTGATCTGGGTCTACATTGTTTGCATATATCAATTTGTCAGAAATATTGGAAAACATATGGGACTGACAATGGCTGATCTAAATAGTGGAGTGGTCTTAATTTCAAGTGGTCGTAATAGCGGACTTTTACTGTATATGTTCACGCTATGACTTTTCCTGTTTGTGTGCCTATTCATTTTCTTAGTATTGGAGGTAGAATGCTTTTTGATTGTTTCACTTCCCGAATTTCCATTACGAAAACACGCCTATTCAAATATATTGAAATTTTCACCACCGAAAAACTGGAAGTTTCCAGATAAAAAATTCTGATACGTTTCTTATTTCTGCTCAAAACATAGATTATGGGTACTCGTTAGAACCGCTGAGGCGGTTCTAACGAGTACCCACATTCTATGTTTTTGAGCAGAAATAAGAAAAAAAATGTATACCCCTGTAAACCCCAGTTTTACTATATAAAAGTGGGGTTTAAGGGGATCAAAATAATATAGGTATGTTTTCGTGATGATCATCATTTTGTTTCGTGCGTAAGTACGTATTTTGATAGAAAAAAAAATCAATAAAACAAAGAGACGTCGAATAATAAAAAGTATTTTGAGCATTGCTTTATAGTTAACTGCAAATAAAAGTAGTTTCTGGTGATACTTTTCATTTAAAATACTTAATAGGACATGTTTAAATTGTTTTAATGTTTGGTGCTGCCTCAGTAAATAAAGGCGAGGTTTTCGCGAGTAAAATTTGATTAAACCTCTATTAGTTTTTCTACACACCGTGCAAATGCGATTCATCTTTTGCAGTTCTTCTTCTTTGTGCGTCGGTGGTTTCATATGTGGCGTTATTTTTTTTTTTTTTTTTTTTTTTTTTGTTGTTGTTGTTGTTGTTTTTTTTTGTTGTTTTTTGTTGTTTTTTTGTTGTTGTTTTTGACATTACAGTCGACTCTCGTTATCTCGAATTCCAAGGGACTCTCTGAAACACTTCGAGATATCCGTACCTCTAAATATCAGAGTTGCAGAAGTGAGGAAACAATAAATCGAACTACCTCATTTAACAAATGAATATGTAATTTGACTTCTGAAGTTAGTGACATATTGAAAATATTGTGGAAAAGAGGAGAAATTGCTCCTTAGGAGCAATTTCTCCTCTTTTCCACAATATTTTGTTCCCTGTTCTTAGATTTCCATGTTAAAACAGGGACCAGAATTTCACTTCAAGATAAGCGGTTTTTCGAGATAAGCGAGGTCGAGGTAACGAGAGTCAGCTGTATTTGTTCTCCAATTCTCACCTTGTTTTGGTGCCTCGGGAAGACGGTGTTTCGTGATTGTGGCATTTGGTAGGTGTCTTCACTTATATTGTTGGTGTGCAGATAAGCTAACAAGAAGCCTTGAAAATTGTTGCTATTGTAAAATTGGCAGAAAATCTGCCAGATGTATACAATCACCTTTAAAGACAAAACGCATCACATGATAAACGTTTTAGAAACAAGAAAGAGATCTAGAAAATGCTGTTTTGCCATATATATGTAAGTGACGTCATAACTTTCTAGTAATAAATAAATATTTTCCTTGGGCCGCGCTATGTAAAATTATACTTCTGAGGCATAAGCAGACAGCGAAAGCACGGCTCTTCCTGTGCATGCAGTCTGACCAGCTGATTCACTGGTATATGTTAGTTGAGCCCAAAATCCCTGTTCTGTCTAGACTTTACTGGTATGAATGATATTGTTAGTTGTTGCATTTTCAGTATTCCCGGGGCATATTTCGCCATCCGGCAGATCATATTATCTTGTTGGCAAGGCCAGTCTTAGAGTTTGCGATTGCATTTTAAGAAAGGACCACTGTTACTTTTTATGGACTGCCCAACGTTTTATAACCAAGTATTAACTTTCACAAAAAGCTCGGTCTACGCTTAGCGCACATTGTGTGCTAAGTGAAGACCAACCTTTTTGTGAAGGCTATTACTTGGTGGGACAGAGGATATATCAAATCTTCTTCAGCCATTGAGAAGTCAGATAGCATTGACGCTGTTGTTCATTCCTCTTCGTCTGTGATTTTATGCTTTTTAATACGCTTCATTTTGTTTTAGAACAGACTATCTAGAATTTCTTTTATTGCTTTGTTTTCAACTTCAAAACAGTAATGCAACATTAGCAATTACATAAGCCAAGACATGAGAAAGTGTACCATACAACATGTGCGCCCAGTGAGCATTCGGATCAACCTACGCATTCCTAATCCATGCTTTCTCTATCTATCAAAACATTTGTATATTCTATAATGTCCATAATTGTGTAAGCGGACAACGAAAACCCTGATCAGCCTGCGCATTGTACAGGCTGACCTAGGCCTTGAATATCCACATATGCAAAGAAGGCTGAATTTTCATAAGACTGCCCATGTCACTTTCAAGGTACACTAAGTGAAATAGTGTCTATTACCAATATTAATGACATGTCAGTCTAATTCCGATTCAGAAAATCTTTCGGAGACTATTTATGGGTTTGCACTAGCCTTCTTGCTGAAACAAAAAGAAACACAGACAGACTATTAGTTCTTATTTTCCATTTTAAATCCACGCCTTTGTACATCATTCCGTGCAAAATTGTCATACACTCGAGGACAAAAGGGATGCGAAATGTAATGCCATATGCTAAAGGAAAGTCCATACGGTGCAAGACAGTTTAGGCCTAATGATGTCCGCCTTCCATATACCGTAATTTACTTTGTTGACTTATTTATTGGAAAGGAATTGTGTTTTTCTCACAGTTTTTTTCTCGCAGAGCATAAAAATTAAACTTTTGCTTTGTAACATCTGTATTATTTCATTAACATTAAACATTATTCCTGCGCCATGCGCAGCTTTCATGCCGTTTACATGATATATAATTAAAAACGTTAATAAGACGTGCAGGAGGTGTCAGGATCTCAGGTTATTCTGGACCTCAGATACAGGAAGAGCGAATGATAGAAGCATATATTGATAAACGAACAAACAAACAACCAGCTTCATTTTCCTCAAATGATAACAGCTTAGAAAAATAACTCCACAGCCAAAGGTAATGGGGTAAATACACCAGAAGACCGTCTTAAAGGCTCCATATTCCTAAGAAATAGACAGTTTATTATCCAAGAAAGGTTTAATAAATTGATACGGTATGGTATTAATACAATTATAAAATGGGGCACCTAACAGCCTGTAAAATTTCAGTTAGTCTTTCGTTTTGAATTTGATCAAAAATGAAATAATCTTTTATCGTATCTCTGAATTGATCTTGTCTGAACTGATTTTGCCGAAATGTCCCAAAAAATCAACAAATCGTGTGATTGTTTCCAAATTCCTTTGGTGTTTCAATATAAATTATTATGATAGTACGTGGTTAAGGCAAATTAGTATACATGGTAGAATTTCCGCCATGTTTTAAAAGGGAGACAACTTTTGTGACTTTCAGTTTGCTTTCCTGCACAACAAGTCCGTTCTGAAAAGGGGTCAGCCCCTTTGAAAGTGTATCCATTCCCATTAACTTATATACCATTACGAAAACACGCCTATTCAAATATATTGAAAAGTTTACAACCCAAAAAAGGGAAATTTTCAGTTAAAAAACGCTAATATTTTTCATATTTCTGCTCAAACATAGATTGTGGGTACCCGTTAGAACCGCCTCGACGAGGCGGTTCTATTGAGTACCACAATCTATGTTTTGAGCAGAAATAAGAAAAATAATGTATACCCCTGTAAACCCCAGTTTTATTATATAAAAGTGGGGTTTATGGGGGTCAAAATTATATAGGCATGTTTTCGTGATGCAGATAAAATAAAGACGTTGTCATCAAAATGAATTTGCTGTTGTAGAGAATACAGTCGACTCTCGTTATCTCGAATTCCGAGGGACTCTCTGAAATACTTCGAGATGTCTGTACCTTGACATATCAGAATTGCAGAATTGTGGAAAAATTAATCGAACAACTACATTTAACAAATGTATATGTAAATGGACTCTTGAAATTCGAGATATATTGATCCTTTGGAGCAATTTCTCCTGTTTTCCACAATATTTTATTACCTGTTGATAGATTTTCATCTTTAGGCAGGGACCAGATTTTCACTTCGAGATAAGCGGTTATTCGAGATAAGCGAGATCGCGATAACGAGAGTCAACTGTACTTAATGAGCGCATTGATATGTATACAAGAAAGGTCTTGTTTTGTTGGCTTTTCCTCCTAGAACATGTTTTGGACATTTGCTAACAAATATCCAAAACATATGTTTCTTTAAAGTATTAAAAACAATGTCCTTGCATAATTTGTGACTAACTGTCACCTCTTTATCATAGTCAAATAATCATTATAACGAATCTTGTCGTTGTATCGAGTGAGGATGTAAAGGGGTTGTCTGTAACTGATTATTTAAATGTTCTTTTGCCATAATTGTCCTCAACAGTCCCTTAATGACTGATGCGCAACGCACGAAAAGGGCCCTTATGCAATTTGCGGAAAACGTAGGCCCTGATCAGCCTACGCATTTGCGCGAGCTGATTTCAGTGGGCTTTTAGTGACCTCTTATAGAATCAGTGAATACTGTAGTATAAGTCGACGAACAAAGATTATTATATAACCTAAAGTAGACTGTCTTTCATTGGCTGAGAGCTGTTTTCAGCCCAGTGAATATATCTGATGTTCACGACCGGCTTGCGCGCGCCTTCCAGTGAATTTCACCTTTAAGTGACGTCGCCAGTAGTGACTCCGACATCTACGCGCGTTTTGTTTTTTTTATACTAATGGGAACTAGCGTTGACCATTATTGCCATAGTTGTCAAGGGAAAAGACAAACTGTATTGGATATGACGTAGATATCCACCACTGAATACAAATATTGACCTCGGCTATCGCCTCGGTCAGCATTGGTATTCTCTGGTGGAATATCACGTCATATCCAATACCTAAATAGTCACTAATTGTATAATGCCCAGATTAGACAGCACGGATGCACACGCTCATTTGGACCTTCGTTGGTCGCATGTTGCATAAGGACTTTTTCCCACGCTGCACATCAATTGTAGTATCAGGTAACAACCACTCTTGGGTAGTGTTCTAATCATGTTATTAAATGAAAGTATTGACCCCAGATACTAGTGTTCTAATCATGTTATTACATGAAAGTATTAACCCTAGATACATTATTAGTTGTTACTAAACTATTGCTAGTGCACCACTAGTTGCTGTAACAGTTGATACTTGCAGCTAGAATAGCCAATACTAGTAACTGACTACTTTAAAAAAAAAAACATTTGATAACTGCGGCTAGAGTAGTCAATACTGGTAACTGAATGCTTAATAATAAACAGTTGAAAACTGCAGCTAGAGTAGTCAACACTAGCAAATGAATGCTTAATACACGTTTGATAACTGCGGCTAGAGTAAACAATACTAGTAACGAATGCTTAATAAACAGTTGATAACTGCAGCTAAAATAATCAACACAAGTAACGGATGCTTAATAAAGCAATGTTTTCTGATACAGAAACCCTATTAATGTATTTTACCAGTATCTAATGGTATAATTAAATCTAACATGCATGACAAACAAGATTACTTTGTTGTTAATATTGTAAATTCCTTGTCTCACATGTAACTTTTATGGGGTATACGTTTCTCAGCATATTTTTGTATTGTCAGAACATGTAGTTACGATAGTGACATTATGACTTATATGACTAATAAACTTTTGATTGCTTAACTGCTAAAAGAAGACTACTGATATAAACGTCTTCAAAAGTTTATTTTAGCAGTCTGGAGTAATTGCTATATATAAAGTTGATTGGATCAAAAATGCTTCAACAGGGCCTGTCGGAACTCAAGCTTTATGGTGACTTACGTTACACTTAGGAGAGCTGTTGGTCTGTCCAAGTTTTCAGAACATTTAAAAAAACTTTATTAAACGATACAAAAAAGATACGATAAAAGTACATGTAGGTGTTATGCTGCAAGGTTACCGTACTAACTGCATATATTCGGACAGATGATCCTGAGTAAACTGTGTAGACCCAACTGAGACGCTGCAGAACGCGGCGTCTCATCAGGGTCTAAACTGTTTTCCACTTATCCAGCAAATATTAGACATAGCATCGGGTAGTAAATTATATTTGTTTAAATTTTAGAGCAAGCGTAGTAAGCATTACGAAAACAAGCCTATTCAAATATACTGAAATTTTTACCACCATAAAATGAAAATTTTCAGATGAAAAATTCTGATAATTTTCATATTTCTGCTCAAAACATAGATTGTGGGTACTCGTTAGAACCGCCTCGCCGAGGCGGTTCTAACGAGTACCTACAATCTATGTTTTTGAGCAGAAATAAGAAAAATAATGTATACCCCTGTAAACCCCAGTTTTACTATATAAACGTGGGGTTTAAGGGGGTCAAAATTATATAGGCGTGTTTTTGTGATGGGAGTTGAGGTGTCCGACTACTTAGAGTAAATATGGTAAACAAACAAGGTTTGTGTCCTTTCTAATTGTATAACGTAGGTCAGGCCTCATACTAAATGATAGCTGAATACTGATTAAGGCCTCGGACGGGTTGTATCTAACAGTATTTATTTGTACAGTTTAAGACAAGTATGCTAAATGAGTAATGTGCCGGATTTTTGTACGGTAAATATGGTACTCATTCCTATGAATGCTATATTATTAGATTCTGTTTTGCTGACAGGAAATAAAAGTCCTGCAAAGACTCACGGGGCCAAATAAGGGCATTTCAATAAAAGCAGTATGTCGCATATGCAGACAGACCACTGTAATTATGTCCTAGCAACATTCTCCATATCCTGAAAAACACAACTGAAATAATAGAGACGAACGATCCATTTTTGCGTTCCAATGATAAAGAATGTTTAACTAATTTCGAAAGAAAATCGTTGCAAATTGAGAAATTAAACTTTAAATCCCGGTGTGAAGATTATGAATCACATCGCCTGAATATAGAACAAACGATCTATCAAAGACATGCTCTTCAAGATATCCGTTTAAACTAATAACACAACATTAACCCTTGTCCTGCTGAATAAATTAAGATGCCACGCCTACATCTAATTTTTCAGCCAATCAGATTACTCGATCCAGCTTGTTGATATAAATTCACTTACTTAATGGCAAACAGTGCAGATCCAGATCAGTTGGCTTCTTCAGAAGCCAACTGATCTGGATCTACACTGTTTGCAAAGGCAGAGTATATCTGGGTTCAGCAGGACAAGGGTTAATTTGATGAGAGACAGAACTGTGCATTTGTGAAAGTTTGCAATCTGGACTCAATGAACTGAAATCAAATTACGCTGTTTCTTTCTTTCATGCATGGATTCAATTTGCTTCTGCTTAAATTCAATTTCTCTGTCAAAACGTCACGTTGCTAATCCCTGCGATATCATGATTGGATAAACTGTTATGTGACTATACGTGAATTTCATGTCACGGCTTACTTTCAGAGCTCGTGTCCAACTGCTGACACTTCTGAGACATTCATAAGCAAAAAAATAAAACGAAGAACCTCACTAATACGCCCAGGTAATGCCACAATCACGGAACACAACCTTCCCTAGGCCATTACGAAAACCAGCCTATTCAAATATACAGAAAATTTCACCTTCAAAAACTAAAAATTTTCAGATAAATAAAAATTCTGATATGTTTTCATATTTCTGCTCAAAAACATAGATTGTGGGTACTCGTTAGAACCGCCTCGACGAGTATCAACAATCTATGTTTTTGAGCAGAAATAAGAAAAATAATGTATACCCCTGCAAACCC
Organism: Anodontia alba; assembly: GCA_964016985.1. Taxonomy (NCBI): domain Eukaryota; kingdom Metazoa; phylum Mollusca; class Bivalvia; order Lucinida; family Lucinidae; genus Anodontia; species Anodontia alba. The sequence continues at coordinate 10,090,454 of OZ024822.1, read as the reverse complement.
TAGTTTTACTATGATAAAATTGGGGTTTAAGGGGATCAAAATTATATAGGTTTGTTTTCGTGATGCGATAAGGGTTTATTCACATGAAATAACAACACAAAACATCACTGTCTTCACATGCATAGCATAGTAAAATGAAACTGCAACAAAAATTACTGTCCTGGCATAGTCAACTACAAAACTGTTCACCGGTTTTGGGAGAGTTGTGGTGGTGGATGGTTAAATTGGGTTTTATAGGCGCTTTATTCTCATCAGAGTTCTGATAACATCATGAAAACATACCTATATAATTTCCCCCCCTTAAACCCCACTTTTATATAGTAAAACTGGGATTTGCAGGGGTATATATTATTTTTCTTATTTCTTGTCAAAAACAAAGATTGTGGGTACTCGTTAGAACCGCCTCGGCGAGGCGGTTCTAACGAGTACCTACAATCTATGTTTTGATCTAAAATATGAAAAATATCTGAATTTTTATCTGAAAATTTTCAGTTTTTGGCAGTGAAATTTTCAATACATTTGCATAGGTGTGTTTTCGTAATGAGTTTCAAATACACATAATAGTTTGGAAGCGCAGGGCTCTCTACATCCTCAGTTGATAGACCCAGAAAACATAAACATCACCAATGCAAAGCTGGAAACTCGACCACAAATACTGGATGTCAAAGCAAGGAACAACACTAGCAGATAACCGCTGTGAGTCTGAACACTAGCTATTGATTTGTCTGAAACTACTGGACGAGTTGCAAACAGTATAGCCCCTAATCACAAGCCTCTTTTAATGGCAAGTAGTGCAGACCCCAACTAGATGGCACAGAATAAGAAATCCGATCTGAGTCTTCACTATTTGGCCAAAATTGTGGGTACTAGGTATGAGTAAATAAGACATCGCCATTGCTTGGTGCTTTACCAGGAATCATTGATTACTTTGGATATTAGAAGGGCAGTTGTCAGTTTCTGGCGAAAGAATGTGCACAATACTGGTTAACCGCTTAGAGGACTAAGCCTGCCCAGTAAACGAGTGGTTAGGTAAACTGACCGCGCTCGACATAACCACATTGGGTTGACTGGGCCGTAAAACCTCAACACAAACAAACAAACAAACTTGGGATATTAGATGCAAGTGCTTTTACAATGAGAACAGAAAAGAAATTCCGCTAAAAGTTCATTGACTCGAAAACCGAAAGCTCGTTTACGGTGAGTGATTCGAACTTGGTTTCGAATCCTTTGAAAATTCTTCCGATAGCTAACGAAACTAAATATTTATGGATATTTACGGAAATTTTCTAATTTTATCATGAAAAAGTATGTTGTATGTACTCATTAAAATCACCTCATCGATGTGAGGCTAATAAGTATACTCAACATTACATTATTTTATGAAAGATCGAAACATCCCTAAATATTCCCCATTTGACGCCTGGCCTAGCGCTTTGATAAGCCTTCAGTGGCTAGAGCTACCCGTGTTTTGAACACTATATCATAAAGCTCATAAGGTATTTGATATTGTCGTAATAAACTCTAAGTATTAGGGTACATAAAGGGTACTAGCTGAATTCTGGATACACTTGATAAGTTTTTCTCCATTTTGTACGATTGCGACATCACGAAAACATGCCTATATAATGTTGACCCCTTTAAACCCCACTATTATATAGTAAAACTGGAATTTATAGGGATATATACTATTTTTCTTATTTCTGTTCAAAAACATAGATTGTGTGTACTCGTTAGAACCGCCTCGCCGAGGCGACTCTAACGACTACCCACAATCTATGTTTTGAGCAGAAATACGAAGAATATCAGAATTAGTATCTGAAAATTGTCATTTTTTGTGGTAAAATTTTCAGTATATTTGAATAGGCTTGTTTTCGTAATGACCTCGGTGACCTTCTGTTTGATTCACCTTCTGGAAAGGGATCTACTCTAGAAAAGACAGGTTTTGCTCCATTTTTTTCAGAAATTTGAAAAAAAGATGTATTTGGCTGCCTGTCGGCTGAATTTTACCGATTGAGTAGAAAACAGCTTAGATCCTAATGAGATTGCGGCGTCTGATTTTGGTCTGCACTGTTTACTCAGGTCTGTCTGTCCTAACACTTAGGGTTATAATAGTGCATGATGAAAAATTCCATTTCCTTGAAAAAAACACTTCTTATCAGGATTTTGTTTTGTTCTAAGAATAAAGTATGTGCGTTCTGCAGAAATATTTCAGAATCATTCCCAGCTTCAATCAGAGGTCATAGATGTGCAAACAAGGCTTAGAAGTTGACAATATCGGCATTTACAGAGCTATAAATGAAATTCTGCTAAGCTGATCATGAGACGAATAAACATGAACTTATCTCTTTTGAATGAAGACGACATTGGATACAACGCTTTCGGTTACGAGAACTGTGTTTAGGTGCACTGTGAGCAGACATTCTGAAATTTAAAAAATAGAAGCGTCATGAAAATGGTTATGATATATATGAGGACATCTGAACAGTGAAGTTCAAGATTATCTGCTCATTGTTTTTTTTGTTTTTTTTTTTCCTTTAAATGCGTGGATGAATTACTACTACGTCAAAAGATTACGTACCCAACGGGCACACAACGTTGAAAGAACGTAGATTCAACGTTGATTCAACGTCTTGACGTTGAATCAACGTTGTTTTAACGTTATGTTCCTGCTAGGTGGGTGCTCTGCAGAATGATAAACAGCCAAGCACAAATGTAGCAGACGAACATATTTTTTTTTCATTTTAAAGAAAATAAGGCTTGGCATTTCATGTGAATAGTTTGCTATAAAGCCAAGCAAACGTGTATTTTTTCTCTGAAAAATAATTTGAAAGAAAAAAAAAGATAGAAGATCGTCTGCTGCAGTTGCAATTGGTGCTTTAAGGGATAGAATATGATTATTGACAAATAGAATTTGGAAGTGCTAAAAGGTGCAGAATTTAAGCATACAGAAAACGTAAATAAAAACAGATAATCGTAGATTGTGATAATTAGAGTCAACCGCTCCTTGCGCGATGGCTGGAGAGATCAGTCGCTATCTTTCATGATGGCTTATATTTGGTTGCATGTCTGAGTGGTTACATCATGATCAAACGTTACTCAACGTTAGCCCGTGATGCATTGCATTCCATTATTGTTCACTTTATGAATATCTTAGTTAGACACGTTCTTCCGTCTGACAGACTTTTCTAATAATAATCAATAAACATTTTTCTTTTTTTATCCTATCAAGTGATCCCCAGACGACAATATCTTGTTGCTGGAAATTAAGGAATTAAATTCTAATCTTATTCCCACGTCAACCGGATATTTGATTGGCAGAATTATTTTGTTTACCTTAACTCAGCGGATCACAAATAAATAAATAGTGCACAAAAACTGGAAAACGGTGAATAATTCCTCGGAAATTGTTTAATTGTAAAACATGCGATTTCTCTTTTTAGCTATTACCATATATACCCGAAGTATTCGGACACCTCGGCTCCTAACCATACGTTATAAAATTTGAACAGGTACAATTTACAATCCGATATTGTGATATTGTGTCTTAAAATAGCTAGACGAATGGCAAACAGTGTAGACCCTGATGACGTCTCATCTGGGTCTACGCTGTTTGCTCAGGCCTATCTGTCCGAATACATACGGTAAATACGGTGTTTGCAAACAAAAGCGTAGAACAAACCATTGTTATTTTACTTCGCTAGCTCATTTCTCAGTATTTTGGTACTATAGTTAATATTTTCTGCATTTTCGTATCTCTACTCTGGTACTGGAATAAACTTAACTTCATGACATTTCTGTTACCAAATTTCTAAAAGTGAAAGAGACGGAAACCAAGATCATCTTATCATTCAGCAGTAATTTTACCATATGTACGCTTTGGCTTCGTCTCTCTTTGTATTCACTAGGTGTACTGCTAAACCAGATCTTTCCTAATGCAATAGGGTATCAATATTAGGGTATCAATATTACTCCTTGCTCTTGCAATTTCAACGTTGGCGACTTGTTTTATACCCTGAGTCAAGCGAGCAAAAGTCACAAAAGAATAGTTCGCCGAGTATTTAGCTGTAAGCCTTTAAAAAAGCTCGCCCTTCAAGAATACGTATAGCTAGTAGCAAGGCTCCAGACTACGTTACATATAAGGGGCTTGGTCGCATTACGTTAAAAAGTCTGAGTGATGTACGTGTATACTACCACTCATCATACTACGGATTATAATAAGTGAAATATATGTACTCGTATGCCGCGGTGTGCATCATTACGACCCTTTTGATATCACTCGGAAAATATGTTTTGCTTGCCGTTTTATTTTGAATGAAAATACTTTATTCTGATTCACCATATCTTATCAGAAACCCTTTTACTTTCCTGTTTCTGTGTTTTATTATCAAACATTAACCCTAAATTTAAATTTACGGCCAAACATTGGTCTCACCTATGCAATTTCTATAGTAAAGTGATATTATTTATTTATTTATTATTATTTATTATTATTATTATTATTATTATTATTATTATTATTTATTTATTTATTTATTTATTTATTTATTTATTTATTTATTTTATTTATTATTTATTTATTTATTTTTTTTTGAATAGTTTTTACCTCTCTTTGTTGAATTTATATTACTGATGTTTCTCAACAATATTGTGAAAATATCAGAAAAAAAAATGATCAAGCGGAACTTGTTGAAAATTTTCCTCTAAGTTACCTACCCTACACATTTCTGCATAATTTTCATTCGTTTTTACTAGGGGGAAAGTGAAAATATTTGAATTGTAAAAACCAATGACTAGAATAAAGGTTTTTGTGCATAAGTGGTTACTACAAATGTTTTACATTAATAAATCATTACAATACTTTGCAAATGTACTTCTTCTGTGTAAAGCGCCAAGCAAAAAACGACTTACTGAAAGATGTCGAAAGAACAGTAGGCAAATTTAAAACTTTTCAGCGTTTATAGTTATTTCTATCAATGTTTTATTCTGCATACCCAGCTAGCATTCTGTTTAACTCTATATTAGACCGTTATCGGCCTGACAATCCTGTAGGCCGATAACGGCCCGATGTGAATATTAATAGACTGTTAGCTGGGTATCTATGTCTGGCATTGTGATCAACTCTGTGGGTGGTGGTGGAGGGGGTGAGGGAGCTTAATGGTTTGCTGTTCGTTGCCTTTTCTCCGTCCTAGTATTTTATCTCTTCCTCTTGATGTTATGTTATTATATGTTCTACCGACACATTTTCTTTACTGTTTTAATACAGTCGACTCTCGTTATCTCGACTTCGTTTATCTCGAATTACCGCTTATCTCGAAGTGAAAATCTGGTCTCTGTTTTAACACATAAATCTAACAATAGGTAACAACATATTGTGGAAAAAAGGAGAAATCGCTCGACAGGAGCAATTTCTCCTCGTTTCCACAATATTTTTACTATATCTCCAATTTCAGGGGTCAAGTTACATATCCAGTTGTTAAAGGTTGTCGTTCGATTTATTTTTTCCTCAATTCTGCAAACCTGATATGTCGAGGTACGGATATCGAACTATTTCACAGAGTTCTTTGGACTTCGAGATAACGAGAGTCGACTTACCCAAAGGGGATATCATGGCTCATACAACTCTTGATATGAGATATTTCCAAGTGATTGGTTTTCTAATAACTCCATGAAAATCTTTGTTGTGAGTATTTATTGCTCTTCTAATATAGTATCCACCAGATATGTTTTCGTGGAAAATTAAAAGGATAATAAATACATAATTAAGTGTTTCAAATTTCTCCTTAAATATAGTAAGTAAGTAAGTAAGTAATAGTTTATTTAAGTGTCACATCTCAAATATACAAATAAAATACATTTAAGGTAAAACTTTAAAATATTTGAGATCCTGCCTAGTTAGGCAAATGAGACACTTTTATAACATACATATTTACATATAAAAAATTATATTATATGGTTAACATAGATAGTTCCGTGTTATTTACGACTGTATAAACTGCATTCCCGAGTGCCAGGTAAATGTAAAAAGAATCATGCAAAGAGCCGTCCAAAGCCCGTTACAAGGCCCTTTGCATATCCAGGAGTTTCTGTGATGAAAGATCACACGATTCTTTGACAGAAAAAAAAGTGTTCTAGTTTTGTGCAGTCAAAAATCTTCTTCTATTCATCTTATATAGAACACTGGCTAACTGGTATTGCAATTTATCACAATTCATTAAAAAGATGAGTTTACTCAGAGAGTCATAGTATATAAAACTATTATCGATACTTTGAGCAGATTTAAAATATAGTTATGGTTTAGAAACATATTTTACACAGGAGTTTTAACGCAAAGGTTGTTTTCCCTTGACGCGCCGGAGAATTTTTGTGAACACGCTAACGGCTCATTATTAAAGGTCTTTACAGGTCTAATTAACGTGTTTGTTCATTGTCGCTCTGATTTCACCTGATGAGAAATCGAAGAATGTTTACTTATTTCAAAATACAAATATCGATGAGATAATATTTGACACCTTTAGAAAAGAAAACGAAAAAAACATTAACAAAAAAAACTTGTAATGATAAGACCATATGGGGAGAAAATGGAGTTAAATAAAGATAAAATGCTGATTTGATCCCATGATTCATACATTTATGTTGAAATGTAATATATGTGGGTAACTTTATGAAATTTATATTTTCTCTTTATTTCTTTATTCCTGTTTCTTTCACTCTTATGGACAAAAAAAAAAACACCAAAAAAAAAAAAAAAAACACCAAAAAAAAAAAAAAAAAAAAAAAAAACACGAAAGTTTATAGATATTCAGTAAAATTGCTAAAACACATTCAAAATGTAATAACTGGTGATATGTGATAAAACAATCAGTGGAGGCTTGCAAACTGATCAGACAATGAAAATAATATTTTATTTAACCCATGTATGCCTAGTGGACTCTGCTACCTCAACTGTTTGGAACGGGTCCTTTTCTAATCAAAGGAGGGTTTGGTTGGTTTTTATTAATTCTAAATTTTATGTAAATACCAGTATTAAAAACCAGAGCCGTGTTGTTCAAAGCATCGTTAGCTTAACGATCTCGTTAGTGGTCAAAATGTTAACTGTTCTAATAAGTACAATATCTAATTCACAGATATTTTTGCTGACAAAAAAGTGAGTAGCTTTTTCAAAAGCTACTCACATTTTTTTTCAGCAAAAATATTAGCGTATATGCCATATTTAATGATCAAAGTTTTAACGATACGTTAACTAACGACATCGTTAGTTTTGAACACTTGGGCCCAGTATGCAAACAGTGTAGATCCTAATCAGACGCCACCTTCTGTTGCGAATATCCCTATGGGAGAAACTAGGCGCAGATGAGTTAATTTTGAATGCTTAAACCACATTCGCGCCAATAATTTAGTTGGAGAACAGTATCGGGTAACAGTGAGTTTCGTAACATGTTGCTTGCCTTTGAGAATACTGAAACATTTCTGAAGCGTTTTAAGGAAATCTTATTATCATAATATTTAGGTGTCTTGATATAACTCCCAAGGAGGGTCATTCTGACGTTAAGGTATTAGCCATCCTTGTCAGAAGTGGCTACGCGTGAAGGAAAGAATTTGATCCCAGTTGCAGCAAATTCTTTTCTTATAGTAGACTCTTTTACACAAGGGAGTCACATATTAGAGAACCTATGAAAGCCGGGTAGGGACATTTCTTATTTCTAACTTCTAACTTCTTACTTCTAACTTCTAACTTCTAAATTATTACTTCTTTCTAACTTCTAACTTCTTACTTCTAACTTCTAACTTCTAAATTATTACTTCTTTCTAACTTCTAACTTCTTACTTCTAACTTCTAACTTCCATGTTGTATGTATGTATGTATGTATGTATGTATGTATGTATGTTAGAAGTAAGAAGTTAGAAGTAAGAAGTTAGAAGTAAGAAGTAAGAAGTTAGAGTTTAGAAGTAAGAAGTTAGAAGGAAGAAGTTAGAAGGAAGAAAAGCACCCCCCCCCCCCCCCACACACACACACACATACATACATACATACATTGATACAACATGGAAGTTAAAAGTAAGAAGTTAGAAGTTAGAAGTTAGAAATAAGAAATGTCCCTACTCCCCCACCCCCTACACACACACATTCATACCTACCTACCTACCTACCTACATACATACATACAACATGGAAGTTAGAAGTTAGAAGTAAGAAATCAGAAGATAGAAGTTAGAAGTAAGAAGTTAGACGTTAGAAGTTAGAAGTAAGAAGTTAGAAGTTAGAGGTAAGAAGTTAGAAGTTACCCATGGATTTCTACATTCAAAGTCAATCAATGAAAATATTTTCCAAGATTACGATCAAATTTTACCAGTTTCTATCCGTTGTTCTATTTCTTCGTGTCATATTCAACAGATTTCTTTGTCGACTCCACAGTTTCTACCTTATCAGTTTTCAGAGACATTTATAGTCAAATGGAACCTGCATCAGCACCACGTATTATCAAATCCTGCCTGGTTTGTGCATATGTTGCATTTATCTTTTGAAGTTGTGTGTGTGTGTGTGTGTGTGTGTGTGTGTGTGTGTGTGTGTGTGTGTGTGTGTGTGTGTGTGTGTGTAATTGACATGACGTGAAGGTTACGTAGTTATGACAGCTCCGTTAATATGGCGGCCAGTTTAAGTTAGGTTCCCACCGCCGATCAGATCAAACCCGATCAAACCATCGGAAACTGGTCTGGCTCACTCAGCAGGAGTGATTCGGTTGGTCTACGTTGCTCGGCATCGCCCGAACTTACTATCCGAAATTTTTTGACATGTTAAAAAAATCGAGTATCGATCGAGAAGCCAAGCGCTCGAGAAGTGATCGGGTATTAGTTGGGTAGAGGTCGAGTTGAGAGGGAAACGACATATATATATGGTACCGATCAGCACCCGATCACCTCGACCTGCTCGACAAATACCCGATCGCCTCTCGATCGATGCAATCGCTGTGCCATCTACTGTCCAAATCAACTCGACTACTATCCGATCGCTATTGAACCGAATTTGATCACTTCCCGATCGCTACTACGAACACTTGACTGCGACACGATCCTTCAAAACAACTGCTATCTGCAACTGCTAGGATTACGCGAGGAGGCAGTTTGGAAGGCCAGTGCTGCCTGCTGCTGCATTTGTTGACGACGAAGACACAGCTTTCTTGCAATCAACAACCCTTCTGAAGGCTAAAAAGGGAAGGAAAGGGAGCAAGCAGTCTGTACCTTCTACACCTATTGAATTTCTAGATGAAAGGGATTCTGACAAAAATTATTTAATACTTTATACTAAAATAATTTGCATAAGACATTCACGACTTCCACAAGCCTATTATACGACCTGGTCAATCTGGTTGGATCAAGATTTGGTAGAGATCGAGTTCAGTTAGAATTGGTCTAGTTTTTCGCGTTGAGATCGCGTAGGGATCGAGCATGGATATGGATGATCGAGTAGAAATCTGGGTCGTTGTCGGGTTGAAGTCGTGGATGAGTCGTGAGTGGTCCGTGTAAGGTCGAGTACCGGTCGATAAGAAGTCGTGTACAAACTCAGTCAGGCAGTTGGCCGAGCTTGGTCTAGGAATTTAGGAGATCAGAAGCGCCGGATCGATTTGATCTGATCAGCAGTGTGAACGCACCAGTACAGAGGAAATCTCGGTAAATTGCTGAAAAGAGAAATTACAGCTCCTCAAATAAAGGAACGCCCTTTAAATACCCAGATTAGAAATACAAAACAGTGTTGTAAGGGTTAATTTCTCTATTCAAATTTTTAGTTTCGAAAATAAATTGACAAGACAATATTTTCTCCTTTTAATGGCGCTTTTGATTACTTCTGTCTCACAGCAACATTGTAAGCAAAGTGACTGAGTGGATCTTGTTAAGAAGCTGCATTCAAATTACCCATTCTACCATTTTATGCATAATTGACAGCAATGGGTACTATGAAACAAAACAAACAGCTTTAATTGTTTACCATGTGAATAAAGTACAGCTATATATTGTTACGTAGATATTATATTGGCCGCGTCATGCGAAAAATGCATTCGAGCATGCGCAAAACGCGCTGATTTACGGATCATTCTGCGCAGGCGCAAAGCATCATTCGGGCCTTTGCTCTCCATTCATACATTCTGTAGTATCCTATGATTCTATTAGCGGACAGCAAAGGCCCAGATCAGACTGCGCGGATGCGCAGTCGGATCTGGGCCTTTGCTGTCCGCATATGCTCAGAGACACGTTTTTACATGGCGCGACCCATATAGTAAAAGGTTTGCTTTTAATTCATCACTAAACGTTTCGCTTGTTTATTGATGTTTTCTTTTTTCAGTAAGGTGCAAGGGCGGATATGACGTCAAGAGAAAATGTCAGATGACGACGGCTTTTCTTATTAGTGAATTTTATTGGATGCTAAATTTTGCTTTTCGCATTTTTTTTTAAATTGATCGCCACAAATACTATTACTCGCCGTTTAGGAAAGTGCTTGTTTTCTTCGTATGTCATAGTTTTAGATAAAAGTGAGTATTAGGTCAATATTTCTTCTTATTTCCACACGAAAATATTTGTTGTGGGACTTACTAGAAGCATCTCGGCGAGACGCTTCTGTTGAGTGCCCACAACGCATTTTTCGTGGAGAAATAAGAAAAATATCAATCCTTTTTGGTTGCAAAAGCGTCTTATTTAGGGCTGTGATATGTAGGTGGAAAACATGACATATTACAACACATTATCACAGATTATATTTATATTGTATCTAACATTATCATTTTCAGGTAAAATGCAATGATATTTTATACGTAGTTTCTAGACAAAGATGGTGACGACATTAGTAACCATCACTATCAAATCAAATAAGTCCTAAGAAATCCAGATAAGCAGGGATATCCACATAAATATTTTACTTGCGTACCGGATAAGGATTTCCGCAAATTACACCGGTGCTAGGAAATATCTCACACACTCTTATCCGTCCCGTGGGGAAGATAAAAATCGAGAATTTTCACGTGTTTGATATATAGAGGATATTTACTCTTTTGCTGTGAATACCAAAAATATTTTCATCGAGTGTAATGAAAACATCAGTATTTTCACGAGTGCGAAGCACGAGTGAAAATGTAAATGTTTTCATTACACGAGATGAAAATTTTTTGGTGTTCACTGAAAAAGAGTAAATTTTCTTTTTACTTTATTGTTTTTCAATGCGCGTTTCTGACGTCATAAATAACGTCACAAAACATAACAAGAACGTCATGGCGTCGACGCTCAGTGCTTAACATGTGAACCGCTGGAGAGACAAAAACAAAAAAGTTTCGGCGAATCAAAATTATTTTGATACCAAAATGTTCCTTACATTCTAACTAAGAAAATGCATACCAACACTTGATAGTTTAGTTCAGAAACAAAGAAGTTAGAGGTGTTCAAATATCTGAAGTGGAGGTAGGCCTAACATCCACTTCTGAAACAGTGAAGAAAACCGAAGTCGTCCAAAGCGAGGAGTGAAAATATAAATCGTATCAGTCACTAGTGAAATGATACGATATCAATTCACTAGTTATTGATACCACTTTTATTTTCACCAGATATACACTGATTTCACCGCTAACAATAAAATAAACACTGGTTATATAGGACGTCACGGTACGCCATCGTTATGGTTGACGTCACTGAACGTAATGACGTCACTAAACGTCACAGTACTGTCATCACATGGTGGACGTCAGCAATCGAAGCGACTGAAATATTAAAAATCCACGTTCAGAACTGAAAGGTGTGCAAGAAAAAGAATCTATCATGGGTGTTGGGGGTAGATAGAAAAATCCATCTTTCGGGGTCAAAATCTAGCATCACTCGGCAAGCCTCGTGATGCTAGACAGTGACCTTCGGGACGGATTTTTCTATCTACTCTCACACCCAAGACAGATTCTTATATTCTTATTTCTTCACGAAAACATATGTTGTTATTCATCAGAAGCGCCTCGCTTCTAATGTTGGAAAACATGACATATTACAACGCATTTTCACTTATTATAATGTAAGTGACGTGATTATTTAAGGTAAAAAATGCAATGCAATGTTATACGTAGTTTTTAGACAAAGATGGTGACGAATAAATAACCTTCACTATCATATCAAACATATTCTCAGAGATCCTGATAATCAGGGATAGTCATATAAGTATTTCTCTTCTTTCTCCACGAAAATGTGTGCTGTTACTCATCAGAAATGCCTCGTTTCCAATAATTAGCACGACACGGGGCATAATCAAAAGTTATACAAAGAAAATCCTTACGGACTTGTATGTACCAAGATAAAGCGATTCAAACAACTTTAAAAACATTGCTATGTCTAGCTTTCCATAGAATCTGGTAACAATGTGCTAATTTGAGACAAGTTTATCACTCTGACCAATTTGATCGTCCTCGATTTACTAAACCCCACCCCAAAACAAAATGCGTATCAATCATCACTAAAACTGAAATTGTTGACCCCAACCCCTTTATCGTTCTGTGGTTTTATTTGGTGTGAAAATGAAATAAAAGTAAAAAACGATTGCCTTTGGAAACAAAGACTATACAAAATCACGAAAATCGGAGACTAGGTTTGATTGAGACTCCAAGTTATTGGTAATAGCATTAACCAATTTTCAAATTCTGTCCGCAAAAGTGATAAACAATTAAAAAAGCGAGCGTAGTTACCTGTTTGTTGACATATTTACATCCCATATGTCATGGCCGATAGTTCCCGTAAGGATTTTCTTTGCATAACTTTTGATTATTTAAAAAAAAAATAAATAAAAGAAATTATATATCTCTTGGCTATGTACAATAAAATTTCTTGCCTTGTTGTTAGTACAAAGCAGACAAAACACTTCATAATTTAATTCAGTTATATTTATGCGTGCCAAAAAGTTATGCCGCAATGATAAGTATGACTGCCAGGCTGATAAAGAGCATTCATAAACATAAAACCAATAAAAAGCCCACACTTTTGCTCCATGTCAGTACACATTTCGAGGGAACGACTTTCTCTCGGGACTCATTTCGTTTACCGCGTATGGAGGCCACAAATCGGAAAGCGTATTTGTTCAGCCTGAGAGAGGATACACGGACTAGTCGCAGCTGGTAGAAAATATTGCCGATTAGAGATGGTTTTGATCAGTTTGCGCCAATGCGTACGCTAATCTGGAAAATATATGTGGCTTGATGTCAGTAGTATTCATATTGACCGTTCCATTGCGGTTCTTCTCGTGCAGTTCTTCTTTGTGCGTCTGTGGTTTCATATGTGGCGTTTTGTCGTCCTTATTTGTTCCTCATCTCTCCTTCTTTTGGCTCCTCGGGAGGGCTGTGTTTCGTGACTGTGGTACTACCCTTCCTAAAAAAAAAACATGTTAGTTCTTTTCCTTCAGTGAAAATATTGTAGAGATTATAGAGGAAGCCGATATAATGAACTACGAGAATATAGATAAACAGTGATATTGTCTGAAACCATCTCAGTCCCAGTCACCCAGAGCTGTCATAAATGGAGACATGTCATATACGGTTTGCACTTTGCATAGCTCCAAAATAAGCATTTTTTTCGACCGAAAATCACCGATATGTTTCTTATTTCTCCAACAAAAAGTATTTTGTGGTATTCAATGAAAGCACCTCACCGAGGTGCTTCTTATGAGTACCCTCAACATATGTTTCACGGAGAAATAAAAATGAATATTATTTGGTTATCCCCTCTTATCTGGAACGATGACTTTGGACGATTGCTGTCTCCACTCTGTGATTTCAAAACGAATGTGCGAAATTCAATTTCCAAAGTGACTCAGCATTCTTGACGTATTTCTAATATTTTCAAGAGATTGCAGACGACAAAGTAAAGGGATGGGAAAGATGCCATAACCCTTTCAGCCCTGCAGGCCTGCAAACAATGTAGATCCTGATGAGACGGCTCATAATGAGCCGTCTCATCAGGAGCTACACTGTTTACCATTCTGTTATGATTTTTGACTAAGACCCCTATTTGGAACAATGGTTCTAAACAGATTCAAATATGAAAGAGTCCACTTCAGAAATTCAGGAATGAAAGCGTTAATAAACTATGGAGACGGGAAAGTAAAAGTATGGGAACGATGCCTTGATAAACAAAGCATGAATTCGACAAAGAAGTTGGAAACAGAATATTTTCATTGTCCGAGTTCAAGTATTGCTCACATTCTTCAAATTAAACTTACATAAAAAAGATGAAAGCCTTTTCTTTCCTTTCTATTGCAATTTGTGGAAAATACGTATCTTTGACCCTGTCCACAATACGAGTACTTTTGTTTGGCTTCTCAATACGATATGCCAGTTATAATTTGATCAGTATAATAGAATCATCTATATAATAATCAGTTTTCTTCCAGGAAGCATGTCATAGAGTAATCCACTTAGTCGAGTGTGTCCCAATTATTTTGTCCGATATTTTTATCTTGGCCGTTTTGATTATTCCATTTGTTTCGAACATCTGTTTTCTTCTTGTTCTGTGTGGCGTCCATAAAACCAGGTTTAACACATTGTATGCTGGGTAAAATTTTCAGCAGACGACATTTTGAAATATTTTTTCTGATTTTTCTCAGAAAATAGGCTTTGGTATTTCATGCAAATTGTCTCCTCCGGAGACAATTTGCATGAAATATCAAAGCCTATTTTCTGGAAAAAAAATAAGAAAAATATCGTCACTTGTTGACTTTACCCTAAGCTTCCTAAGCGTTAAGCTCCCCGCTTTCCATCCCACCTACTAAAAGATTTACTGTAAACCATTCCAGGGCGGTTCTGCTGTTGTAGTACCTCTTCATTTGTCTGCTCTGTCTTTGTTTGTCTTTGGCTCCGTTCAATAAAACAAAACAGTTGTGAGAGTTTCACCCCAACCTGTTTTGCATCTTTAGAACGGATTTCGTAAACGCGTCTTATGTGACCTTAACCCATATAAGCCTGGCGTCCCTTTTGTGGGACATTGGCAAACAGTGCAGACTCAGATCAGACGCCGCATCTGGGTTTTCACTGTTTGCTTACAGGATTTTCAATTACAAATAGAACAAAAAATGAAAAAAAAATACATCTGACATCCCCTCAAATGACAAATGGACTCACCCAATGTATAAGGTTGGCAAAAATCATGAGGCTATTTTGGGTTAAATTAGAGAGAAGCCGTTATTCTCGTTGATGAGACTTGATACAGACTCGCAAACTACACTGCTGTATATGAAGACGTAATAAAACTGTATATCTAATTTTCGTTTTATTTGTGTGACCTTTGTTTCAAAAGGAAACCGTTTAGATTTTCGTTTATGTCAGATCGAATTAATTACATTTTTGTGTATCAATAATTATTGTTTTTAATGGATCGCATGTCTAATATAGACCCCATAAACATTTCCATATTTTTTTTATTACGAACCAGCATACAAAAATTTTATTCGCATAGGGCCGCAGAAGAGACAGCGGTTACTCACTACCGGCCGCCGAAAACTGTCACAGCTGAACGGAAAGTTTTCTATACACCGTAGTTTGCGGGTAACCGCGCACGCGTCGCTTTTTAATTGAACGCAGCCCTAGCGTCGACGAAGTGGCATTTTCTGTGGTTATATAATGTAGATAACAAGACAAAATATTTAGACGTAAACGTTTAATTACCGCCGCAAATTTTGTTCATGTTTACACAGAGATATGTGACAAGGGTATACTAAAATTTAATAAATTTTCAATGTAACAGGTAAAAAAGAACAACAATGTGATTCTTTAATGTTAGCTTTTATTAAGCTTTATGAAATTTCTTAATTGAAATGGAAATAAAATACTCATTAATCTGCTTATAACACAGTTTGTTATAAGATGTTTTTATATTTGCCGGGATCGTCACAATCCGACGTCCCGGCAAATATAAAATGTCCTTAGTGAACTAATCGAATAGTCTACCATATATAAAATTCCAAAGCTATATTAAGAGGCCGGCGCGATTCGCGCGCCGGTCAAAAACCTTAATTATCCGGTACCTTTGGAGGGATTTGTTCTGTAATTGTTACCTTTCCTGGACATCTTCATATTTAATTTGTACTTTGAATTGAAAAAATTTGTTCTCTCAGAAATAGATTCCTTTCCAGACGCAGCTCGTTATACGGAAAACCAAACAGGAAGTCACTTAAGTTGTCTACCTTGTAAAACTGCGCCAAATTGTCCAAAACTAACGATGTCGTTAGTTAACGTATCGTTAAAACTTTGATCATTAAATATGGCATAAACTCCAATATATTGCTGAAAAAAAAATGTGAGTAGCTACTCACATTTTTTCAGCAAAAATACCTGTGAATTAGATAATGTAATCACTAGAACAATTACCTGTTTGACCACTAACGAGCTCCTTAAGCTAACGATGCTTTGAACAACTGGCCCTGATGTACATAATTACATTGATGCACCAGTTACCCTCACGGGTAGAAAATGCTCTTATATGCAAGAGAAATTAAACTCTCATTTATAGGTGCAATGTGTAAAAAAAAATGCGCTACGTATGCTACATGGTATTTGCAATGCTTGCAAGGTTATATTAGTTTAAGGGGACCTGATATACACGTGGTAGATTTCCAACCATCGTTTACGAGAGATAACTTTTGTGACTTCCTGTTTGCTGTCCTGCACACAAAATCCCTTCATAAAAGGAATCTATTTTAAAGGGAAAAAAAAAAACTCCCAAAGGGGAGCAGAGTCTTTCCTTTTAGTGTAGGCCCTTTTCAGAAGGGAAGTAAAAGTCTGTGGCTAAGCTGCCGCCCATGAAAGTGTATCAACTCCCCTTAAAAACTTACGATTAGGGTATTCATGAAAACATTACGAAAACACGCCTATTCAAGTATATAGAAAATTTCACGTCCAAAAACTGAAAATTTTCAGATACAAAACTCTGATATTTTTCTTATTTCTGCTCAAAACATAGATTGTGGGTGCTCGTTAGAACTGCGTCGGCGAGGCGGTTCTAACGAGTACCCACAATTTATGTTTTTGAGCAGAAATAAGAAAAATAATGTATACCCCTGTAAACCCCAGTTTTACTACATAAAAGTGGGATTTAAGGGGGGTCATTATTATATAGGCGTGTTTTCGTGACGGGTATAATATAAATCAGAGGATGAATGGGAATTCCAAGTTTCCAAGTTTATTCAATACTCTTAGGTTATCTCATGATAACAACATAAGGAGCAATACAATGACAACCATTTTACAATTTTATGGCAGCTTAAATGACTAGAGGAGAATTGACACTGTCATATCAAGGAGGAATCAGTAGTGTTTTATGAGATAATTTCCAAGGTATTTGTAAACACAAACACCTCAGTTAATATAAATGCTGTCTGTCTTTGTATGTTTGCGTTTAGTTTCTTATATCCGATACTATTATTGGCGGCAAATTTCGATTTATTTACTGAGATGGTCTCAGCTGATACTCAGATTATGGGAAATCCATTTTTCTGCGACAACATATATTTATTTCCAAGATGGGGCAGTTATGTTGTATCATACGACAGCGATTCGCGCATTTTGTTGTTATTGTTATTATCAGCTCATCTTCAATCACTTGCTTTTCAGCACACTAAGTCCCTTCTGAAAAGGTTCTACTGTAAAAAAAAAAAAAAAAAAAAAGAATTTGCTCCCAAGGAGAAATGAAGAAATGAAAAGCAAGTACCGGTAGTTAACGTCAACATTCCTCTTATGTGGTGATATGTATATGCAGTGACATTTCCTTGACAGTTTATCGAGAAGCGCAGATTAACTGGCTACTGCGTACATTAACACATATTTATGCAATATTGAAGATTCATACTAAATTACCATTACGAAAACACGCCTATATTCAAATAAAGAGAATTTTACCACCACAAAAAATAAAAACAATTATATAAAACATTCTGGTATTTTTCATATTTCTGCTCAAAACATAGATTGTGGGTACTCACAATCTATGTTTTTTTTAGCAAAATAAGACAAATAATGTATACCCCTGTAAACCCCAGTTTTACTATATAAAAGTGGGGTTTAAGGGGGTCCAAATTATATAGGCATGTTTTCGTGATGCTAAACGGAAGCATGCTGAAAATGTGAGAACATTCTGAAATTTCGCCTTATAATGCATACCCATGCATACCCCTGTCTTTGCTATATATTATAAGGGAACGTTGGGTGGGTGAGGGTTCTACACTACATACATGCAGACTTATTTACGGAATGATGAGCATAAATGGTTTCAAGTTTGATCACAAATGTGTAAGTTTGTTTCATTTTGCCAGGCTTGATGGTTTCGACGTTTCATTCAAATAATCTCCATTAGGACCCAATTTGAATACCATAGACCACTTTCTAGGTAAAAAAATATCATTTGCTAATATTTTAAATTCAAACCGGCCAACTCATTACGAAAACAAGCCTATTCAAATATACAGAAAATTTTACCACCAAAAAATTAAAATTTTCAGATAAAAATTCTGATATTATTTCCATATTTCTGCTCAAATCATAGATTGTGGGTACTCGTTAGAACCGCCTCGGCGAGGCGGTTCTAACGAGTACCCACAATCTATGTTTTGAGCAGAAATAAGAAAAATAATGTATACCCCTGTAAACCCCAGTTTTACTATATAAAAGTGGGGTTTATGGGGGTCAACATTATATAGGCATATTTTCGTGATGTGTTTAATATTTTATCCAAGCAGTACGATATATGTACAAAAGAAATTCTAGATGTCGATGGTTAACAACATGTGGGTGTCATGTTACAGACAAACTTAACTCCACAGAAAGCACTCCTTGCCCCGTCCTGATTTCACAACAACAATTTTATAATGAGCCTGTCCTCATTAGTAATTAAAGATTTATCAAAACTATAGATAACATCTCGATAAAGCCTGGTAGAAAAAAAAAATACCTCTGACAGATCTTTTATTACCTAATACCTTTGATCCAAATACAAGAACCGGGGCATTGGAAAAGCTATCAAATGTTGTACTAGACAAACACGGAAAAGTCAAACCATCCTTATATTCGCAGAACCTGAGCAGTAACTCATCTGTTCATAGTGCGCAATAAAGTTCCACAAAATTCATGTATTGGGTCTTCCAAACTGGTCTGTACCCGCGGTACATGGATTATAATAAGCTTCTTTGGTGTATCTTTCATTAATATCCGGGTGTCTTCATTGAATCTTGCCACCATGATGGCCGGAAGGTTTTATTTTCTGTTTAAAGGGGCGTTACATATACCAATAGCCTGAATGGCTTGTTTCATAGCAAATTTCTGGTTTTATGGCCAACAGTGTAGAATCTGATCGGAGCAATGATCGGAACAATGACAAAAATTACAGACCCGCAGCAGACGCTCTGCGCTGTTTGTCATGGTCGACGCTGTTTGCCAAAGTTCCTTTTACGGAGACGCTATGAATTAAGATACTTAGGTTAATACCTTTAATAGCAGCGATTATGAAGCTCCTGTATATGTTATTATAATTGATAAGATTTCAAATTAAGTCCCGTTGGTCGATCTAAAACAGGGAGATTAGATTTAATTACACTGCCTACAATGGTGAAACTTTTATATAACAGTATATTCTTACAAGATGGCCTTTGGTAAGGATGATCTTAGCATGATAAATAATACAGACATTTTTTATTATTTTTTTTTTTTTTTTTTGTTTTATTTTAATCATGTCAGTCACATCAAGTTAAGACATGTGAGAATAGTGTTCTCATACTGGCATATATAAACGTGATATGCAATTATATGTAATTGGCTGTTCGCTTGTACGCTTCAGGTATATTTTCAAAAAAAAATATGCTATACCATAATAACCGTAAATAAAGGGACAGCCAAGCCTGAGCAAACATTGTGTAGACCCTGATCAGATGCTGCAGAACGTGGTGTCTGATTGGGATCTATACTGCTGCCACTCGTCCAGCAATATTTTATACACATCAACAGGTAGTGGAACAGGCTTTTACAAATTATACATGTAGGACAAGTATGGTATGAAGTTAAAACGTCCCAATATTTAGAGTAAATTCGGCACTATTAATAGTGTGTAATACAATGAGCAAACGCTGATCATGTGTTTGATAGGATCCATTACGAAAACACGCCTATTCAAATATATTGAAAATTTAAACACCAAAAGCTGAAAGTTTTCAGATAAAAGTTCTGATATTTTTCATATTTCTGCTCAAAACATAGATTGTGCGTACTCGTTAGAACCGCCTCACCGAGGCGGCTCTAACGAGTACCCACAGTCTATGTTTTTGAGCAGAAATAATAAAACTAATGTATACCCCTGTAAAGTCCAGTTTTACTATATAAAAGTGGGGTTTAAGGGGGTCAAAATTATATAGGTATGTTTTCGTGGTACCATGAAAGTGCACATCATATCTTTCTAGGTCACACAAATGGCATCAAGCAAAATCGTAAAAAGTATTAGTTTGTTTGTTGCCTTAGCAGCAAAATGTGACTTTCAAGAACCTAATTGGCTATTGTGTTTTGTTATACAACTGGTTCTTTTTGGCTATAATGTAAATTCAACTGCGCTCTGTTTAAAATAGCTTGTAGCAGATCACTTTAGTTCAGTTGGATCAGTTGCTTTACTGACATTAAATTTGTTTCCCATTCGTTTGTTGAAAAGACATGTTTCAGTATTTGAGATGTCATAAGACAAATGTTTCACATCAAGCGAAAAAAATGGCTTAAGGAGACTTAAAATACGCGGAAAATTTTTCCACCAATTTCCCAGTGATGGCATTTTTTGCTACTTCCCGCACACATCGCCTCTTCTATAAAGTGGTCTACTCTGGAATTAAAGAATCTGCTCTCACAGGGAGTTTATTTTTCTTTTAGAATAGTCCCCTTTTCAGAAGAGAGGCAAAAGCTATTTGACAGAGTTGCTGCCAGCAGCGTAACAATGCCGGAATAATTATTACGCGCATCCAGGAAAAATCTTGAAAATTACGCCTAGAATCAATTCCAAAATAGGGGCTACTCTTAAAGGAAAGAATTTGCTCCCAGAGGGAGCAAATTCTTTCCTTTAAGAGCAGCCCCTATGGTAAAGAAGCAAAATATTTTATGTTAATGTCACTTTATTATAAATATTTTTCTTACGCATGTTATGAACATGCCGCGATGATAATGTGCGTGATGAGTGCAGAGACGTGAAAGCAATAAGAAAACGTGCATGTTTCGACCAGCCTGCACATCTGCAAGCATGGTCAGTCTTCTTATTTCAAGCTGATAGTTACAAAATCTTATACGGCAAACAGGTTTACAGCTTACCCCTTTTGCTTATCATGATTTAATCCTTTCATTTCTGAGTTTCTGATGTGGACTATTTCTACCTTGAAATCAGACACCTTTATTGTTGCAAGTACGGACGTCGGACCAAAATTCAAAAGCAGAATGGCAAGCAGTACTGATTCTGATAAGACGGTCGTCTAATCTGGATCTACACTAATTGGAAATGTGTTCTTATTGGTCTAATTTTGTTTTGTTCCTGATAAATGCAAGTCATTTGTCATAGCTCGGATTTTTTTACATTAAATGTCAGCGTATTTGAAGTATAAATACTTAGCTCTATGGAACTATTTAACCCTTACCTCTCTCTGGGCAAATCAGCAGACGAAACATTGATGGTATCTTTCTTATTTTCCCAGCAAACAAGCTTTGATATTTCATGCAAATTATCTCCACTGGAGACAATTTGCATGAAATGGCAAAGCCGTTTTGCTGGAAAAAATAAGAAAAAAACAAAAAAAAAAAAAAAACAACAAAAAACAAACAAACACACACACACACACAATAATTTGTTGTCTGCTGAATTTGCCCAGAGAGTGGTAAACGATAAGATAATGGTGCTTTTGATAACTGAGTTCATATGTTACTGGCAACATTTTGAAAGAAGTCATTAAGATAAATGAAGGCATTCATGATAATATTGATGGTAAATGTCTTGTGGGAATACGTTATATATTAATGTACATATATAACTATCAATTGATTCATACTTTTATTTTGTTTAAACCAAGTATGTGAATGGAGTTAGTTTAAAGGGTTATATCACATACATACACTGTACCTGTCTGGCTTTAACCTTTTCATCCCAGCAGACCAAACCAGAAACATGTGCAAACAGTGTAGATCCAGATGAGATGCCTCGCAACAAGCCGTATCTTTTGAAGCTACACTGTTTATCATTCTGTTTTTTTAAGATTGAGCCCTCTATTTGCAGTGGTGGTCATATCCAAATTTAAGGATGGAATAGTCCACTTCCGAAACTTGAGGATTAAAGGGGTTTAAATGGATATCGTTCGTTTATAATAATCGCAGGATGACATATAAAGGATACACATATAACATATGGTCCTCCATAAATTAAAATATAACATATGGTCCTCCATAAATTAAAATAATGTCTAGCACTAATGCCCCGTTTATATGAATAAGTTTGCCTCTAGGGGCAAATTTACCCCTAGGGGCAAATATACCCCTAGGGGTAAACTTGTCATGTGAACGCATTTGCCCCTAGGGGCAAAATTTACCCACGTGGGTAAATTGCCCCAGCTCAAGGGTAGGGGCAAATATATTTGCCCCTAGGGGTATTTTACCCCTAGGGGTATATTTCGTCATGTAAACGCAATGTTTAATTTACCCATAGGGGTAAATTTTGTAAATATGTTTGGAATGCCTCAAAATACATATATACAATGTTTATTTTGCATAAATTTTATTTGTTTGTTTACTTGATGTCTGCAAATATACTTGTACCTTCTCAGTCACAAATTTTGTTTGCAAGTTGTGGTCAGAAGTGAGTTATTTGACAAGAATACTATTATGCTAGTAGCAGTTAGGATACTGATTCAAGGCAAATATGATTTATAGTTATTATGGTGCTGATCAAGTAGCACACTTTTGTGCTGATCTATAATTAAATAGTTAATGTCATCAAGAAAGTTTTCGCAGTATTTTTAACCAATTTGATGACTAAAATTAATTCTCATTTCTTAACGCTTATCGTTCCCATTTCTTAACGCTTATAGCTGAGGGTAAAATTATTAGCAGACAACAACTTGAAATATTTCCTTATTATTCCCAGAAAATAGGCTTTGACATTTCAAGAAAATGGTGCCATCCCTTTATTTTCTGAGGAAAAATAAAAAAACAGAAAAAAAAAACAACACAGAAATACTACCGATTTGGCATCTGTTAATTTCGCCTAGAGAACCAGAGTGGTAAAGGTTGATGACTAAACAAAAATTACCTGGGGATATAAAAATGGTACCAGATCAGACTGTTTATCTGTTCAACAATCTCCGCACAGTCTGATTACGGTCTAAGGTACTCACACACATGACATTTCAACAGTTTAATATGTGACAATCACTTGAGTACAGCCATCTGCAAACACACTAAATACTAGCAAAGGGGTTTGCAATGATCATTGACAGACATTACCGATGAACAATTAGTTTATCTTTATATGTAGAATCCCATCGGTAAATAGGAAATACCCTGACCAGACTGTGCAGATCTATGTCACCAGAATTGAGTTCCCTGGTATTCCCAGTTTCAGGTTCTATGCCAACATTCAACATTTTCATACAGTCTAACCTGAATTATAAAAAGCGATGTCAAATAATTAATTTTTATGTATTATTATTATCACTTTTCTTGATTATTACCAGTTAGTTCCATTGATTAATGCTTGTTTCATGTCTGGGTCACATACCTGATGCGTGGAAAAAAAAAATAAGTACCATCTGCTTACACATCTGGTCATAATCAGGGTCTATACTGTGACAAAAGCTACAGGACACCTTCGCCTCACTGAAACCACCCCTCCCCCCGTCCGCCCATCAATACATGTCAGTATGGTGGCACAATTGCTTTGTTTACAGCAGAATATTATAGATCCTGCCCAAACTTTGGTGGGGCTATACTGTCTTGCTCCTGTGGAATATTAGCTAAACATTTTGGAATACAGCAGCAAAATCGGGAACATTATATTACTGACCACCAAATAATACTTTTTTTCACCAAAAAACTTTCTTTCCCTACTTCTTGTATCTGAAGCTTGATAATGCAGATTAACGCTAAGCACCTGGGTAAAATGATCACCAGATGACATTTTGAAATATTTTTGTTATTTTTCTCAGGATACAGGATTTGATATCTTATGCAGATTGTCATCAATGGAGACAATTTGCATGAAATGTCAAATCAAGATCTCTGGAAAAATAAGAAAAATATCATCAGTTTGTCATCTGCTAAATATTCTCAGGTGAAAGAAACAATGTTGCTATAAAAGATAAGCTTTTAAATAAAAAGAAAACTATCATTTGCCCCTTCTTCCTAAAACACATATAAACGCAACCATTTACCCATAGGGGTATTTAACAAGGTGGGGCAAATATTTACCCATAGGGGTAAATTTACCCCTAGGGGTAAACTTAATGCATATAAACGGGACTTAAGATCACCTTATTGAGCTGCTTTGTTTTTATGTGATGTGTGGCTTGTGTACTGTCTGTCTTGGTTTGTTTGACTTTCCTTCTTGATGTCATAAGTAGGTCGTGTTTTTTCCTGGCCGTCTTCTATACTGTTTAGGTATGCACTTAACCCTTGCCTTGCTGAATAAATTAAGATGACACGCCCACTTCTAATTTCCAGCCAATTGGATTACTTGATCCGCGTTTGTGACAGAAATTCACATTGCTAATGACAAACAGTGCAGATCCAGATCAGCTGGCTTCTAAAGAAGCCAACTGATCTGGATCTACACTGTTTGCTAACACAGGGCATGTGGTGTTCAGCAAGAGAAGGGTTAAAACTGAATATAAACGTAAAACAAGGAGACGTGCTGTGAACAATACTACCGTATTTACCGTATGTATTCGGACAGCGTCTCATTAGCGTCTACACTGTTTGCCACTCATCCAGCATTTTTAGACACATCATTGGGTAGTAAATTATACGTGTTCAAAATTTAGAACAAGTATGGTAAGGGGTTGAGTTGTCCGAATACTTAGGGTAAATACGATTTGTTTGTGTTTACGGCCCAGTCAATACAATGAGGTCATGTCGAGCGCGGTCAATTTACCTAACCACACGTTTACCGGGCTGGCTTAGCTCCTCTAAGCGGTTAACCAGTATTGTGCACATTCTTTCGCCAGAAACTGACAACTGCCCTTCTTGAATCAGCGGAAAGGAGGGTAAATACGATAATCATAGCATATCGAATGGTATATTGAGCTGTAATAAAACCAACAGCTTCCGTGTGTTGAGGTCTACGTGACTGTAGATTAACAAAAACTATAAGCGCCAGAATGTCAGGAAACATGCCTTTGTACATGTTCGCACAGCGAAAATTCAGTTCAGCATGCGCACGCGTAGTCTGGTCAGAAATTTCTCTGAGAGCAATTTTGAGAGCCAGGTTTGCACAAGGATGTAACGTTTCTTCGTGTGGACAACGAAGACTCTGATCAAACTGTGCGGATGCGCGGGCTAATTTAAGTCTTCTTTCGGCGCACATGTCAGAAGGTACGTTTTCTCACGTTGCAGCTCATGAACATTTCTATAGTGTACAACCCTCGATAACTGAAACAACCTACAACTAGAACTGTTTTGATGGTCCCCTGGCTATTCTAGTTATAGGCGTTTCACAGTATATCAATCGTAGTACTAAACCAAAATGGACATGTTAAAACTGTATATCCAGACATCACAGAACGTGGCATCTGATCGTCAGACTGAGTTGTTTGACATTATCAAGTGACATGCGTAGAACCAGTTAAGATAGTTTCATTACATGATCCACAACGTGACATAACATACTTTCCAAAATGTGCATCCAGCAAAGACTCAGATCTGACTGCGCATCCGCGCAGTCTGATCAGAGTCTTCGCTGTCCGCATGAAGAATGGTCGCATCATTGGCTATCCAAAATACGCGAATGCACAGGCTGATCTGAATCTTTGCTGGACGTACATGTCCAAAGGTACGTTTTCTGACGATGAGGCTCATGTTAACTTTTTAATGCTTTATTTATTTAAAGAAGATTCCTGACAGGCCAGGGGCCACTTGTAGGTCTCTTCACGTAGAATATAAACATACAAGTACAGGAAACTATACATACACACAACAACATAGAATATGCACATCTATACATCAGGTAAAATTTGTGTGGTAGCATATTGACACATGGAAACTTCACGCTAACTAGAGAGAGAGAGAGAGAGAGAGAGAGAGAGAGAGAGAGAGAGCAATGTGATTATTTCAGAACATTACCAGCTGTCAGCGTGTGCAACGGCTGCATTGTGGTGGAAACGGCCAGATTTATCGATAAATTTGATGGATGTGGTCAAACACATTTTTATTGTCTTCCAAACTTAAATCGTCTGATCCTTTTAAGAGAACGTTACAAAGATAATCCGGCATTAGAGTGATGATAGTAGTATAGTTGGTTTCCGGGAAAATTGCTTCAGAGGTTTCCGAAAGCATTGTATGATGTTGAGTATCAGATTTAGGACAATAAAGAAAGAAATGCGATTTAATTTCTGATACGCTCGTATATTATCACAAGCTTCATCATCTCAATAAGGAGATACAGTATTATATTGTAATTGAAAAGATGGTTTTTAAGATGACTGAGTCCAAGACGCATCCTAGTATTATATTTTATTAGACATTGTTCTTCGAATACAGTCAATCGTTGGGGATCTCTGTTCACTTTATAGAAAAGACATTTTAAATAATCTTTTAAATAGTTACATGCAACGGAGCCTTCCAAGTTATACTATGTAAACGTCCATGGACGGTACATGACCATAAACACGTTACATGTATAACATGTATTTGTGTAGGTGCTAAATGTTGTAACCCACAAAAAATAAAGTCGTTACTTACTTACTTACCTCCGGCCTCGGTTTTCAACACCTCCCTCGGGACCTGGCGAATTTTAATGCATGAAAAACATGTTTGATCCCTATATTGAACTCATACATTATATGTAGAAAGAGTTTTGCTCAAAACTGCCTGGGGTCGGGGCCTGGGGGTGTTGCATTTGTTTTATAATTCCTAATAATTAGACTCAACCAAACCGAGTCTCCTATTTTCTGATTTCGATTTGTTCTATATTTCCAAAGGACCCCTAGTTTTGGAATGTTTTTAACTAAAGATATATTTTTGATTTAGAAACTTTCCACAGTCTCCAAAGTTAGGTTTGCCAGGAGTACTTTTATCTGAAATTAAATAATACACCATACTTTCACCCTATGTGAAGCACATGCAGTTTTGTAGCCGGCGGCATTGTATTATTTGTTTTTAGATAAAATAAAACTTGATATTTCATGTGAATCGTCTGCCCGGCAGACGACTCACATGAAATGTCAATCCTTAGTTTTCTCTGACTATAATGATAACATAATATAAACGGTCATCCACGGCTTTAAGTTCCGATTGGCGCTTTAAGGGTTAAGTAAAATGTCTATACACTTTAATCAGGAAGCCAAGAGTTTCAGACAATCCGATGAAGTTGAAATGAGCTTAAGGTCAAAAAGGTTGACTGAATGCGCAAAACAGAAGATTTATGGGTGTTCAATCTTCTTGAGCTTATCATAAATTGTCTAGTCAATTATCTCTCTGAATGCATTTTGTAGTTTTGAATTCTTTCTCTCAGTGATATTTAGACAGGAACATAAAACCTTAATTACATATTTCTTTCTATTTGTGTCTGGACAAGTTCACCAGACCGGGGTTCAAGGAACATCCATTTTATTAAGCTAGAAGTCCAAAATGTTTTTGTTTTGTTTTTTTACCATTTGCTATTGTCTGTTTTAAAACATTAAATCAACCTTGGTTTGGCAAATTCTAATTCGAGACATCAGCGCAAACATCTTTGACATGGAAAAAATCCAATGACGGTGCCAAGTGTTTCTAAGAGTACTTTTACCTTGACCGGAATTCAAACCAACACATTCTTGGCTATCCAAAATGCGCTCAGTGAAAATTCTGATCAGACTGTGCAAATGAGCAGGCTGATCTGAATCTTCGCTGGGCGCACACGTCCGAAAGTACGTTTCCTGACGTTGCGGTTCATTAAAATAATTTTGTTACACTTTTTTTTTTTTAAGTTTATAATGGAGAAACTTTTGTGACTGTTTATTTGCCCCCTGCATACAAACTCAGTTCTTGAAAGAGGTCTACTCTTAAAGGAAAGAACTTGCTCCAGAGATAGCACATACTTTCTCTGGGACAAATTATCCGCTTTAACCAAATTTAGGACTGGAGACCCTTAAACGGGTAAATGGCAAACAGTGCAGCCCCGGATCAGATGCCTCTGAACGCAGCGTCTGATCAGGGTCGCCATTGTTTGCAAATAGTTCAACCATTTTCTCTAGGAATATCTACATCATATAGCCTGACATACTAAAAATCGAAAATGGACTCTTCCAATATACAGTGTGGGAGAGTTTATTCAGTCAATGGGTTAAGAATAGACCCCTTTCGAGAAGGGAGGCAAAAAACAATTTGACAGAGTTGCTCTCCGGCTCTCTCTCCGGCTCTCTCTCTCTCTCTCACTCTCTCTCTCTCTCTCTCTCTCTCTCTCTCTTACACACACAAACACACACAAGTCCCAGTTTTTCTTTTCACTGTACAAAGTGAAAAAGTGGAGAGTCCTGTCTCTGAATAAATGGAGCGTTCCTTCTTTAAATGTATTTTAAACTTCTGAAATGATTTGGTAAACAATTTTTATAAAGTATACTCACTAAATAGAGGCGGACCCTTACGTTAGCGAAATGTATTATCTTATCTATTTGCCTGGTAACCGTTAGCAAGCTGGCTTTAATTAACAATAGATGGCTTGAAATATTTTATTTTCATAGAAAATTAGACTAGACATCTGATTAAGATAGGAGACAATTTGATTGTACTGTGTAATCTGATCGTCTATGGAAAATAATAAAACTAGCACATTGTGAGTTTGCTTACAGAATGCCAAGCAAAAACCGTATATAGGACAAGGAATACATTTGTACATAGCGTGCATCGCTTCTCTTGTATAATTTCATGTTTAGCAAAATGTCAAGCCTTATTTACTGTGAAATCATCACGAATACACGCCTATATAATTTTGAACCCCTTAAACCCCCACTTTTATATAGTAAAACTGGGGTTTACAGGAGTATACATTATTTTTCATATATCTGCTCAAAACATAGATTGTCGGAGCGGTTCTA
Organism: Anodontia alba; assembly: GCA_964016985.1. NCBI lineage: Eukaryota > Metazoa > Mollusca > Bivalvia > Lucinida > Lucinidae > Anodontia > Anodontia alba. The sequence goes on along the minus strand of OZ024822.1, from coordinate 10,061,167 downwards.
ACGAGTATCCACAATCTATGTTTTGAGAAGAAATGTGAAAACAATCAGATTTTTTTATCTGATTTTTTTTTCTTTTGGTGGTAAAATGCTCAGTATATTTGAATAGGCATGTTTTAGTAATGAAATATATGATATATACGAGGGTGAGTCAATAAGTAACCAGCCTAACTTATTTCCGGTTGAGATCCACCTCTTCTTTTTCGATGTAATTGCCCTCTAGTGTGATGCACTTAGACCAACGGTTCTCAAGTGCCATCAGCCCAGAACTGAAAAAGTCAGGTCCTTTCCATTGACCCACTCCTCAACTGCCGTCACGACTTCTTCATCAGACCGGAAACGAAGTCCGCGGATATCCTTTTTCAAGTTTGGGAATAGGAAGAAGTCGCTAGGAGCTCGGTCAGGCGAATAGGCAGGATGTGGTATTAATTCATACCCGTTCCGCTCTACAGCATCCATTACAACTTTACAAGTTGGGACTCTCGCGTTGTCCTGTTGCAGCAAAACACCTTTAGAGAGTTTACCTCGGCGTTTTTCACGGATGCAGTTCTCAGCTGTGTAACAAGTTTGCATAGTACACTCCAGTTATTGTACTTCTCTTGGGTAAAAAGTCCAACATGATAACGCCTTTTGCGTCCCAAAATACTGTGGCCATCACCTTACCAGCAGATGGTTGCGTCTTGAACTTCTTTGGCCTCGGGGACCCAGGCCCTACCCGCTGACGACTCTGAGCTTTATTCTCTGGCTCATAATAATGAACCAAGTCTCATCTACAGTCACCAGACGCAAAAGAAAATCATCTTTTGACCTAAAACGTTTCAACAAGGCGCTGCATACTGATGCTCAGGTTGCCATTTGCTCATCGTTAAGGGATTTGGGGACCCAACGGGCTGTTAGCTTGCGCATACCTAAACGATTGTGTAAGATTGTTGAAACGCTACCATGTGAAATGCCTAATGCCTTCGCTATTTCTTCCACCTGAATTCGCCTATCAGAGTATACCAGATCCCGAACTTTCTTACACATTTCTTCGTCGGTGGCATCCAGTGGGCGTCCAGACCTGGCTTCTAAAGACGTTCTAACGCGTTTGAATTCCCCTACCCAGAATTTAACCTGAGCATAAGATGGTGCAGAAGACCCATAAACATCAGCTAACTCGCCGTGTATTTCCTTGCCTGTTTTACTTTTTAAATACAAGTACCGAATTACAGCACGGTACTCAACTTTAGATGAAAATGCCTTTGCATCACTTGCCCTGTTTGACATTCAATATCTTATTAAAGAATGACTCGATACGTGTGCAATTTTGTACCCATGTATAAAACATATATTGAAACAAAGCATGAACATTGTGACCGTCTCGGTCCATCGGAAATGGGGTAGGCTGGTTACTTTTTGACTCACCCTCGTACATTTTTGTATTAGGCTTTTCCTCCATAGTGCTTATGCAAAACAAAAAATATATAAGGACGCATACACAGCCAGCACTTGTCAAGAGCCAACGAAAGTAAAATCTCCTTCAAGATACTGATACAGCATGAAGCATGTTAAAATGACAGAACCAATTGTCTCTGGTTTCGCAACGATTATTTAAATTGTTCAATATCACATTGTAAATAGCGCTTAAAGCATTTTTGTTTATCGATCATCCAATCTGCTTGGAATTAGGCGTAATTTTCTGCGACGAAAATTGAACAAAAGACAGTTTAAGCGGTGACCAGCAAAAAGAAACCTTACCTTGAATGCGTATATCGTAGGTAAAGCTCAATCGTTTCATTCGCATACCCTGATCAAGGTCTTCACAGCACGCAGTATTGTTAAAATTGTGAATGCACATGGTAATCTATGTTTGAGTATGTTGTATAATTTTACCTAAATATTCGAACACCCTTAATCTTTATTATGCTTAAGCAAAAGTATGAAAATTTCAATTTTGTGAGTGCATTCAAAAATGCCTGAATGAGCGGCAAATAGTGGAGGCTTAATCAGACGCCACATTCTACTGCGTCTGATTAGGATCGATACTGTTTTCTCAGGCGTGCCTGTCATAATACTTGATAAACTGTCTATTTTCTTGCTCCCATTGTTTCGTTCATATCGCTAAAAATTTCCTTTTTTTCTGGAAATCGTTCGTGACTTTAACTTTAAGTACTGATTCGGTGCTAAATGCGCAATTTCACTAAGACAATATGCGCAAAACATAAAAAGGGCCCTTGTTCAATTTGCGAACAACGAAGGTCCTGATCATCCTGCGCATTTGCACAGGCTGATCTGGGCCTTCGTTGTTCGGTTACAGAATGAATGAATGAATGTCGACAAACAGAGAATGTTCAGATCAGACTGCATGAGTACGCACGCTCATCTAGACATTCGTTGTTCCCGTATGGAATAAGGGCCTTTCGTTGCGTATCGACTACACGGATAGGTAAAATAATTGTCGTGTTCTACACGTTATCTGAGTTTCAACCTCAACCCTCATCACGGTTAGCACCTCTAAAGCATCGGTCACATTCTACAGTACATGTATCTCATGAATATAAAAGCGGACAGCAACAAAGGCCCTGACCGGAATGTGCGCAAAGGTTCTAATCAAACTGAGTGGCTACTCGAAATGATCTGGTTCTACGTTGTTCGTATATGCACCAAAGACAACTTTTGTCTGGGCATATTGGTTATAACATAAATATGCATCAGCAATTACCCAGCTAGCATTCTTTATAAATCTATAGCGGGCCGTAATCGGCCCGTCAGCTACCCTGACGGGCCGAGAACGGCCCGCTATAGATTTATAAAGAATGCTTACTGGGTAGAGTTGACCCAGATACAGCTTCGTCAGAATTCGTACTGCTAATCATTTAGCCAGCACCTTTAGAAACCTCATCAGGAAGTCTAACTTGGGCAATTACAGAACAAATACGGTAAAAGACAAGACAAGGTGTTCAATTTAGGGTAATCAAGGTATATTATACATGTAACTTTTGGAGACCTAGATATTGAACCTCCAAATCAGTTTTGAAATACCCAGCTAGCATTCTTCGTAAATCTACATCGGGCCGTCATCGGCCCGTCAGCTACCCTGACGGGCCGATGACGGCCCGATATAGATTTACGTAGAATGCTGACTGGGTATATGCATGCTCATAAGATTTTAGAGCACTGCACTGATAGAGAGGAGTACGAGATTTGGTGATAATTCAGGGATAATGAGCTCCAATTCTCCATTAAAATATGTGTTGCTAGGGTGGAGAATAAAATCTTTTACCCCAAGTTTGTCTTCCAGCCCATATTTAAGACTGACAAAATGACATGTACTCTAGGTTATCACCGTTTGTTAAACGTAACCTTATTTCAGGAAATGGTCATTTACCGAAGAGCTTATGGAAAGGCAAATTAGTCCACTTCAGTCAAAAGAAAAGAACTTACCGTGTAAAAAAAGGCGAAAACCCAGCTCACCTTGTACAGTCAAATAGACTGACGAATCCAACCACATTTGTTTTTTTAATTTTCCCCCAATAGCTCCTATGGTGTTTATAGAATCTCCCAGCGAATAACAAAAAACTCTGATCGGCAGGTTTATCTGGGCCTTCGTTGCTGGCAAATGCGTTACCACCTTTTTTCTTAACATGGCCCAATTAAGTTCCAATATAGAAAAGATTTACGTAACGTACATTGCGTCAAATAAATTTCTTACCAAACCGTTTAAGTGGGAAGAAAGGATTTGCATAATTATATTACATTGCATTGGAGGGGATTCGGTATTCGGCGTTGTTCTGGCTATAAACGATTGAAGTTGAGTTTTCTTCAGACATTTAGTTATCTTTCTTTGGACTGATGCCAAAAAATAGTACCTCTAGAAACATGAGAATAGCGAAGATTCAGATCAACATATGCACATGCGCAGTTGCATCAGACTCCGTTTCTTCGCTGAATAAGTTCTTGCAGGTTGAGATATTGTAAGTGAAATCGGAAGGACATGACTTCATGCTAGCATGCGCAAGGGTTGATTTGTGTATTTTGTGGTTGCGTATGGTATGGTCTATGCTAAGATTGAAGCCCCATTGTCCGGCCACACTCAGCTGTCAGACATTGTCTATTGCATCAGTATAAATTGATTGATTTATTACTTCCATCTGTTGGTTATGATATGAACCTCGCATGCAGAAAAAAAAAGCCTCATAGCGCATAGGCGAAGAGAAAGGTCTTGATCAGACTGCGCATGCGTGCATGCGCAGTCTGATCAAGGCCTTTCTTGTTTGTCTTGACGAAGCGAGCATTCTTTAGAATCATTGTGGAATAGCTAAGGACTTTATAAGACTGCCCAGAATCATAACCTCATCAGAGCATTGCCTTTTCGCACACGTGGAAATACAGATTAATTTTGTGTGACAAATTCTCTTGTCTGGATGGATATTCGTCATATGTGCGCAGGCGCTGTCGACAGGACTGATAAAACATAGGCGCGGGTCAAATGATTTAAATGTTCTGTCTAGATCTTTACACTATCAAGTAAATTTGCACATGAGCTGGTTAAAATACAATTCATTCGTATGACATGTTTAAATTCAATATGGTAGTAATACAATACCAACATGAACTTACAAACTAGATTCAGAAAAAAAGTCTGACAACTTATGTAAGTCGGTATCCCATTTTGCAAACATCTTCTTAAGTCGTTAAATTTCTAAGTATGGTTTTGAATAAACATTTAATAAACAAACGTGACTGCTACATGAAATAGTGTTATGATTTACTGAAGCACTTCTACCATGTTTCAATACAAGTTAAAAAAGTTTAATGCGTTTTCAAAGCATGTAGTTTACTTGGACAAGTAGGGCACCGCCTAAAACAGTGCAATGGAAGTATAATGGCTCACACAATATCTTTGAAGTCACAATTTATTTGAAAACCCCAAATTACATAAATTACATACAAGGCCTAAACTATTTTCAGATAAGCCAGCGCATGACAAAACCTACAAAATGGCATATGCGTCCAGCGAAGACTCAGATTAGCCTGGGTATCCGCCCAGTCTGATCAGTCTTCGCTGTCCGCATGAAGAAAGCTATGGTCCTCAGTTACCCATTGAGCGCATAGCGAAGACTCTGATCAGACTGGGCGGATGCCCAGGCTGATCTGAGTATTTGCTAGGCGCACATGCCATTTTGTAGGTTTTGTCGTGCGCTGCCTCAATTAATTAGCGGAATTGACCCAGCCTTGAATTACATAACTGTATCACTTGAGTCTGGTAAAGTTGTTTACTAGTATTAGCCCCAATAATATACATTTTTGTGGAATTGATAATACTATTAGTAGGACTAAACGAAATGTTATCGTTCCTAATATTATTTAAGGCCTTTTGACCCTAACTGTACACCTTAGAAGTAACGTGAGATAACATACCTTATGACATGGGCGCCAAGCGAAGGCCCATATCAACCAAATGGTCTACTCTGCTATATCTGTTCTACAAAACTCAGGGTGTGCTTGTGAGCGCGACATGCTCACACTGATCACAATGCGTCGATACGCAAGCTGATCTGAGCTGTCACATCTTGCCTATGGGAAGGAAAGATAGTAATTTGCCTGTTTTGGACATAATTAGCTCAAACCACATAATACACTATCAATTTACACCAAAACTCAAAAACACCATCTGCGCCCTTAATAGAAAATATCAACTGAACCAGAGCACAGCATCTCCAACACATTAGGCAAACATGCCTGTTGAAATATATTGAAAATTTTACCATCCAAAAATGATTTTTTAAGACAAAAAATTCTAATATTTTTCATGCGTCTGCTTAAAATATAGATTGTGGGTACTCGTTAGAACCGCCTCGACGAGGCAGTTCTAACGAGTACCCATAATCTATATTTTGAGCAGAACTAAGAAAAATAATGTATACCCCTATAAACCCCAGTTTTACTATATAAAATTGGGGTTTAAGGGGGTCAAAATTATATAGGTATGTTTTCGTGATGAAAACTGCATGTGCGCTCAGTGAAGGCTCAGATCAGCCTGCGCAGTCGTGCAATCTGATCAGTCTTTGCTGCCCGCCTGACGTCGCTTTGGGTCATTTGCTACCTTTCCGAAGAGTCTGATTAGACTGCGCAGATGCACAGGCTGATCTGTCTTCGCTGGGCGAAGAAGCAATCTAGTAGATGATGCTGTGCCCCGGCTCAAATGCGAAAAAGTCAGCTACAAGATGAGAAAATGTACCTATATATTTTTGCGTCGAGCGATTACACAGATCAGACTGCGCATCAGTGAAGTCTGATCCGTGTCCTCTCAGCTCGCCTTAAACAAACAGAAAACATTGGGGCTTTTGGTTATCCACAACACGTCCAATGAAGATTCTGATGAGACGGCAAGGATGCGCGGGGTCGATCAAATTCTTCGCTAGGCATAAACGTTATTACGTACATTTTCACAAGCCTCGGCCAGTCCACATCACAAAGATGCAGCCTGGTCTACGTCTTCGCTCTTCCACAGTAAGCTACTGAAGTTAGTGCTCCCTCAAGCGAACAGCTAATGCCTTCAGGCCCATCAGAGTTCCAGCTCAGATAACACGAGCCACCATTTTCGTCAGATTAGTGATCATCTGTCCCGAACCCAAAAGCTGGGGTGCTATTATCATAAATTGTGCCAGTAATTCTTTATTGTCAGTCATAATTAGATTGCTGGAACTGATGACCTGTTTTGTTGTTATATTTCTCGGCATAAAAACACATTTGGGTGTCAATTGTAAAGAAGCATGAAAAATTCGTGTCTTAAAACACATGAACACGAGATTCAAACATACCGTTATTAACCCTAATTATTTGGACAGACATGCCTGAGCAAACAGTGTGGACCAAGATCAGACGCCGCTGCACGCGGCGTCTGATCTTGGTCTACACTGTTTGTCACTCATTCAGCAGACACACTAAAAGGTAGGCAAATGGACTGGTTCAAATTTTAGGATGAGTATGGTAAATAATTTTAATAGTGTCTCAATTCTAAAGGTAAATACGGCTAGTAAAATTTCAATAGCTTGGTAAAAAGAAGGTTGACTTAATCTAGACTACTTGTTGAAAAGTATATAGTAAACATATTTTTTTTTATTCTAACAATGTCCTGTTCAGACTGCGCGGAGTCTTCTTTGGGCCTTCACCGTCTGCATCTGCCCCGGAGATACACATTTTCCGGGCGGAATTCATTTCCAAATGACAAAAAGTTAAACCCTGTAAACTGTAAATTGATAAGCCATTCATTCACACGAATAGCGCTGCCTCTATGTTACAGTTGCCGGGTAGCGTTAAAAATCTGAAAACTGAACTGAATAGCTATATGCGTGTCTTTCTGCCTGGACATCCCATCTCTAAGATACATTACAAGCAACTGATTCTACAAATATAGCCTAATAAGTGTTGATTTTCAGTGTTAATTAATCTCTTTCTTAGAAATTACGGAAAATAGATTATTTTATTATGTCAGTAAATTCTTTAATGTCTTCTACGAAGATAATTGAAACAAGTGTATTCTAAATTATGTAGTTCTAAGCTCATCACGATATCGATGAAACAATCTTAACCTTTACCACTCTCTGGGCTGATTCAGCAGACGACAAAATGATGATATTTTTCTTATTTTTCCTAGAAAATAGGATTCGACATTTCATGTAGATTGACTCCTGAATGAAATGTCAAATCCCGTTATCTAGAAAAAATCAATATGCCGTCAGCTAAAAAAAATTACCTAGAGTTAAGCATTAAAATTTACCTAGCGCTAAACATAAAAATGAACATATAAAAGAAACTATGGCGGATAAAATCCCCTTCATTCTGTTAGATAATATAAAAATGCTAGGTTCCAACAGCAGTACAGTAAAATAACCTTCAAACACGATGACAAAAATCAGAAAACGTAACTGAGGGAATCTGCGCGAGCTGAACACAAACATGACACAAAAGGTTTACTGGATGATTTTCGGCCCAGATTGCCTAGCACAATATGTGTTATGCCCATCCTCTCTTTTGTTTGTTTGCCACGGCACCGGTTTACATGTAATTTTACTTGTATTCTTTAAATGGTATTTCCGAAATCACCGAAGTGATTAAAGCCAAACATGGTAGTATTCCTTGTGTGGTTCGCTAACGAATTCGTACTTTATTGCTTCACAATGTGGTTTGATTGGTTTCAATAGCAACAGAGACTTCCCATAAATGTATAATGGAATATCGTTAAACAAGACCTTTATTAAACCATCATGAAAACATAATTTTGACCCCCTTAAAGCCCATTTTTATATAGTAAAACTGGGATTTACAGGGGTATAGTAATACATTATTTTTCTTATTTCTGCTCAAAACATAGATTATCTAACAGAATGAAGGGGATGATGTCCGCCATAGTTTCTTTTATATGTTCATTTTAATGCTCAGCTCTAGGTAAATTTAATGCGAGGCGGTTCTAACAAGTACTCACAATCTATGCTTTTTTTTTTATTTAAGAAATTTAAGTTTTTGGAGTGATTTTTTCTATATATTTGAATAGGCGTGTTCTTGTAATGGGTAAAGAAATTTAACCTTGACACGAATGTTCCTTGGGTGATATACTGCCAATACTTTTTGTTCCAGTCCGCTGTTTTGTTTGATTGGCATGATTATAGTTAATTTTAAAACAAGAAGCATCTTCAAAAAAGAAGATAAGCGACAAAGAATAGTAAATGATTTTTTTCCAATATCATAACAAGGGTTCTTAAAATGAAGTCCACTCTACACCCGAAACTTTGCCAGTTTCCTTGTCAAAGTCGCAAGGTTTCCCTGAAAAAATGTAGAAGGAGTTACAGAAACTTGGTGCTCAAAAGTTTTGTGTCTTTGCTAAGTTTATAAATGGTGGAACCTTCTAACAAAACGCTTTCCCATTACGTACATATCTACATGCAACTACATGTACATGTATTAATTGGCGTATTTACCCTAGTATTGGGACAGACAGGCCTGAACCCACAAAGCAGACCCAGACGTCTGATAGGGTTTACACTGTTTGCGACCCATCAGACATCTTTAGTTTAAATTTAGGACAAGTATGGTAAAGAGTTAAGGTATGCAAATATATAGAGCCGAATCGTATTGTGTAAAGTTCCAAAATGATTCATGGCATTATATAGCTAAATACACCCTTAATACGACAGTTCTTTAAAAATAAAAAAAAGTTTAAAGAGTCGCATTACGAAAACACGCCTATTCAAATATGTTGAAATTTTCACCTCCAAAAACAGAAAATTTTTAGAAAAAAAAATCTGATGTTTTTTTCATATTTCTGCTCAAAACATAGATTGTGGGTACTCGTTAGAACCGCCTCGATGAGGCGGTTCTAACGAGTACCCACAATCTATGTTTTGAGCAAAAATATGAAAAATAATGATTACCCCTGTAAACCCCAGTTTTTCTATTAAAAGTGGGGTTCAAGGGGGTCAAAATTATATAGGTATGTTTTCGTGATGGTAAATTTTTCAACGGCCATTATTTTGCCATATTTTATACACAAGCATATAATTATAAAATATAGGTCAAGTTCGATTTAGGCTAAAATCCACAAATTATTTTTGGGGTTACGGCCCTTTCTCAGCGTTGAAAAATAGTTGAAAAATCGTTTCCGTTCGAATTCTTTTGAAAAGATTAGTGTATTTGATTCAAATTTTATACACAGGTATATAATCATAAAATGTAGGTCAAGTTCGATTTAAGGTAAAATCCACCAATTATTTTGGGAGTTATAGCCCTTTTTCAAAACCCACATGCTCATGATCATGATGTCAACAATATACGCCAGTGTCCATTGTATCATTTGAAACTGTATGAGGTGTCGATCACTGTAAAGTTCACACCAACAATGGTGCGTTACTACGACAGTTCCCGAAAAATGACCAAGCTTTGTTTAAACATATTTTATTCTGAATTTAACTCGACATGAAACAGACATTATACACAAGAAGAAAGATTAAAGGATTGGAATGAGAGCAATATGCTTAAATCATTCCTTTCCCGATTACAAAATGAAGTTGTACAAAAAAAAGGCCAAGTCATATATAGACTGTGAAATGTATGTATGATGATATTAAGTCTTCATTACATAATTATGTAAGCACAAGTAATAAATGTTTGCACTTTAAAATACAGCGTACGCATTTGCATAACAACACACGCATGCGTGACCAAGCTTAACAGACTGTATCAAGGAGGTGCACTTTGTTGTATCCAAATTGATTTTTTGAATACATTACGAAAACATGCCTATTCAAATATACTAAAAATTTTACCGCCAAAAATGAGAATTTTCAAATAAAAAATTCTAATATTTTTTCATATTTCTGCTCAAAACATGGATTGTGGGTACTCGTTAGAACCGCCTCGGCGAGGCGGTTCTAACGAGTACCCACAATCTATGTTTTTGAGCAGAAATAAGAAAAATAAAGTTTTACTATATAAAAGTGGGGTTTAAGGGGGTCAAAATTATATAGCTATGTTTTCGTGATGTTTTAGAAGTCAATAATAAAGAAACGTCAAATTTTAAAGTGCGACTGACGGACAGACAGACAGCACACAGAGAGAAGCATAACTTTATGTCCGCGACATAGTCTAAATATTTAAGATGTGATTTTGCTGATATTCATAATACGTTTACAAATGTAACAATATTTTCCATTTTCCCTCATAACACAGCAGAGTGAAATCAGCATATGGGCAGTGTATACATCATTTTATGAGGCCATTTTACACTTTTAATTCAAATACATGTGCTGTTTCTATCAGCAATTGACATTGCAAAACAATTACTATTTCTGTGCGCTGAACCCTTTCTTAATATGTCTCTTGAAACTTTGAATTTAGACATGTCGATTGTTGCAAATAGGAGAATTATTCAAACCTTAAAAATGCGTTGGCAGACAGTGTATATCCTGATGACATGGCACGTTATGAGTCGTCTAATCATGATCTGCACTGTTTCCAAAGTTATTTCGGTTTGCGATCTGAATATGTTGATAACTATATTTTCCAACACATTCTCCGTTTTTATAGAGTAAAAACGTGACAGATTTCATATTGGTGTGTTAATTCAATGTCAATTCATTCCTTATTTGTACCCCAGATATCAAACTATGCCGATGTGCCAGTGGGCCGACCTACTTCATTTGAGCTGCAACGTCAGACAATGTATTTTCGGACATATGCGCCCAGTGAAGATTCAGATCAGCATGCGCATTCGCGCAGTCGCCGGGCGCATTTTAGATAGCCAAGGATGCAAAATTACTTTGTGCGGACAATGAAGATTCTGATCAGACTGCGCAGGCTGAGTTAAGTCTTCGTTGGGGGCACACGTCAAAAAGGTACGTTTCCTCACGTTACGGCTCATTTAAAAAAGTTCTAAATATGGACTGATGTTTTTTTTGTAAGAGATGTCTGATAATGTTAATACCACAGGATTGGCTGATCTAAAACTTGATTAAACGTTTGCAATACATGATTTTTGGCTCACCTGAACTATGCTCAGGATGAGCTATAGTGATCACTTCTTATCCGTTGTCCGTCCGTCCGTCTGTCTGTTCGTCTGTCCATACACACACAAATGAGTGGCTATATTTGACGGACAGTTTCAATGTATTTAAATATATTTATTCTGTAGACACATAAAAATTTTGAATTTTGTGGCTAAAAATCGACTTGTGGGGCTATAAAATAGTCACATAAGTATCAAACTTATATTGGATAACCATATACATGTTTGTTTGTTTGTTTGTTTGTGTTGAGGTTTCACGGCCCAGGCAACCCAATGGGGCCATATCGAGCGCGGTCAGTTTACCTAACCACACGTTTACTGGGCAGGCTTAGTCCTCTAAGCGGTTAACCAGTAATGTGCACATTCTTTCGCCAGAAACTGACAACTGCCCTTCTTGAATCAGCGGAAGGGAGAGAATGACCGTAGAAAATATTCCATGATCAATCTCCACGAAAGACCATATACATGTAAGTACCGATTTGTACATGGTAAGTATCGATTTGTTAGAACATCTGCCAGTTAACACTTTCAAATGACAACTCGTAGGAAGCCGTTGAAACGATATTTTCCTAATTTGGTAAGACTGTTGCTTTGGTGGGGAGATTTAAAAATACTCAAATTATAGTGATGTGCCCATTGGTTTTATTTGTTATGGCAGCAGAAAGCTCCCATTAACCTGTAATGGGAAAATGGTCAAATGGCATATTCTCCATAATCAGTGAAATGATTTGAACCATATTTGGCAGTTATGATTATCTGATGATTGTCTACCCAATTTATATGCTTTTTGACCAGTGACTATGTTTTGGTTGCCATGACAACATTAAATTTTTAAGAAAGATTTTTTAACTCCTTGAATACCACAGAAGCAGTATGATTAATTTGGTTCAAATGTTGCTTGGGTAAGACCAATTAAAAAAAAGCTAAAACTACGGTGATCTGCCTCTTGGTGGTTGCCATAGCAACAGAAATGTCCTATTGACTTATAATGGGAAAAAAGTTAAATTGCTTTTTCTCCATAACCAGTGAAGTGATGTGAACCATATTTGGCAGTTATGTTCATTTAATAAATGGGTAAGGGCAATTCAAAATAACTAAAATTTTGATGATCTGTCACGTGGTTTGGTTGTCATGGCAACAGAAATCTCCCATAGACTTATAATTGGAAAAAATGGTTTAATTGCATTTTCTTCATAACCAGCGAAGTGATGTGGACCGTGTATTTGGCAGTTAAAATAATTTGATGATTGTTAACCCAGTTTATGAGTTTTATGACCAGTGGCCATTTGTATGGTTGCCATGGCAACATTAAAATTTAAAAAAAAATAATTTTCTAAATGACAGCTCTTTTAAAACCACTGAGACATTATGACTCTAATTTGATACAAATGTTGTTCCATTACAAAAACACGCTTATTCAAATATATTGAAAATGTCACTTAAAAATAAAAAAAAATGATATTTTTCGTATTTCTGCTCAAAACATAGATTGTGGGTACCCGTTCGAACCGCCTCACCGAGGCGGTTCTAACGAGTATCCACAATCTATGTTTTTGAGCAGAAATAAGAAAAAATAATGTATACCCATGTAAACCCCAGTTTTACTATATAAAAAGTGCGGTTTAAGGGGTCAAAACTTTATAGGCGTGTTTTCGTGATGCTAAATAGCTCTTGGTTTGGTTGCCATGGCAAAAGAAAGCTCCCGTAGACTTATAATGGAAAATGGTTAAAGTGCATTTTCTCCCTAAACAGTGAAGTGATGTGAACCTTATTTGGCTATCATGTCCATTTTATGATTGCCTACCCAGTTTATGTGTTTTATGAGATACGACCATTTTTTTTTTGGTTGCCATGGCAATTTTTTTAAAGAAGGAAATTTGTAAAGCACCAGCAGGGAGAGAAGAATTGCGTGTAGCATAATTGGGAGTGACAACATGCAATTGAAATACATCTTCTCCCATCAGTTATTTTGCATTTTCAATAAACACGAGTATTTGGCATGTCCATGCGTTCTGGCGAAGATATATTATAAAAAGAATGACCCCTGAGAGCAGTAAAGACACACACAAACACAAAAATAGCTGAAGTGTCTAAAACTTACATTATATGATAAGAGTAGCAAAAGCTTTAAATTAGATTCAAAATTTTATTCTTTGAGAGTTATCTTTCTATGCTTCTGTGCTGTACACATGTCTAAAATCATGATGTTAAACTAATCTTCAAAACTACTTGACGAATTTTCACCAAAGTGAACGTCGGCCCTGCTGTTGAAACGAGATAGAGAGTTTTTTTTGTTTTTTTTGTTTCCAAATGTTCTCGCTCCATCAACTGTCATGCTCATATATGGAAAATAATAATTATAATAACATATTCTTCCTTAAAACAAAGAACTGCTCAAAAGATGATCCTTTCATAAATTGCAATGACAGGATTGGAAAATGTTGCATAACATCAGCATATCTGCAGTGACTCGTTCACACAGGTGAGCGAGCCGTTGCCCGCGGGCCTCTTGTTTAACTTACGCATTAGAAGTAATTGCGTGAAAAAGATTTATTCTCCTGTAAAAATAAGAATACAAATTCTTGCATGGGTAAATTCATCAAAAGATGCAAAGTTTCGAAGAGAATGGAATTGATTCGTGTTGGGAAGTAACATTTTCTGGACCGCGACAAGCAAAAATGGCCTTCGAGCTTGCGCAAAATGTGCAGATTCAAATCATCATGCGCATGCGCAAAGGCTTATCCGGCTATTTGCTTTCCATTGAAAACTTCCTAAGTATCCAATGATTCTTTTTACGGGCAGCGAAGGCCCTGATTATACTGCACGGGTGCACAGGCTGATCTGGGCCTCCGCTGTCCGCATTTGCCCGAAGACACGTTTTTGGATGGCGCAGCCCCGCTATTAATTGCCTTTCCTGGTTATCAGAAGTTAATATGTCAAAACGATGTTTTAGAAAACAAAATTAATTTTATTTAAAATTATTCACTGTAGATATTAACAAAGATCATCAGAGCAAAACGCTTACATGGCGAAAATAAAGAAAGATTTCGCATGTCATTTCGATGCAAGTACTGGGCGAGGCAGGGAACGGGCATTATGCCATATTCGAACGACAAAAATGAAGGCCCGGATCAGAGTGGGCAACAACGATATATCATCGATATATCGTAGCAATTATTGACTCTACAAACGGGCAACGAAGATCCTGGTTGTGCAAATGCGCAGGCTGATCTAGGCCTTCGTTTCTCGTACATGTCATACGGACTTTTATCTTGGTTTGTGCATCCAGTGTGATTAGGTAATACAGCACTCTTATTTATTGGCAGTGTTACCCCTTGTCCTGCTGAATAAATTGCCACACCCACTTCTAATTTTCCGCCAAAGAGATTGCATCATCCAGATTGTTGCTAAGTATTCACATACTTAATGGCAAACAGTGCAGATCCAGATCAGTTGGCGTCTTCAGACGCCATCTAATCTGGATCTACACTGTTTGCAAAGGCATGGTATATCCGGGTTCAGCATGACAAGCGTTATTGAGCCGCAATGTCAGTACACGTACTTTGGATATGGTTGCCCAGCGAAGATTCAGATCAGCATGCGCATTCGTGCAGTCTGATCGGACTCTTCACTGGGCACATCGTATAATCAAACATGCAAAGTTACAAAGTAGCGGACAACGGAACCTCTGATCAGACTGCACGGATGTGCAGACTGATTTGAGTCTTCGTCGGGCGCGCATGTCTAAGTTAGGTATTCTCACTTTAAGACTCATTTGTTATGTAGCCTTTTTCAAATAACGTACAGAAGTCTAAGTTCTGTGCAATGTGGGGAAAGGGCTTTGTGCAATAATCAAACAGTGAAGGCACAGATGACTGTTGGCGTCCGCGCAGTCTGATTAAAGTCTTCTTTGTCCGCATGAAGAAACCTTGCATCCTTGGCTATCCAAAATGCACCCAATGAAGATTCTGATCTGCGTAGGCTGATCTGAATCTTCTCTGGGTGCACATGCACGTATTTTGACGTTGGTACGTTTTCTGATCTTACGAAAACAAGTCTGTTTAGACATACTGAAAATTTTAACACCAAAAAATGAAAAATTTCAGGTAAAAACTCTGACATTTTTCTTATTTCTGCTCAAAATATAGATTGTGGATACTCGTTAGAACACCTCGCCGGTTCTAACGAATACCCACAATCTATGTTTTTGAGCAGAAATAAGAAAAATAATGTATAGTACTGTAGACCCCAATTTTACTATATGAAATTCTGAGTTTAAGGGGTTCAAAATTATATAGGCATGTTTTCGTGATAATCACAGGTAGTCCTAAAAACATGTGTCCGCCCAGCCTTTCTGTCCACTTACAGAATGATCGCATGTATGTAGAAAATGTCCATGTATTTCATCAAAAAAAACCTTATCAGACTGTGTGGCTTATGAAGAGTCTCAATAAAACCGAGACTTCCATTTTCTAATCCGTAGTGTGTACTTTGTTTCCAATGGCAATCTTTTGGACGTTTATTCGCTGACTTATCAGGAACTTTACTTTTCGAACATCCTCCCCAAGACATGTTTTTTGCTCATGGCGTTGCTGAACTACGAATTCATTCTATATCTGATTTAAAGCACCTTTTAGGCTTCAGTCGGATTTTTGGATTTACTTTTTAACCTTGTAAAACATTCTAAAAATAAACCGAGCCTCAGAATGGGTTATGGATATGTTTATCATATTCGATAGGTTCAGCCTGCGCGCCTGCACAGTCTGGTCAGGGATGCTCCTTTTACGATGCACTTTACAGAAGTAAACAGACAGCGATTGAACTGATCAGAATGAATAGATGTGCAGAATGATCGTGGACTTCGCTGTTGGCATATTAAACAATGACTAGTTCGTATCTTGTGGCTTAATTACGTCTTTAAACAGAGTTTAAGGGAACGCCACCAGTATTATCAAGGGAGACAACTTTTGTGACATACTGTTTGCTGTCCAGCATACTACCTACCTTCTGAAAAGAGGTCTACTCTAAAAGGAAAGAATTTGCTCCCAGAGGGAGCAAATTCTTTCCTTTTAGAGTGGACCTCTTTTCAGAAAGCAGATAAAATAATTTTGGCACAGTTGTCTCCCTTGAAAGTGTATCAGTTCCACTCTAAACGTACATTTGCATTGAAGTCTATTTATAGAAATTCTAATTAAACTAAGGTACGAGTTAGCATTTTTTTTTAACTCCAGTAGAAATAACACTTTAAACGTGTACTAATTTAACAATTTATTGTTTTTCGGATCATCTTTGTTTTCTTTGCTGTCTCTCTATCAAGAAATACGTTCAAGTTACAGTAATTGTACCTTAATTCTTCATTGTGTAGTACTAATATAAACAATTCTGGAAATTCGATTTCTCAGTTCTATCAAATGGGCCAGCTGAAATCGCAAGTTTAAAAAGGTTTAAACTAGCGAAAATTATCATAATTGTCGTTTTGCATTACCTTTACACTGAAAAATAAGAGCACTCTGTCTGAAATGTTTTCCTCATTTTCAAAGGGAAACCACACAAGCAGAAAGGCATTTGCTTTTCTTGTATGTAAACCCATTCTCAAAGTGGATAACTGTTAACGACAGCTGTATCGGGGCGATCCCACACCGAAACTTTGATAGAGCGATACGGTGCGCTTAAGGCATAAGAATTTTGAATGTTCTAAATTGTCTCTCTTAAATATGTTTGTCTTTTAACAATTACGTAGGTTAAAGATATATTCAGTTAAGATTTGGTGACAGAGTGGCCACCTTTTTGGGAAGGGTTGCCAACTCTGCTTGCCATCTGTTCTTTTTGTGGCTGTCTAGTTGTGTTTGTCTGTATTTCCCTTTGATGTTGAGAACTTGATGTGGATCGGATTGTATCAGTACCCAAGTTTACTGATTTACTTATTATGCAATTTAATATTTTCTCATGTTGCTAATAATTAGAATTATCTTATTTGTTAGACATGAATTGAAGGTACACTTTAGGCAATGGAATTTAAAATGTATGGAAGCTTTTACGTTTGATCAAACTTTGTTTTAATTTTTATTTTATGTATTTATTTTTGAGGAGGAGGAGGGATAAGGAAGATTACTCTTCACGCCTTTATGTTAGTCTGGTCAATACCTCAGTGCCTCTGCCCGGCATCTTTCATCGTCATAAATAACAGTAGACGTTTCCTCGTTGTCAGTATTACTGGAGAAGCGAATGCAATTTGCAGGATTGTGAAATTAGCCTTATTAAACAACTGCGCCAGAAATGCAATCTAAATGTCACTAGTTTGTTATTAAGCCTTAATGCTTTTTTGTGTTTATCATACAAGGGAAAATTCACTCTCACTATAACCCAAATATTTCACTTAAATCATTGCTATTCATCAAACAAACAATTATGTTTTTACTGTTTAAATTGTTGATGCACAATATTTTCTCTGCGTATAAAGACAATATATGACTATTTGGCCGCGTCAAGCTAACAAATTCCTTCGAATTAATAGCTACATTTGATGAAATAGAACATGCTGAAATGCGCATTCAGATCACCCTGCGCATGCGCAAAGTATCCTTCGGGTCTTTGCTCGGTATTCATGCATTCTGTAGTATCCAACGATTCTGTTAGCGGACAGTAAAGGCCCTGATCAGACTGCGCGGATGCGCAGGCTGATCTGTGCCTTCAATGTCCGCCTGTGCCCGACGACACGTTTTCGCATGGCGCAGCCCAACTGTCAGAATAACCGTTTTGACCTTTAATAAATTGGTTTAATTGATTTTAGTTGACATGCCGGTACCAAATAAACCCAAACATCAATGTGCACATTTCAGAAATCAGTAAAATTGAAGAAATTAGTATGGCAAACTAAAGCAGTGTTGTTGTGTATTTTGCAATAATTATAATGCCCCATTGAGGTCCAATCCCTCACAGCATAATAAGATATTTTACAGTTTGGTACATGGAATTATACGAGGGTCGTGCAAAAGTTCTGTCACTAATAGGCTTCCTAAGTTTTATCCCAGGAATATTTTAAAATGCTTCACTGCACTTGAATGGTGTGTTGAATAGCTAACGATATCCGTTTATTTTTGTGCAAATTGCTTTCCAACTGACCGAATTATTTCAAATTGAAATAGATGTAGTCATATACACTGACCAATTTACTTGTTACAATAAGAAAGGACCAAGCAAAGGATGGTCAGGACTCCACCTTTTACATGACAATGCCTCCTCTCATAAGTGTGAGGTTGTTGAGTCTTTTTCGGCTTCTGAAAAAGGTGAAAGTTTTAAACCATCCACCTTATTCACCTGACCTGAGTCCCTTTGACTTCTTTTTTTATTTCCAAGGCTTAAGAAAATGCTTTCTGGAAATAAGTATACGTCTAGAAGTTCTCTTGGCAGCACTATTTATCAGTGTATCCAACAGATACCAAAAGAAGACTATTTATCTGCTTTTCGCGACTGGGTATAACGGTTACAAAAATGTGTTTCAGTAAAGGAGGAATACTTTGAAGGTTTGTAATAAAAAATATGTTTGATAAAACGTAGCACTGAAGTAATCTGAACCCAGTGATAAAACTTTTTGCAGGACCCTCGTAATGTTGTCCTGCAACTTATTAAGCCTTTTAGAGTTTTATTAACCCTTCTCTTGCCGAACACGACATGCCCTTAGCAAACTGTGTAGATCCAGATCAGTTGGCTTCTGAAGAAGCCAACTGATCTGGATCTGCACTGTTTGTCATTAAATATATGAATTTCTATCAAAAATCCGGATCAAGTAATCTGGTTGGCTGGAAATTAGAAGTGGGCGTGGCATCTTAATTTATTTACAATGAGAAGGGTTGAAACGTCATATTGTGTCTAATGTCGACATTCTACATGAGCCACCAACAAAGTAAATTGACAACAGATACATCACAACTCCGTATTTACACTATTGCTGGGATCCGTTTACTAAACAACTGCGTTGTATCAAAAAAAAAAAAAAAAAAAAAAAAGAGGAAAGAAAAATGACGATTTTAGAACGTCTTTATAAGACGGCGTCGGGTATAAGGCAAAGGTGTTGTATCCCAACATAAATGTACAGATTATATTGGCTACGTCATGCGAAAAAGTGTCTTTGAACATGCGCGAAATGCTCCGATTCAGATCATCCTGTACATGCACAAAGTATCATCTACGCCGTTTTACTGCATTTATACATTCTATAGTATCCAATGATTCTGTTATCGGACAGTTGAGGCACTGATCAGACTGCGCGGATGTGCAGGCTGATCTAGGCCTTCGCTGTCTGCATATGCCGGAAGACACGTTTTCGTATGGTGAGCCCAAACTGTCAGAATAACCTTTGTATTCTTAAATAAATTGCTTTAATTGATTTTAGTTGGCATGCCGGTACCAAATAAACCCAAACAAACTGCATTGGTATTACGATCAATGTGTAATTGTTTTTCTTGTCAGACGTGTTTCATTATTTTCTTTTTACCGTTAAGAATAACATTTCAGAAATAAGTAAGATCGAAGAAATGAGTAAGGCGAATTGAGGCAGTGTTGTTACGTATGCCTGCAGTGAATTATAAAGACCCTTTAGATATAATTTCCTCATAACATAATAAGAGATTTCACGGTTTGGTACATGAAATGACTTGTTGAAAACCTAATATTGTGTCTAATGTCGACATATTATATGATCTACCAACACAACAAGTTATTTAAAGATACACTACAACCTCTTTATAACACTATTGCTGAGATCCGTTAGCGAAACATACGTGTTGCATCTATGGAAAATAATAATCAAATCGACTATATTTTTGTAAAGTTTGGCGGAAGGATATTTCAGCAAACAATCGGCATACCGATGGGTACTAACTGTGCACCGTTATTTGCCGACTTGTTTTTATACTCGTATGAGGCGGTGTTTGTACAAAGTCTCCTTAAATCAGGCAAGAAACACCTTGCACAACAATTCAATTTCACCTACAGATATATAGATGATGTATTGTCTCTGAAAAAACACAACATTTGCAAAGAATTTGGAATTCGTCTATCCACGTGAACTTGAAATAAAGGAAACAGCGGAGACAGCAGCTCCTCCTCATACTTGGATTGTTATCTCTACATTGACAAATAAAAAGCTTACTGCTAGGCTTTACGACAAACGGAATGACTTTAATGTTCCCATTATTAATTTCCCATTCCTGAGAAGTAATATTCCCTCTGCACCAGCATACGGTGTTTACGTTTCATAGTTAATCCGTATTGGGAAAGTGTTTACTACAAGGTTGTTCAGCCAGGGGTATCAAAAAAAAAAAAAAAAAAAAAAAAAAAAAGAACTGGTAGCAACACTTAAGAAGTTCTATGAGAGACATCATGATCTGGTCAGTCCCTACAATGTGGTAGTTTCCAGAATTGTTTCTGGTGTGTTCGCCAATGACGAGCCATAAGTAGACTTCCAAAATCCCGGACATACGCTTCTACTTACATTTCCTTCGTTCAGGCCTATGGGCATGGTGGGCGCAGCTTGCTTGCTTACCAAGTAATGCTTACTATCTGCGGGCGCCTTTTATTCTGGGATCCATGCCTGTTGGTCTGAACATTCTGATTCGACATTTGTTTACGGATTTATGTGTGGATTACAGCTTGGATACCATGACCACTGCTACTTATAGAACCTCTTTACTAAACGATTCAGTATAAGACGGCTTCGGGTAGAAGAGGGGTTAAAGGTGGACACAACAGAGTTGTATCCAAACCAAATGTATAGATTATATAGACAAATAACCATGTCTGTTAATCCTGCCATATTTGAATTAGAGAGGATTTCCTATATCTTCTGTCAAAATGAGTCTAAGATCAATATACAAAGATCGTATTTCGGAAACTCATGAAAGCGATGTATATAAAGACATAGTTAGGAATATTTAGAACGACAGACATGGTCCCAAACTAAACGTGGTGTAATCAGGCGTCCATGGAAAATAAGCATTACTAAGTTAGCATGCTTCGCCTACCATGCGTATCAGCCTGAAGGTAGATTTAGGAAAATACGGGAATAGTGATATCTGGGGTTTAGAAAGACTATTTATGGCTTGGCTGTGGTAAAATACACCAGACTAATGTCTCGAAATAGCCACATTGTATAGATTGAAAAGGTCATGATGCCTCCCATAGAACTTCTTAAGTGTTGACACCAATTTGGTTCTTTGATATCCCTGAGTCAACAATCTTGTAGTGAGCAGTTTTCCTCGTTCGATAAAGTCCTGATACTCAACGTTAACATCATTGCTAGTGCAGAAGGAATATTGCTGCTCAGAAACGAAACATGACCTAGGGGAAAAGTGAAATCATCTCGTTTGTCGTAAAGCCTAATAGTGAGCTTTCTATTGTCGATATAGAGGTATAAATCCAAGTAAGAGGAAGATATCTGTAAGAATAATTATCTTCATTGTGAACTGTCGTGAATTATCCTTTATAGAAATTTTGGATGAAATATCAAGCCTTGCTTTCTGTAAAAAAAATAAAGAAGAAAACTATTATTTATTTGACGTTTGCTGATAAAAGAACCTGGATATATCTGGATGACTTTCCACCATCTTTTACAAGGGAGACACCTTTTCTGACTTCTTGTTTGCTTCCCAAATACCAAACCCCTTCTTTAAAACGGTCTACTCTAAAAGGAAAGACTTTGCTCCCCAGGGGAGCAAATTCTTTCCTTTTAGAGTAGACCCCTTTTCAGAAGAAAGGTTATCAACTTTGACAAGAGTTGCCTCTCCCTGGATGTGTATCAGTTCCAGTTAAGGCTAGATGGCGCTACATATTACAATGCATATAGAACAGAACAAGAAATGAGTAAAACGGGTTCCTAAATTCAATCGAAAAGTCAGCCCTTATTCTCTAATGTTGGCATTGTAAACCTTTACAGTTTAATTATTTGAAGGTAAAGAATGAAAGCCCTAACCAATCCTACGTGGCTGCCTTCCTGGACAAGATTTTAGGCGTCCAGTGTTGCTAAAAGAAATTGTTGAAAGCGTCTTGATTCTAGCAAATATTATATTTTTTGAACGAACATTTCCTATTACATTCAAACTTTAAATGAGCCATCACATGATAAAATAGTAATTATGGCGTAGGCAAACAGCAAAGGCTCAGGCGAGTCTGCGCATAAGCGCAGTCTCGCCAGAGCCTTTGCTGTTCGCAGACATGTAGTAGAGACCCCAAGGAAGCTTCAGGCAGAAATACATATCTGTAGCCTCAATAGGCGACTGCGTATGCGCTTTGAAGAACCATAAACCGAAAAAAACATACGGTCCTTTTTTTCGTGTACCGGCTTAAATGATAAAGTGGTGTGGCATTACGATCTGATATAAATTGCTTAATGTATAGACAAAATCTTTAACTGTCGAATAACAATTTGTTGCAGCCATCTACAAATTAAAATAGAGAAGTTTACTTGACAAATATAGCCTAGATAGGGTTCGATTTTCCTTGCTGATTGAATCTTTTAAGAGATTCTCCTATGAATTCGTGTGGGATCGGTATATAAGTATATTTTGATCTATATAATGGATGCAAACATATCCATTTGATCTTGGCAACCATCCAGCTGACAAAATGTTTGTGTGGGCAACGTGAACCCAAAGAATAATTATAAGCATATACGAGTCGCACACAATGTTCCAAGAGATGGGCCACGTCAAGTGAAAAAGTGTCTTCAAGCATGCACAAAATGCGCTGATTCAGATCATCCTGCGCATGCGCAAAATGTTATCCAGGCCTTTGTTCTCTAATGATACATTTCATGTATGTCCAATGATTCTGTTAGCGGACAGCAAAGGCCCTGATTAGACTGCCTTAGCCCAGTTGTTCAAAACTAACGATGTTAGTTAAAGCATCGTTAAAGCTTTGATCATTAAACATGGCATATATGCTAATATTTTTGCAAATAAAAATGTGAGTAGCTTTTGCATTTGCAAAAGCTACTCACATTTTTTCAGCAAAACACCTCTGAATTAGATATTGTACTTACTAGAACAGCTAACATTTTGACCACTAACGAGCTTGTCAAGCTAACGATGCTTTGAACAGCTGGGCCCAGCATGCCTTCGTTGTCCGCACATGCCCGAAGACATGTTTCCGCATGGTGCGGCTCCAGTCACGATGTTCTAAAAAATAATCTTAACTTCGTTTCTAGTTACTCTCGTACCTTAAAACATAAACTTGAATCTCTCTTTGTGAAACATGCCATCGGGACTTACCATTACGAAAACACGCCTATTCAAATATATTGAAAATTTCACCACCAAAAACTGAAAGTTTTCAGATAAGAATTCTGATATTTTTCATATTTCTGCTCAAAATATAGATTGAGGGTACTCGTTAGAACCGCTTCGCCAATCTATGCTTTTGAGCAGAAATAAGAAAAGAATATATACCCCTGTAAACCCCAGTTTTACCATATAAAAGTGGGGTTTGAGGGAGTCAAAATTATAAGTATGTTTTCGTGATGTACAGACAATTAAATTCCAGATTAGGCTGCGCATGCAGTCTGGTCAGTCCCTCGTTGTCTACTTACAGACTTATTGGGTACTAAATATCCCAGTTAGCATTCTTATTAAATCTACACTGGATCTGTAGGGCAGACAGCGATCTGATATAGATGTAAGTAGAATGCTAGCTGGAATTAATCGGTCGGGCCGACGGGTCCAGTATGATAGATTTAAGTAGAATACTACTTTTGATTATACGTAGGTGGTAAATACAGTAATGATATAATGTATACGAAAGACAAACACAAACGGGTTTGCGGCTTTGTATACTGGGACCAAAACATACCTCCCACAGAAATCTTACTTCAGACGACGAAATGTGAAAGCATAATGAGTCAAGATGGTAAACTATTCGGAGTTTACTATCTGAGAAGAATAAAGTGCATGCATCAATTTACTTCAAATTCATGAAAGCTTAATTTTCAATGTGGTATGACGTTAGACACAACTGAAGGGAATCTGTATGTGGTTTCTTTAGATTTTTTTTAGCGAACTCATATCTCCTAAATGATTGTTATATCTATTATAAACATGATTATTTGTGAATAGAACATCTTTCCTGTAAAATACTTGATATAGTTACTATTTTGGATTCAAGAAAGAAACTCAACAACTTCATCGCTATAACATATAATTTACTTTTAACATGGTCGGAATGCTACATTTCACGACTCTGAGTCTGTTCTCTTACTGAATAACAGTTCTTTAGTCTCATTTAGAGGGTTGGAACTTGACTATCGATGTCTATTGTCGCATTTTTATT
This sequence comes from Anodontia alba, assembly GCA_964016985.1. Taxonomy (NCBI): domain Eukaryota; kingdom Metazoa; phylum Mollusca; class Bivalvia; order Lucinida; family Lucinidae; genus Anodontia; species Anodontia alba. The sequence continues at coordinate 10,036,308 of OZ024822.1, read as the reverse complement.
CAGGCATCAGCTTGTCATTGAGCCCTCAATTTTGTTTCATCCATCACGAAAACATGCCTATATAATTTGACCCCATTAAACGCCACTTTTTGTGTAGTAAAACGGGGTTTACAGGGGTATATATTATTTTTCGTATTTCTGCTCAAAACATAGATTGTGGGTATTCGTTTGAATCGCCTCGTCGAGGCGGTTCTAACGAGTACCCACAATCTATGACTGAGCAGAAGTATGAAAAATTTCAGAATTTTTTATCTGATTTTTTTTTTTTTTTTTTTTTTTGGTGGTAAAATTTTCAATATATTTGAATAGGCATGTTTCGTAATGTTAGTGTTTGTGCTTATGTGTATATTTTACTATGAAGCTTACTGAGGAAGAGGACCCTACTCGAACTAAACACACATTTGTAATTTAGAGCTGCTTCAGAACTAATGCTGAGATTTTCACCAGTAAAATAATTTAACCATCTCACACTCCATTCGCTACACTGGCATTGTTCGGTATCTGATTTTCTTTCAGTGTCTCGGCAAGGCTATGATTCGCGGCTCTGGCCTTGCTTGAGTAATTGAGTATGCGACCAGTAAATCTTGGATTACTTTCAATGTCTGATCAGTGTACACTGCCCGCTTTGCGACATGGCTAATATGAATATAGATTCCATAAAGTGCCGATAGAGTCGTCTTTTATCTTTTTTCCGATAACAGGAATGGTTTATGGTATAAAATGATAAAAAATGAGCTGGATGGTAAATTATTTGATCTTATAAGATCGATTTACTCACAAGTGATGTCTTGTGTTAAAAATATCCATACATTTTCCGACTTTTACGAGTCTAATGTTGGGTTATTGCAGGGAGAAGTTCTCTCCTCTGTCTTATTCTCACTGTTTATCAATGATCTTGAAATATTTTTACAACAAAATCCAAACGCTGGTCTTACACTTGAACAAATTTCTTTATATTTACTATTGTTTGCGGATGACGCTGTAATTTTTTCGGATACGGTTGAAGGGTTACAATCGTCTTTAACGTATTTAGAAATGTTCTGTAATAAATGGGATTTAACTGTCAACATAGACAAAACTAAAATAGTTGTCTTCAGGAAGGGGGGCACATTAAATAGTCAAGAGAAATGGACATATGCGGATGACGAAATTGAAATTGTAAATAGTTTTAATTATTTGGGTATTGTATTATCAAGCGGTGGGGCATTTATTAAAGCTACTAATACCTTGTCAGGGAAAGCTCTTAGAGCCATGAATTCACTCCTATCCATAACCAAAACCATGCAAGTTCCAATTAATATAATGCTTAATCTTTTTGATACTTTTGTTCTATCTATTTTAAATTACGCCTGCGAGATCTGGGGGTTTACAAATGCTGAAAATATTGAAAGGGTGCATCGTAAATTCTGCAAGTGGCTTCTACATGTTAAAATGTCTACAAATAATTTATCACTATATGGAGAAATTGGGCGTTTCCCTCTATACATAGGTTGTCATGTAAGAATCATCAAATATTGGCTTCATTTACATCAATCGAAAAGTGATAATTGCATATTACGAACGTTAAATCATGTCCTAAGAAAAGACGCTGATAATTCTAATACTTGGTCATCTAAAGTAAAATCACTATTAGAGAAAGTGGGTTTTTAGATGTTTGGTTATTTCCAGAATCAGTTGATATAACCAAATTTGTTAAAATTTTTCATAATAGATTAAGAGATATCTTCATTACGGAATGGAAACAAGGGATGGGTTTATCATCGTCTTTAGATATTAACAGAGAAATAAAATCCTCATTTGAGCTGACGCCGTATTTGTTACTAATCAAAAATAGAAAATTTAGAAATGCTATAACTAAACTACGTCTATCATCGCACCAACTTAATATTGAAATAGGCCGTCATAGAAATATAGAAAGATTGGATCGTAAATGTAAGATTTGCAATTTAGGAGACTTAGAAGATGAGTACCACTTTACTCTAATTTGCCGAGCTTATGGCGATCTGAGAAAACAATATTTGCCCAAATTTTATTATGATAAACCTAGTGTCTTCAAATTTATCTCATTACTGAATTCTACAAAGCTCAAAATATTAAATAATTTGGCATTATATATTATTAAGTCTTTTGAGTTAAGAAATACTTTAATAAATGAAAGAGTTAAAATAAAAAAACAAATAAATAAAAAAAAAACACAAAAAAACAGTAGGTTATTGTTTAGCTGTAAAACAAAATGCTAAGAAATGTGAATTTCTTGATGTATTTCTTCCACTCTCATTACCATGTATATGTGTCATTATTTCACATCTATGTATATGTTATGACGATGAGCTGTATATGCTTAAGTCGAAATAAAATTATGTTATGTTATGTTATGATAACGAAACTTCAAATACACATGTTAAGATAAAGACAAAACAACAACAAAAATGATTTCCGCGTTTCTTAATCTCTTGAGTGTATGTCTACCATTTATTTAACAGAAACGCTTTTGGCCACTGTCAAGCTATATTGCGAGATGTAGACTTTGGTACATTCCTATTCAGAAACGTGCAAACCCTAGTCAGCCTGCGCATTCTAATTAGACACATTGCAGTCCGCTGACAGAGTGGGCTACAAATGAATATATCTGCGAAATACAAACCTTTAAGAGATAGTGTGAATGCGCAGGATGATTTGAATCTGTGCATTTTTCATATATGCTTCAAGATTCCTTTTAGCCTTAATCTGTTCGACAAAAGTGATGACGTCATGTCACTAATATATGGTCAAACATGAACTAAAGATCCGTTGTTAGAGCTTGCACTATACTATCAAACTGTATGACGGATTTTAATCGATCTTTGAGCTTAACGTGGGAAAACGTACCTTCTGACATATGCACCAAACGCATGCTTAAATCAGTCTGCATATCACCGCAGTCTGATCAGGGTCTTCGTTGTCTGGATGAAGAAACATTACAACCTCAACTGTCCAAACTGCACCCAGTGACGATTCTGATCAGCCTGCGCTAACGCGCAGGCTGATCTGAATCTTCACCGGGCGCTCATAATCGAAGGTACATTTTCTGACATTTTGGCTCCATTCAAGATAAACACAATCAAGATTTTTTCAGACTGATGTTTTTGCTACTTAATTCAAAGAGAGATGTATTCTGGAAATTGAATTTCAGAAGGGATTTTAATTCTAAAAGTACTTTATTGTAAAAGTACTTTATGCTTAGTTTTGAAGACAATGAAGATTAAAGGGGAACTGTTATACATTCAGGAGAATCAACTCTGTCAAATTGTTTTTCCTCCTTTCTGAAAAAGAATTTACTGTAAAAGGAATGTATATGACCCCCTAGGAGCAAGTCTTTTTCTTTTAGAGTACATGTCGACCCTTTTTCAGAAGGGACTTGATCTGCGAGAAAGCAAACAGCGTCTCCTTTGTAAAATTGCGATGTGATCTCCACCTGTACCAAAATACCTATCACATGATTTGCGCTTGTTTGATTTTGTCTGTTTCCTCTTCCTCTTGGTGTCTGGAAAGGGATGCGGTTTGGGCCGCGGTTTGTGATTGTGGCACTCCCTGGACTTTTATCTTTCCCTTTTCTTGTGATTGTGGCACTCCCTGGACTTTTCTCTTACCCTTTGTTTTGAATATAATGTATTGAATGACCTGTCTGACAGATGGAAGTTGGTTGTATTGTTTACTTAAAAATCTAAAAGGCTACCTTTGGAAACAAAGTACACACAAAAGCTCACCATCACGAAAACATGCCTATATAATTTTACCCCCTTAAACCCCACTTTTGTATAGTAAAACTGGGGTTTGCAGGGGTATACATTATTTTTCATATTTCCTGCTCAAAACATAGATTGTGGGTACTCGTTAGAACCGCCTATATACCGATATAAATGTCTCAAATATTGGATGTTTGAAGACAGAACAGTATGATATTACAATGACAAAGTACAAGCACATGACTTTGTCATGACTTCGTACAAGCGCTAACAAAGAACATAACTGATACAAGTGTCCTAGGTAATAATATCAATGAAATGCCATATTAAGCCTGAATATTCGGACGCGTTAACACAATACTTGACCTTAAATGTATACTATTACTAAAATATGCCTATTCAAATATATTGAACATTTTTCAACCAAAAAAGGAAATTTTTCAAATAAATAAATCTGATGTTTTTCATATTTCTGCTCAAAACATACATTGTGGGTACTCGTTAGAACCACCTCGGCGAGGCGGTTCTAACGAGTACCCACAATCTATGTTTTAACCAGAAAACCCTGTCTCGTGGGGGGGGGGGGTAACTTCCTATATATGGCATAGTACGGACGTGCGTGCCGAATAGCTCCCTTTTTCAGCGCTGCCAGGTATATGATTGGCCCCCTTTTTCCAACAAAAAGTATATGAATAGCCCGATTTTTCTGGATTCCTATATGAAAGGCCCCATTTTCCTGACATCCTGGTATATGCACATATTTTTCGCTCAGGGATTTTTCGAGGCTGCTTATCCTCTTGGTATTACATGAATTGACTGTGATATTTGTGTAATAACCAGCAAAAAATGGGTTCAAAAAATCAAAGGTCAGTATATGAATAGGTCAACAGTTTGGATGATCAAGTATATGAATGGGTCCGTTTTTTCGAAGGCCAGGTATATGAATGGGGTAGGTTTTGAAATGCTGGCTCGTACACCAGTACCAAAAGTACCCCTAAGTTACGCCCCCCCCCCCACGAGACCCCTGTAAACCCCAGTGGGGGAGGGCCGTAACTACTGTTGGTAGAACTTGTGGTCCGACCCCATTGCATGATATAACGATGCAATAAAATATGTTTATACTATACTGTAAACCCAAGTTTTACTATATAAAAGAGGGGTTTAAGGGGGTCAAAATTATATATGCGTGTTTTCGTGATGTTTTAACAAGTTAGTTTTGCTAACTCTTCATGCACTAAAACTGCTGGATATAAGTGGTCTGTCTATCCGAATACTTAGGTTAAAATCTGGTAACACGATTGTCTCAAACATATGAAATCAACAAATTTTTGATACATTCTAACCTCCTTAAACGTCTGATTATATTTCAAATTCTCATGCTACTCTAGACTACTTTAACGCTTAGAACTTGGGGCAAAAGTTTCAGCAGACGACAAATTGAAATATTTTTCTGATTTTTACCAGAAACCAAGATTAGACAGTTCATGCAAATTGTCTCCAATGAATTTGCATGAGATACCAAAAAATATCATCCATTTGTCGTCTGCTGAATCAGCCCAGAGAGTGGTAAAGGTTAATATTTGATTATAATCAAATATTAACCTTTACCACTCTCTGGGCTGATTCAGCAGACGTTCAAATTGTCATTCTTCTCCAGACTACTCTAAGTAATTAAGATCAATGGACCCCCTTTTAAGTTCATCTATTATAGTTTTGTTTATTTTGCCCATATCAATATGGAATATGCATTCACAAATAATAGCTTGTTTCGCAAGGGAAAACGAAGATCAGATTGGTCTTTTGTTGTGAAATGTTTTACGTCAATGCTTAATCATTTGTTCGAAATTTAAGGTAGGGTGATACATGCACGAGCTGCATGGGTGACAATAGCCTTATACGTGAACAGTAGTAACGACGTAGATCCATCCGACGAGTCAATATACCGTATATAACCTTAATATTCGGACGCCTTAACTCATTTCTATAGTTGTCCTAAACTTTGATCAGTCTATACTTTTTGTCAGTCTGTATTTAGCCCATTGTAGTCGGGAGACCCCTAAAAGGTTAATTGGCAAAGTGTGCAAACCCAGATCAGACGCTGCCTTCTGCGGCGTTTGATCAGGGTCTTCACTGTTTGCAAATAGTTTAGTAGTTTTTCTTCAGGAATATCTAAGTCTCATAGCCGGACGTACCTAAAATTGAAATTGGACTTTTCCAATATATAGTGTTGGGGAGTCTATTCAGTCTACAATGGGTTAATATTGAATGGCACTTGTTTCGTAAACGTAGGGTGTCATAATTTAAAGACGGAAGCGTCCACATCTAAAAACAAGGCGCGAATAGATCGAAACTGTGACATGGTGGTACTTGTTAATCCCTCCTGGCAAAATACAGTCAACCCGCTTTATACCGACGCTCTATACGACGATAAAATTCGTTATTATGACAATTTGAATGTCACGAAACCTTCGCTCAAAAGGTGACAGTTAATGAGAAATTATGCAAGAATATTAAAACTTCAAGTAACATATGTTTTGGATATTTGTTAGAATCGCCTCGCCGAGGCGATTCTAACAAATATCCAAAACATATGTTCTACGAGGGAATAAGAATAAAACAAGGCCTTTCTTACATATCATTCTGTCCAATAAAGATTCTTTACAACAACAAATTCATTTTAATGGCAACATATTTGGGAACAGATGTTGTCGTTGTAACGAGGGTTCACTGTATAGCGTAAGATGGATCAATACACTTTCAAGAAGAAAAGCAATTGTTTCAAAATCGTTTTTTTTTTTTTTTTTTTTTTTTTTTTTGTTGTTGTTGTTTTTTGTTGTTTTTTTTGTGTGTTTTTTTTTTGTTGTTTTTTTGGGTTTTTTTTTTTTTTGGTATTTTTTTTTTTTTTTTTTTTTTTTTGGTTTCCTTCTGAAAGGTGTTCCTTGGGAGAAATTGTCCTCCTTTAAAGTAGACTTCTTTTTTAGGCGGGACTTGGTGTACAGGAAAGCAAACTGGAAGTCACAAAAGTTGTCTCTCTTCTAACATACGGCCAAAAATTCCCCAAGTGTATCAAACACCACCCCCATCTCGCAAGCCACTAGTCCAGTCTCACAGCTGGTACATCCACAAAGGTGGTAGTGTCTTCTTTTATATATGTTACAGTTGTGAAGAAATATTAGAATGTACATCACAAAAACATGCCTATATAATTTTGACCCCCTTAAACCCCACTTTTATATATTAGAACTGTGGTTTACAGGGGTATGCATTATTTTTCTTATTTTTGCTCAAATCATAGATTGTGCGTATTCATTAGAACCAGTTCGGTGAGGCGGTTCTAACGAGTACCCACAATCTATGTTTTGAGCAGAAATATGAAAAATATCAGAGATTTTTATCTGAAAATTTTCAGTTTTTGGAGGTTAAATTTTCTTTATATTTGAATAGGCGTGTTTCCGTAATGACGTGTGCACATGCATTTGCGCCTTTGGTTTTGTAAGGAAAAAACATGCCGGTTCTGCAGTTAAATAGGCCGTTTGTTTAATGTAAGAGTACTGCTTTTTCTAGCTCTAATGAGTCTAAAAGAAAATCATTGTAAATTAAAGGTAAGATTGTCGAAAATTGAGATAGAACATTAACGCTTAAGCATGTTGAGTTAAATTTTGAGCAAATGACAGTTCAAAATATTTTTTTTCTTATTTTCCTAGAAAAAAGGTTTTAATCTTTTTGACGCTTATTTAACATTTCATGCAAATGTCTCCTACAATAGGCTTAGACATTTCATCAAATTGTTTCTATAGGACACAATTTTGTCAAAACCTTTTTTTCTGAGAAAAAAAAGAAAGATGTCGCTAATTTGCTGTTAGCTAAGTGTGCCTATATAGTCGTAAAGGTTAAAGTGCGCTGCAACGTGAGAAAATGTACCATGACACATCTCTCGAGAGAAGACTCAGATCGGCATGTATCCGCGCAGTCAGATCAATCTTCACTGTCCGTCTGAAGAAACCATGGAAACTTGGCTATGATGTCTCATGATGACTGATCAGACTAATAGACCAATATGTGTCGTTGCTGGCAGTACATTTCTCGTACATAAAGTACGCTCTTTATTCGGTTTGCAGATCATTAAATTCCCTCGATGTTATTTGAGCCGCCCTTGAGACTGCATGGCACTTCCTTGCGAACTTTCATCATCATCAGCACCCCTTTATCGTCTCGAGAAGAGTAAAGCATGACGTAAAACACAAATCATCATCATAATTTTTCTATATTGTTACTAAAAGAAATCCTCTGTCTAATTTCAAGCCTTCTGTAGATCAGATGAAACGAGCGCATGTATGTATGTGTTTCTTTTTAGAGTAGATCTTTTGTGGATGGGAGGCAAAACACTGTTGTCAGTTGCCTCCTCCCTTTGAAATTGCTTAAATTTGAGCCAGCGCATTACAAAACCAACAAAATGGCATGTACGCCCAGCGCAGACTCAGATCAGCCTGGGCATCTGCCCAGTCAGATCAAAGTCTTGACCATGTGCGCAATAGGTAGCTAAGGACCCAAGCTTTCTTCATGTGGACAGCGAGGACTCTGATCAGACTGAGCGGATGTACAGGCTGATCTGAGTCTTCGCTGGGCGCACATGCCATTTTTATTGGTTTTGTCATGCGCTGGTCCATTTCTCTTTAATTCTAATGAGCGTGACAGGGAGAAAAGTATTTAGATCACCAATACAGCTTTGCTGTATGAGCTAGCTTTCATGGCATTTCTTCGAGGTTAATGGCTTGCTAGTATCGGGATGGGTGGCCCTACATGGATTGCCACTGCTTATATTTTGGCAGATAACCCATTTGCTTGGTTACGTTTGAAATTCAATTGGTATTGCCCGAGCAGGGTAATGAGTCCTATATGCATAGGCTCTTTGCTCTGGAGGTTGCTTCCTTAGCATTCGCAGATAACTTTGAGGGCGAAGTCAAAAGTTGAGGGGAGAGATGAGACGGGAAGAAAATGTAAATGACCATAACAAAGCCTTACTGTATGAGTTAGCTTTTATGGCGACGGGTATAGTGGTTTGGCTTTTCTACGAAATTAAACAACAGGGCCCAGTTGTTCAAAGCATCGTTAGCTTAACGAGCTCGTTAAGGGTCATTTCGTTAACTGTTTTAGCGGATTCAATACACAATATTCTGATATTTTTTGCTGAAAAAATGTGAGTAGCTTTTGCACTGCAAAAGCTACTCACATTTTTTCAGCAAAAAATATTTCAGCATATTTGTGTATCACTCAATGAAAATTTTAACGAATCGTTAACTAACGATTTCGTTAACTTTGAACAACTGGGCCCTGGTTGCTTGGTTAGTATCTGGATAGGTGACCCTACATGGATGGCTACTACTTAAATTGACAGAGAATCAATTTACTCAATTATATTAATGTTGTACAGTACCGTATCCTGTTTGCTTACGATGATATAATATTTTTACCGCCAAGATCTTTAACAACTGTTATTATCTTTTCAGAAATGTCATGATTCAGCTATTGGTATCGATGAAAAGAAGAGCTTAACCAGACGCACATTCGCACGGACACAACCTTCAACTGCAAAAGTTTCCAAGTCTATCATGTCTGTGTTACAATACTACAAATGGAAAAAGTAAGCGCATTATTGTTTACGAGTTGTGTTGTAGAATACTTTAGCTTTTCCATTCTCTAGGAAAATTCAGCACCTGACAAACTGATCATAATTTTCATATTTTTCCCAGAAAATTGACTTTGATGTATCAATATATTTGTTTAAGTGTCTATAAGTGTCTAAGGAGAGTTTGCATAATATGTCAAAACCTACCTTCTGGGATGCATAAAACAAATATGTAAAATGTCGTCTGCTGAAATGAATACCCAGGATGCTTAGCGTTGGAATTCTAAATACATAATGGTTCCGTGGTCGCTTACGTAAAAATAGTAGTTTCTCAGTTCTTTGGTAGGTGTTGTTTATTTATTTATTAGTACATATGTAGGCGCTTCTAAAGAAAGCCGACTACATATGTTTTAATGGAGAAATAAGAAAAACATTTTCTGGATACTCACTCTGTACTGGAGCTGCAGTCTTTAACTAAAAAATCTTAACCCTGTTCTGTTTGCATGTTCAATATTACATGAGGTCCTTGATATCACGCAGTTAACTGGATCTGATAAAGCTAAAGGTTGTGTCGCAGTTTTTCGATGGGAGATAACTTTTTGTGAAGAAATTAATTTTTTGACTCCTTTCATAATGAGGGCTTCTTTTAAAGGAAACAATTTGCTCCCGTCTTTCACCTAAGAGCTCCCATTTCTTTCTTTAAAGAGCAGTCGCCCTCTGGAGGCCCCAGCGAGAAGAATGGCAAACATTTTCATGTCAGCTTTATTCCTAAAAGTGTAACACTTTTCCTAAAATTGACTTTACTTGCATTATTATAGTCCTCTTTTCTTTGGTCTTGGGTCCAACTTTGTACCATTACGAAAACATGCCTATTCAAATATACTGAAAATTTTACCGAGAAAAAATGAAAATTTTCAGATAAAAAATTCTGATATTTTTAACATTTCTGCTCAAAACATAGATTGTGGGTACTCGTTAGAACCGCCTCGGCGAGGCGGTTCTAAAGAGTACCCACAATCTATGTTTTTGAGCAGAAATAAGGAAAATAATGTATACTCCTGTAAACCCCAGTTTTACTATGCAAAAGTGGGGTTTAAGGGGGTCAAAATTATATAGGCATGTTTTCGTGATGCGTTTGTTCATCCAAGTCATATGATATCAGATATATACATGTACAAATCTAATGTTGCACTACTGTTTACAGGTTGACACTGGTGGTCGGATCCTTGGCTATATGGAATGAAACTGCAGAGAGTTTGAAAGACCTTTGTAAGCTGAACAATGTGTTTGTCAACAAGATGGTATACTTCAGGGAGCCTTATGCCTTCAACGATGACATGTACCAGATAGTTGAAACAACGTACACAAAAACAAGAAGTAAGTTATTTCATTCAAACCCCTTTAAAAACGCTAAACACAACTGCAGCAGACGGCAATTTTATTTATTTATTTCTTTTTTCTTTTTTTTTTTTTGTAATTTTCAGACAAAGTAAGACTTGTTATTTCATGTGAATCGTTTGCTAGGCAAACGGTTTACATGAAATGCCAAGTATTATTTTCTTCGATTTAAAAAATAGATCGTCTGCTATTGGTGTTTAGCTCACCTAACTACGAAGTGCTCAGGGTGAAGGACTTGTAGCTTGAAAATAACTAAAATAGATCCGACTGAAATTCAAATATGGCCGCCATCTTGAAAATTTATTTTGATCTTCCTCTTCTGAACCGAAGGGCCAATTGATTCGAAACTTGGTAGGAAGTATTGGGGTGACTTGTAGATCAAAAAAAGCTAATCTTGTTTCCATGGTAAATCTAATACGGCAATCTTGAAAATCTATTTTGAAGTTTTCCCGAACTGAAAGGCCAATTGACTAAAAACTTGAGAGGAAGTATCGGAATGACATGTAGATAATAAATAGCTAAATTGTTCCGATCAGAAATCCAAAATGTCGGCCAGGTCTGCCATCTTGAAAATCAATTTTGAACATCTCCTAAATCGAAAGATCGACTGTCAACACTTGGTAGGTGTCTTTGTTGCTTTGTGGTTTATTCTACCATTACGAAAACAAGCCTATTTAAATATACTGAAAATTTGACTACCAAAAACTAAAAGTTTTCAGATAAAAACTCGGATATTTTTCATATTTCTGCTCAAAGCATAGATTGTGGGTACTCGTTAGAACCGCCTCGGCGAGAATGTTCTAACGAGTACCCACAATCTATGCTTTTAAACAAAAATAAGAAAATAATGTATACCCCTGTAAGCCATAGTTTTACTATATAAAATTGGGGTTTAAGGGGGTCAAAATTATGTAGGCATATTTTCGTGATGACGAGGCAATTTGTTTTAAGTTTTGCTTGGTGTTATTTTGTTCTTGTGTTTTTCAGTTCTTTGAGCATTGCGATTACCTCGCTTGGGGAAGAGAGAGAGCTAATCTTAGTGCTTTTCGTACGTTTGTTCGATTTGCGCTTGTTTGGTTTCGTCTTTTTCTCTACCTCTTGGTGTCTGGGAGGGGCTGCTGTTTGTAATTGTGGCATTCCCTGGCCTTTTCTCTTACCTTTTTGTAGATCAAAAATAGCTATAATCGTTCCGATCGGAAATCTAAGATGGCTGCCACTGCTGCCACTTCGAAAATCTATTTTGAAATTCTTCTACTGAACCGAAAGATAAATTGACTCGAAACTTCATAGGAAGTATCGGAATGGCTACAGTCTTTCCGATCGGAAATCAAAGATGGACGCCACGGCCACCATCTTGAAAATCTGTTTTAAACTCTTGAACCGAAAAGCCAATTGACGCGAAACTTAGTAAGAGGTACCGGAGTGATTTATAGATAAAAAAAAAAAAAAAAAAAAAAAAAAATGTTCCGATTGGAAATCCATGATGGCCACCATTTTGAAAATCTATGGTAACTCAAAATGCGTGTTTGTGACACTATGTACGTTACCTGATAATTCTTGAGCCTCCTGATTCCACAAGTTATCAACATAAGTTGGTGAGTGTGGGGGCTACCCTTGATTTTTAGGTAAATGCAGCATTTCTACTTGTAGCTAAGTACATGTAATATGTCATGATTATGCATGAATAGAATCTAATGGAATGACCCTTGGGACCAATGAACACACTCACAAAACTGAAAACAGCTGATGTCAATTTTCTAGACAAATGGAGCCCAGTGACAACTAAAATGCTACACACATAGTTACAGACCTTAAAACCTTTCGAATTGAAATAAGTGGGTTTTTATAGCAGTTGCCAACTGGGAGTAAACCTCTGATATGCCGGTCAACTACCGGGACTGTGACCACTTAATCGGCCGCGTCAAGCAAAACAGTGCCTTCGAACATGAGCAAAATGCGCAGATCTCATCATCCTGCACATGCGTAAAGTATCATCAAGATGGCATTCGTGCAGTCTGATCTGGGCCTTCGCTGCCCGCACATGACCCGAAGGTACATTTATGCTTGGTGGGATTCAAATGCGCTATGGTATAAGTGGAAAAGAAACCACACTGTCAACAACTGTAAGTTTATTTTTCATTTCTTTTAATTGTAAGCTTATTACACAAGACAAATATATGACGTTGTTTCACGGTTGTGTGTCGGCTGGGTAGCCTTTGGTGTCCGCACACGGCATAAGCGCCCTTCTCGGACATCATGCAACATTTATCTGGATATTTGTTTTAATCTGACGGTAAAACAAATGGATACAGCACTTCAAAGAAATGTAAATGTCGTGTTCGTGCAACTGAAAATATTCATTTTGATAAATTGACTCGTGCACGGAGACACAATAGAGAACAGGAAGAACTTAAAGAACTTATTAAGCATTGAAGCATTTCCAAGTTCTTGTCGCCAATTTGCAGGACATGTAATGAATTTTATTTGAACTGTCAGATGTGCTTGCATATAGTTAATCACAAAACAGCAAAGATGTCCACGAAGAGACCATAGAAGAAACCAATTACACCAAGAGGACAAGTAAACAAACAACAATGGACAGCACACACGCCACAAACCAACGAAACTGTCCTGTTATCGCTAGCAAAACCACATTTGCAACTGTTCCATAATATTCTGAAAATTTCCATCTTAAAACTTTCACTGGGTGTGTATATCCTAAAGCTCATAAACTACCTGGTATTAAGCCTATAGGTTATGAGCTTTAGGATATACACACCCAGTGATATACCCGAACAAATCAAACAGCAGGCCTGAAGCAAACAGTGTAGACCCAGATCAGACGCCGCAAACGCGGCGTCTGATCGAGGTCTACACTTTTGCTACTCCTTCCGCAAGTCTTAGACATATCTACATGCAGTAATATGTTCAATTTTTGGATAAGTATGGTAAGGCTTTGAGGTGTTCGGATAGTAAGAGTAAATTTGGCCAGAGCTTACTAAATGACAAATGGTCCAGACGCTTGTCAAGAAGGAGTTCAATATTGGCATATAATATTTGCCCAGGCATCACGGAATACATATTGTGCAATATGTCTTTACTGATAGATCAACCAAACTGTCAATTATTCTACTGCTAACCTAGCAGAGACATATAAATCAAGAGCTGTCATCTCAGAACAGGACGAACACCACATAGTGCTGAATAAATTCTTCAGTCATCACGAAAATATACCTATATAATTTTGACCCATTTAAACCCCACTTTTATATAGAAAAACTGGGGTTTACAGAGGTATACATTACTTTTCTTATTTCTGCTCAAAAACATAAATTGTGGGTACTCGTTAAAACGAGTACCCACAATCTATGTTTAGAGCAGAAATATGAAAAATATCAGATTTTTTTATCTGAGGACTTTCAGTTTTAAGTAGTGAAATTTTCAATATATTTGAATAGGCGTGTTTTCGTATTGACAAAGATTTTGAAATATTTTTCTTATTTTTATATATATTTTTTCTCATTTGCCTCTGAAAACAGAAGTTGACAGGTCATGCAAAATGTCCCTCCGATATATGTACATGTATAATATGCAGTATATAGCCAGAATATAATCATTTTTACGCAACCCAGAAAATATATTGGAAACTATGCCTAGAATCGCTTCCAAAAGAGCATTACGAAAACAAGCCTATTCAAATATATACTGAAACTTTTACCACCAAAAAATAAAAATTTTCAGATAAAAAATTCTGATATTTTTCATATTTCTGCTCAAAACATAGATTGCGGGTACTCGTTAGAACCGCCTAGGCGGTTCTAACGAGTACCCGCAATCTATGTTTTGAGCAAAAATAAGACAAATAATGTATACCCCTGTAAACCCCAGTTTTACTATATAAAAGTGGGGTTTAAGGGGGGTCAAAATTATATAGGCATGTTTTCGTGATGGGGAGCAAATGCTTTCCTTTAACAGCAGCCACTATGTGAAGCAAAATATTTTATGTTAATGCCACTTTATTATAACTTTGTCATACGCATGCTACGCACATGCGTAATGTGTATAATGAGCGCTACGCATATGTTTTGCATAAAATTGCAAACCCTTTTTAGTCCGCATCTTCGAAAAAGCTTCGAAGAAATTAGAGAGGCATATTGTTTTTGGATCTTTCGTCTGTCCGTCTTGCTTTTTCTTGTTCACGAGCAAGATATCTTGATAACAATTCGAGCTAGGCCTCGAAACTTGGTGAGCTTATTGAGGCTGAGGGGTAGATCATCTGATTAACTTTCAAATAAATCGGACTGATTTTGTCAGAGTTATGCCGATTTCCAAATTTAGCAGTTTGATAGACAAGCATATATTGGAGGGAATAGTATTTACAAACACATTTCTAGCTTTTCTAGCTTACTTCAAATAGTCGTGTCTGCTGATAGTACCTTGATAATAACGTTTGAAAAATACACAAACACTGCATGGGACACCAACTCCAAAGTTGATAAATGCAGTAATTGCGCTCTAGAAGAAAATAATTTATTCTTACAGGGACTGAATTCGTTTCTTTTCGATTAGAGTAAAATATGAATGTAAGATTTTCTTTAAGTGCATGAATGAATAACTTTCTGACGTTATCTTATTTTGAAAGAGACATTTGAAACCTAGTGATAAATCATTATAGCACTGTCACGACGCAAAATATTATAACGACGCAAACTGTTATAAAATCATGACATTTTGCGTCGAATGAAAAATAATGAACATTTTGCGTGGTGACATAGCACGTCTTTACTGTTATTATTATTTTACACAGTTCCAACACAGAAATGCGAAGGCGCCGTTCTATATATTGCACTTGTCAGACATTACAAATAACATAATATTCTACTTTCAGGGTAAGACTAGATGTTTTAGCATTTTTTGACAATATATCATAATAATGAATGCAATTTATAGAAAAAAAAACGTTATGTTTGGATCACTTTTGTATACAGTTTAACATACGGAATGTGTGTCAATGAATTTCCTCATAAGATGCAGCACTGCGACTCTATATAGCAAGAAACATAGGCCTTAGCGTAATTGTCCTGGCCCATTACGAAAACACGCCTATTCAAATACATAGAAAATATCACCCCCAAATACTGAAATTTTTCCAGATAAAAACTCTAATATTTTTCATATTTCTGCTCAAAACATAGATTGCGGGTACTCGTTAGAACCGCCTCGGCGAGGCGGTTCTAACGAGTACCCACAATCTATGTTTTGAGCAGAAATAAGGAAAATAATGTATACCCCTGTAAACCCCAGTTTTACTAGATAAAAGTGGGGTTTAAGGGGGTCAAAATTATATAGGCACGTTTTCGTGATGCGATGTGACTAGCTCCGCATCAGTTGCATTCTCTATAAGGTACCGTTTTACTCTTCCCCTTTAATTATCCCTCATTTGAAGACGTTCATTTTGCTGCTATGAAATGGACAATAGTTAAGTATTTTTGTATTGGCTATACATTACCTAAATAACTTCAGAAAATATTTTCCACCAAGCAAGTCGGAATTTACAATTCCCTACTGTAAGAGTATTATTGCAAGCGTCGTGGAATAGAGTGCAGAACCTGAACAGACGCAGTGTTTGTCGTTATGTGATTGTGGATAAATACTGTTTGCCATAGACGTCGCGTTCATTACGCACGTTACGCATACGCGTACACACGTAACAAATGTTTATGATGAAGTGGCATTAACATTAAATGTTTTGCTTCTTTACCAAAGGGGCTACTCTTAAAGGAAATAATTTGCTCCCAGAGGGCTACTCTTAAAGGAAAGAATTTGCTCCCTCTGGGTGCTAATTTCCTTTCTTCAAGAGTAGCCTCTATTTTTGAAGCGATTAAAGGCAGAGTTTTTAGATTTTTCCTGAATGTGCGTAAAACTATTTCCGTTCAGGCTAAGCCACAATTTGCATTGGTCAACTTTTAGAGATGCCAGATACACATGAATTGGTTAAACGACCCGATGTGTCCGCATAATGTTTTTAAGCAGAGTAGAACTGTTTAACTGGAACTGATACACTTTGGGGAACAAAAGATAGTTTTGCCTCCCTTCTAGAAAAAGTCTACTTTAACAGGAAAGAACTTGTTCCTTTTTAGCAGGAGAACGGTGTGCAGAAAGTGAAAAGAGCGTCACAGTTGTCTCCCCTCTACAAAATCTACCAAATGCGTTTAGTCCTCTTAATTCTGTAATTATAATCTTGCTTTTAGAGATTTGCTACATCTTATCACTGAGCATGCTGTGTAAACATTTTTAGCCGACGAAATTTTGATTTTTTTTTTTTTTTTTTTTCAGAAAATGGGATTTGAAATCTGATTTTCTAAAAGAAAAAAAGAATAACAAGAAACATATCATCAATTTGTCGTCTGCTAAAATCATCCTAAGCGTTGTATGTGCAGTAATGAAATTCATTGACACAAATTCCAAATGTTAGACTTTATTAGAAAATACGAATTGTAATTGATCCAAGCATGACATTTTCTATATATCGCATTTATTGTTATGATGTATTCTCAAGAAATGCTAAAATGTCTTCTAATCTTCCCCTGACGACGGAATATTAGGTAATTTGTAAAGCTTGACAGACCCCAATATACAGACGGTGCCTGTATTGTTTCTAAGTTGGAAATGTGTGAAATAATAATAAGAGTAAAGACAATTGTATGTACTGACACAACTAAGAACTTCTATAATGATTTATTACCAGGTTTTAAATGTCTCTTTCAAACTAAGACAACGTAAGAAAGTTATTTATTCATGTACGTAAAGTGAAACTCATTTTCATCCTTAACTCTTTCACTGCCACAGGCGATAATAATAGGCGTTTGCAAACAGCATGGATCCAGATGAGACGGCTCATATGAGCCGTCTCATCTGGATCTACGCTGTTTGACATTTAGTTTTTTCTACTTTACATATAAACTTCTTTTCAAGCGATAGTTTGTTTAAAAAAAGAAAAACAGACGACAAATGTCGTCTGAAATTTGGCACCAAAAGAGTGAAAGGAAATAAATACATTTTCAGGGAAGGAACCTGTCAAATTGTATTTTGTCTGTTTTCGAAAAAGGATCTGTTCTAGATTAAATGAATTTTCTTCTCGTGGGAGCGAATGCTTTCCTTTTAAGTAAATCCCTTTTCTGAAGTGACCGGATGTGTTTAAAAGCAAACAGGAAGTCCCAAAAGGTATTTCCCTTGTAAAAGTGACATCAGTTCTAGTACCCTTAAAGCTCAACTCTTTCGGCGCCAAATTTCAGCCGATATGTATCGTCCGCTTTTTTATTTTAACAAACTATCGTTTGAAAAGACGTTTATATGTAAAGTTGAAAGACTGAATGTCAACAGCGTAGATCCGGATGAGACGTCTCATCTGGATCTATGCTGTTTGCAAAAGTTTATTATTATCGCCTGTGGCAGTGAAAGAGTTAAAGTACATGACATGTTCTTATGTCATATTAGTTTCATGTAAGCATATCCCAAACGCTAGACTGGCATTTATCATTTTGTTGATTTAAATGATGGCTGCATATCTGTAGCTATAGATTTAAATGAAACTGAATGTCAAACTAGGAAAGGAAATATTATGCTTTCGTTCTAATCCTATCGTTGTATTGTTGTATTTTTGTATGTGTTGTATATGTAAACATTTTGGAAATAAATATGTTTAAATCAAATGAAACTGAACTTTTCTCTCTAATGCTGAAGTCAATAGTGACCAGCCTTTAAAATCATGATATTATTTTGGTTTTGGTTTAGTGGATGAATCAAACAGGATTATAAGAATAAATATTTTGTCAACTGGATACTGAAGTCAGTCTATCCAAATGCTAAAATGTAAATATAGCATTGTCTGCAGTCGATAAATCTGAACAAGCCCCACAAAAAGGAAACTAGCGTGTGCAAAAAGAGAAGATCCAAAATCATTCTGCAAAGCTGCGTAGATTGAACAGAGCCTTTTCAGTGAATGCCAGTTGATTCTGCGGATAAGAGATCTATTCCAGTCGGACACTGAAACCCTGTTAGTACTGCCTTGATGCACAGGCTGATCTGTTCGCTGATCAGCTGAGATCGCTTTATGTGTGTCATGGCTGAATTATAATTTACCGCAAAAAGGAATCCGTTTGTGCGGCTGAACGCTATAAAATGTTATTCACCAATAAATATTGAAGACATGTCATGAGCTAATGGCATTATATGGAAAACACCCAATTTGCTAGGTAACTCAAGCTAGCATTAGCAATGGAACGGTGATTTATTGGAATTACAATGCCATCATAACAGTCTTCAAACTTACTACATCGTACCGGAACTTTCAGGGGACTGGATACACTTGGTAGATTTTCCGCAATTTTCACAAGGGAGACAACTTTTATGACTTTGTTAGCGATTCTTGCACATGAATTCCCTTCTGGAACGGGATTTGCTCTTGGAGGAAAACAATTGCCCCCAAGGGCAGGAAGGGAGACAAAAACAATATTAAAGCATTATTCCCCCCCCCACACACACACACCTTGAATCCCCCCCCCCCACACACACACACACGCACATCCCCCCAACCCCCCCCCCCCCCCCCCCCCCACACACACACACACACCCATTGAATGTGCAGCAGTTCCCATTAACGATGTCAGTTACCAGTTTTCCGACAAGGACCGCATTAAGCGAAATGCGAACTGCACATATTTTGACCATCCTATGCATCCGCAGTCTCATGCATTAAAAAAAAATCCGTTTATGTGCAATCTGATCTGAGCTTTCCAACGCTGTACGCATTTAATCTCGAAGCATTTTTGCTTGGCGCGGCTAAATTGAACGTGCAATGTGAAATGACATTTCAGAGCTCTTTTTTCACTCATATCATCACGAAAACATACCTATATGATTTTGATGTTTTGCCTACAGTTCTAAAGACAAACCAGCAGAACATCACGAAAACATGCCTATACAATTTTGACTCCTTTAAACCCCACTTTTATGTAGTAAAACTGGGTTTACAGGGGTATACATTATTTTTCTTATTTCTGCTCAAAACATAGATTGTGGGTACTCGTTAGAACTGCCTCGCCGAGGCGGTTCTAACGAGTGTCTACAGTCTATGTTTTGATCAGAAATATGTAAAATATAGAAAAATTTTATCTGAAAATTTTCATTTTTTGGTGGTAAAATTTTCAGTATATTTGAATAGGCGTGTTTTCGTAATGCCTGATTTTTTTCCAAAATCTCTAGCAATTAAGAAATTCTGTAAAATCGTAGGATTTTTTCCTAACATAACAATCGTATTTTTCTTGTTTTTCAGTTTATGTGTTCCTTGGAGATTACCACGGATTAATAGATTTTGTAAGGCTACTTCGAGACATACTGGGAGATGCAACACGTGACTACGTTGTCATAGCAATGGATGAACGACTTTACACAGAGGATCCCACCACCTATATTGTGAAAAGTACTTTTTTTTTACTTTTATCATCTACCATACTTTTTGAAACTATTTTTAGGAGAAAACATTTTATTTTCACATCATGAAAACGTACCTGTATAATTTTGAACCGGCACAGTGGCTCAGTGGTAGAGCGTCCCCTTTGTGATCGGGAGGTTGCGGGTTCGATCCCCGACCGGGTCATATCAAAGACTTTAAAAATGGTACTAGCTGCTCTTTCGCATGGAGCGCAGCATTAAGACAGTACAGCTAGAACTGTCAGCTCAGTGTCAGTATAATGTTACTGGGTGGAATATCATGTCAAAGTGTCTGGGGCGTGATATATCAGTGAGGCAGCACTCTAAAAGTGAGAATTAAGCTCCCTGCCACATCCAGACACAGTTGCGATATGACAAAGATAGTTAAAAGCGACGTTTTAAGTCCAAATCAAACAAATTTAACCCCACTTTTACATAGTAAAATTGGGGTTTACAGGGATATACATTATTTTTCTTATTTCTGGTCAAAAACATAAATTGTGGGTACTCGTTAGAACCGCCTCGGTGAGGCGGTTCTAACGAGTATCCACAATCTATGTTTTGAGCAGAAATAAGAAAATCATTAGAATTTTTGTCTGAGAACTTTTAGGATTTTGTGGTGAAATTTTCAATATATTTGAATAGGCATGCTTTCGTAATGTCCAAGTGATTATATCTCCAGTTAAGACGAGTATTCAGAAGCGTTCGGACGGCGAAGTGTTTACTCGAGGTTCCGGGTTCGAATTCCGCTGGAGGCGGAATTCAGCTCATAACTGTACAGTGCTTCATTGCACAGAGCTTTTCATTATCAGCCTTCTATCGTCTTAATATGATTTAAAATGGCGTTGAAGGGGGCGTAACATGTATAATCATCATTAGAAAAGTATTCAGAAAAATATTTTAGATATTTGTCTACGAAAATACATGTTCTAGGTATTCATTAGAAGCACTTCACCTAGGCATTCTAATGTGTTCCAACAATAAATGTTTTCTTGGAAAAAATAAGACACTATCATTACAGTTTGTTTTATAAAAACATCTTATCTGAAGCTATGAGTTATCAACAAAGACCGGTGGCTATGTTTCCTTATAATAAAAAGAAAAAAAAAAGTCAGTTTGTCCTGCTCTGCTGAGAATGCTCAGAGACCGTTCAAGGTTCACGTGTAGAAAATAATGAACTTTCTTCTTTACTTATGCAAAAGTGTATATTGGAAAAACTGTAAATTCCTTATTAGATCCAAGCGGGCACATGGCATTTAGACAACGTCGTATCAACGTACGTCTTGACGTTGCATCGACGTTGATACGACGTTTTCTCAACGTTGTATGCTCGCTGGAATTAATTAACTCGTAGCAACTAATACATGCTAACTTTTTATTTGCATTTCTAGCGCCTTTCGAAGACGACTACGACCTGACTCAAGAGAATTTGAAGTCTTTCGAGCCGGTCATGTTGTTGGTGCCCAAACCGCCAGTGAACAAACAGTGGGAATCCTTTCTGGATAGCGTGCGGCTGAGAAACTCGAAAGAACCTATCAATGGACTACTCCCAAGCTTAGGCGGCTTTGGAAACGTAAGTAGGCACGTTATATATGATTGAGGGTGCAAGGAAATACCTCCAAGGAAGATAACTCTGACATTTAATTGATACTAAGGAGTTAAATCTTTCCTCTAAAAGTAACCGCCTTTGAGGAAGGATTATTATCATACCAGGGAAGCATAATCTGTTATACTGGAGTAATCTCCTCTCAAAAGGGAGGCACAAATTTCTTCTTAAAAACACTGGATTTAGTCAGTATTAAATGCTCTATAAGTGGAGTTGATATTTTTTCTAGGGTAGCGGCTCCGGCAATACTGCTTTTGACAACCGAGTCCCTTCTGAAAACATTTTATTTTCCTTGAGACCAAATTCTATTCTTTTAGAGCAGACGTCTTTTCAGAAAAGGTTATGTTTGCAGGAAAACAAACGAAAAGTCACAAAATTGTCTCTCTTGTAAAACATGGCGGAAAATATATAATGTGTAACCGGTCCCTTTTTGCTAAAACCAAGTAAGAGGACAAGCAAATATGTTTGTCTAAATTACTAAAATTAAATTCGTCCAATCATTTGTCGTCAAGTTTTTTTTTTGTTTTTTTTTTTTGCTTTAACGTATTTAAGCCTAGCGTCCCATAAAAGGGACATTAGTAAACAGTGTAGACCCAGATCAGACGCCGCAGAACGCGGCGTCTGATCAGGGTCTACACTGTTTGCATAAAATACAGGAATTTCTATAAAACATAGTAATAATAAAAACTAACCAGGCACCCCTTATATTAGAAATGGTCCGGTCTGAAGAGAAACGGTAGAAGAGTTCATTAGGCGTAAATGGGTTAAAAGATGTAAATGAAGGAAATGCCATAATCACGGAACACAGCCTTCCCATGGCACCGAAAGAGGAAAAAATAAGGAACAAAAAAAGGACAATATAAAAGGTGACAGTTGCACCGATAATAAAAAAGATATAAAAAAGTACTGCAAGAGAGGAACTGTCTTGGAACAGTCAGCAGAAAAACTACTGGAAAGCTGAAAAACAGCATCTACAGCAAAACCTCAAAGACTAGAACACCGATGGCTCGTAAACGGTGGCCAGTTCGCTCGTTTTTGAATCATTAGGAAATTCTCTTGATAGCCCAAGAAAGCATATATTTATGGATATTTTGGGGTAATTTTCTTATCTTATCATGAAATGTATGTTGTGAGTATTCATTAAAATCACCTCATTGAGGCGATTTTAATGAATACACGCGACATACCATTATTATAGAGAAAATCGAAAAGACATCCGTAAATTTTATCAATTTGCCAGTTGACCTGGCGTTATGACCAACCCTCAGTGGCTCGAACTACCCATGTTTGGAACTAATTTGCACGGTTCCAAAGATGTTCGAGTTATTGAGGTTCGACTGTATAGAACTATGTGACAGTGTATGCTAAGTGGGCACAGAGATCAAACTTGAAGATTTTTTAGATTTTCACTCTTTTTGTTCTTAGCGTTGCCTAACAAGTTTCGATAAAAACATCATCAGGAGACATTTGCAAAGTGATTATGAAATATTGTGCCGCAAACGTTCGCAGTCATGACTTTTAGGGCAGTGACATCAAAATTACGTTGGCGTAAAACAAATTAAAAACCAGTAAGACGTGAATTACATATATAACAAAGTTGGATTTGTGACCATACTTAAAGTGCTAAGCAGAATTGTAGCAGACGATAGTCTAGTTTTTTTTATTATTTTTCAAAGAAAGTAAGACTTGACATTTCATGTGCAGACGATTCTTGTGAAGTTCCAAGTCTTTCTTTCTCTGAAAAAATACAACAAAACAAATCAAACTGTTGTCTGCTCTTGTTGTAATTAGCACGTTAAGCATTTATCACGTAAACTTTTTCAAATTTTTAGTACTATTTTTACTACCATATTTACATATTTACTCTAAATATTGGGACACCATAACATCTTACCATATCCTTAAATATCCCTAAATTTGAACATCTCAAATGTACTACCTATAGATGTGACTAAAATATTGTTAGATGAAAGTCACACTGTGCAGCAAACGTTGTAGGCCCAGATCAGACGCCGCAGAATGCGGCGTCTGATGTGGGTCTACAATGTTTGCTCAGGTTTGCCTTTCCCAATGAATATGGTTATTACGGTACTTAGCTAACTTATATATTTTTGTATCATATTACAGACGAAGAAAATAGCAGTACCAGTTTATGCAGCATACCTGTATGATGCTGTCACGGTATACGCACGTGCCCTAGATGGCGTTCTGTCGGATGGAGGTCTTCGGAATAACGGTACCGACGTCATCGACAGGATACGCAATAGAACGTTCACTAGTAAGTACCTGTTAGAAAACAAAAACCTGCAAAATCTGCAAAACAAACGTAAGATTCCATTATGGTGATCAAAATTATACTGAAGACAGTTCTTTTTCTAAGATAGGAGAGGCTGGTGTCATTAATAAATGTTATTAATGACACGCCTCTTTATTATGCTCAGACAAAGCATTATAAAAGGACTTTGTTCTGCTTACACCTTAGCACTGCAAGGCAAGGGTGCAATGGTGCAGTCATAGATACGGCATGAACTACATGCATTGAAAAGTACTTTGCGATAATATCTCTGAAAATTAAAATTTATGGTGACATTTTTAGAGTTTACCGATATTGTCACAGACAACAAGGCACACTTCATTAATTTTCAGTTTTGTTGTATGTACATTGCGCCCGAGGGCCATTCCTTTTTCTCACTTGCCATGTGTATCATCTAAGAAAGCAAATTCACATGAAACATCAAACCTTTTTTTAATTGTGGGGGAGGGAGAATGTCGCTCAGATGTAACATGCTTTATATCGAATATTCCAAATGTCAGGGAATATCTTTAATCGGCTTCCTCTGTCAGCTTCATTATTTAGCCAGTTACTTATAGTTTACATTCTTAACAGCTTCTTGCATTTAATACAATATTTAGGGATCTTGATAGTCAGGCTAATACTCTAGAAGTTGATTGCACATTATTGGTAGTATCCCTCAATTAGTCTTGTTATCTCTGGTAATTTGAAACTTATCTCTGTCTCTGGAATTAGCCCATTTGTTTCTTTCGAACCAACATACTTCTTCCATTCCCACTTCGACTTCAACAAAAGTTGGTAAGAAATTTCGGACGCTTTTCAAACATTCTGTTACCACTGGTACTAATGTTGAGTCTTACACGCTCAATAATTAGTAATTTAACAATTTTAAAATTGTAGATAAACAGTTTTCATTATGTTTAAAAGCTCCGAACCCAAATCTATTTTCCTCCACCAAAAGCAAGGTATCCATCACTAAAACATGCCTATATAATTTTGACCCCCTTAAACCCCACTTTTATGTAGTAAAACTCGGGGTTTACAAGGGTATGCATTATTGTTTTATTCTGCTCAAAAACATAGGCTGTGGGTACGCGTTAGAACCGCCTCGCCGAGGCGGTTCTAACGCGTACCCACAACCTATGTTTTGAGCAGAAATATGACGATATCAGAATTTTTTATATGAAAATTTTCATTGTTTCGTGGTAAAATTTTCAACATATTTGTTTTTCGTAATGAAAGACTTGCAAAGGGTGTTTGTTTTTGTGCAGCAGACAAAGAAGAAAAAGTGTTTACCCATTTATGCCGAATGGACTCTTCTACCTTCGGAATGGTCCCATTCTAATATAAGGAGTGTCTGGTTATTTTTTATTAATACAATGTTTCATAGAAATTTCTGAATTTGATGCTAACAATGTAGACCCTGATCATACGCCTTTTTATGGGACGCTAAGCTTACATGGGTTAATATATGATAACCATTGTATTGATGTTTTAAAGCAGGATTATAGTCCATGATTGTGGCCATTCCTCTGTATCTTCATATTCAATTTCTGACAGCATTAAAATTTACATCATTGCGAGCATCTACCCATGAGAAGTACATTGCGAAATTTCTAAGTTTGCAGTAAATATAGGCTTCCTACGCAGTACTGGCTACCAAACTTAACCCAATGATTCCGAGTGAACTCTTCTACCTTAATTTTTTGGACCAATCCATTTCCAAATTAAGGGGTGTCTGGTCAGTTTTTATTATTGCCAGGTTCCATTGGTATGCCTGTAATAAATGCAAACAGTGTAGACTTTGATCAGACGCCGCCTTCTGCGGTGTCTGATCTGGATCTACAGTGTTTGCTAATGTCCCATTTATGGGGCGCTACGCACAAATGGATTAATACAAAAAACATTATAGCCTATAACACGTTCTGCTTTGTTCATAGGCACGATCGGTTTTGCAAATATGCTGTTCTGTTTTGCCATTTGTTATCATTTCTTCTTGTTTCGCCACCTCCGGATGTCTGTAAAATATTCAGATCCTGCGTCAACGCCATAAAAATGCATGAAGTTAAATAGTCAAAAATGAAAAAAAGTCTTGTGGTCAATTAAAACATCTGGTGTAGGATAAACATCTGGTGTCAGATCTATATATTTTCGACCGTCCCGTTTGTCAGTACATGATTATGAATAAGCTTCTTGATCTAACAGAAGGACTTTTCAAACAAGAGGATTCCCGCTACATGACTTGTGACAAAATATTCGTCCTCATACTTCAGAAGAACAAATATAGTAAAGTTTATGATCTTGCCAAAAGGTTTATGACGCCCTTACCGTCCTTCTCGATAGTGCCAGTTACTGAGACCCCAGTCTTTAATCGTTGCCTACTTTGCTCTCTGTATTTCTTTTTACGGTTTGATCGTTTCGGTGTGTGTGTGTGTGTGTGTGTGTGTGTGACACAAATCCCGTTTGTTATTACGTCTCCTAGATGCAAAAGTTGCAGTGTTCGTTACCGCGATAACGGTTGTTCGAAGAATAGGTTATGGTTGTTAGGCTCATTTTTCAGATCAGAAGTTATGCACAACTAAAGACTGGTATATAGACGTGTTGGGTGTTTTTTGATTCACTAATTATAATGATGCTAGCACGAAACTTCTGCCTAGTGTTGCGTCAGATGAATGAAATTAACAAACATATGAACCAGAATTTCTTCCTTCACGTGCATCACATCATTTAGCATTTCCGAGTCTTTCGTCACAATGTTTGAGATTATAGGTGTTTATCTGCGATATTTCACAGATGAGGTAGAAGATCTCTATATATGTGATGTATTTGTAAGGCCAAATAAAAAATATGTGTGTTTGTAACATGTTAAAAAAATAGGTAGGGTATTTAGGGATTTTTTATATTTTTTATGAAGAATAATACCAGAATTATCAAATTTATGTGGACTTCGCATATATTTCACACAGAATTAACTGAGTCTGTTTGGCTGTCCTTAGATGTGTCTAAAAGTACTAATAGAATGGCAAACAGTGTAGACTCTGATCAAACTGCTCCTAAAGGAGCAGTTTGATCTGGGTATACACTGTTTGCTCTGACCTACTTGTCCTAATAGTTAGCATAAATATTTTATTCAAGTTAAACAGGAAAAAAAATGTTAGGTTTCACCAGGAAAATTAGATAGGGTAGGGTTACTCTAAACACAAATATTTATTTTAATTTGGCCTAATTTGGAGCTGCATCAGTATTAATGTTGAGGTAAATGCGAGTAAAACTGGTTGAAGCCCTTTCCCCTACATGTAGTAGTTTTCCTACTGACCGTTCCAAAGCGGTTCCTCTGTTGCAGTTCTTCTGTGTTTGTGCATCTGTGGTTTCATATGTGACGTTTGTTTTGCATGTTTTGTTCCTCACATTTCCTTTTTTGGGGCATTGGGAACATCACGAAACCATACCTACATAATTTTGACTCCCTTTAACACCACTTTTATATTATAAAACTGGGGTTTACAGGGGTATACATTATTTTTTCTTATTTCTGCTCAAAAGGATAGATTGTGGGTACTCGTTAGAACCTCCTTATCGAGGCGGTTCTAACGAGTACCCACAATCTATGTTTTAAACAGAAATATAAAAAATATCAGAAATTTTTATTTGAAAATTTTCATTTTTTGGTGGTAAAATTTTCAGTATATTTGAATAGGCGTAATGAGGCAATGAGGTAATGAGGCTGCGCTTCGTGATTGTGTCATATATTGAGTATTTTCATGAAGAGACTTAATAAAACCGAGTCTCCGATTTTCGTTCTTTGTTCTTAGTTTCCAAAGGCAACCGTTTACATTTTTATTTCACTTATATTATTTTCAAAGAACGAAACAAATTCATCATCTGTCAGTGCAAACATATAATAATTACTAATGATAATAGGTAATAAATAGTTTCATATTACAGACAAATGACAAAATACTGCCTCACCATTTTATGCTAAATGGACTAATGCCCTGTTTGAAAGCTTATAGGAATTCATTGACGTAGACAGTGTTGTTAACACAGTGATATTGGCTAACATTTAGCCTGTTATTTCTAAATATGTCATTTTTCCAATAAATGTAGATATAAGAGCTTTCACAGAGACATTTTTATAGCTCTAATAAATTTGTTTTACAGTTCTGTTGTTCTAGGTATTGCGAACACATTTACCCAACTCCTGCTGAACCCAGATATGTCCTGCCTTTGCAAACAGCATAGATCTAGATCAGTTGGCTTCTGCAGAAGCCAGCTAATCTGGATCTGCAATGTTTGTCATTAAGTATGTGAATTTGTATCAACAACCTGGATAAAATAATCTGATCGGCTGAAAATTAGAAGTGGGCATGGCATCTTAATTTATTCAGCATGGCAAGGGTTAAAAGCAATATGACTATATTAGTGCCTAGCTTTACTGCACCAAATGACTTTATATGTAAATACAATACGCAGTCAATCCAGTTTATCATCACATGCTCATCAAGGTTATTACTTTTGCACGTAACTCTATTTATTGAATGTCTAGGCCGAAAAAACGAAGACACAAAACTCCTCTCTGTAATGTGTCTCAGTAAGCATTGTAATAGAGGAACCCGCCTTGGAACGGTCAGTAGACAAACTACTGTATGCTTATAACAGTTTTACTCGCGCGAACCCTTGCCCTCAATTCTGATGCCATTACGGAAACAATGCCTGTTCAAATATACTGAAAATTTTACCACCAAAAAACGAACATTTTCAGATACAAAATCTGATATTTTTCATATTCCTGATCAAAACATAGATTGTGGATACTCGTTAGAACCGCCTCGGCGAGGCGGTTCTAACGAGTGCCCACAATCTATGTGTTTGAGCAGAAATAAGAAAATAATGTATACCCTTGTAAACCGCAGTTTTACTATATAAAAGTAGGGTTTAAGGGGTTCAACATTATATAGGCATGTTTTTGTGATGAGCTGTAAATTACAAAAATATGTTCGGTTCGCATAGATGTCCTCTACCTCATCTATGAAACATAACAGTAAAACGTATAAGCACAAACCTCATAATGAAGCAAAGCAAAGTGAGCAAGACCCAATGACAGTCTAAAGCCAGAAAAAAAAAAAAAAAAAAAAAAAAAAAAAAACACTCAAATTTTAGATATTTAAGATAAATAATATTTTATTGTTAAACAAAGGGATTGGACACAAGTTATAATAACATTAGAGAGTCCTCTTCCTGTCGCATGAAATGCAGTCATTTAGAGATACAGTGGTGCAAACAATCATTTTACATAATGGAAGAAAGAACTAACCACTAAAAGATCATGATTGGCCCGATCACAGACGGTGATAGTCAGGCGCTCTGAAACACATTACGAAAACATGCCTATTCAAAATTATTGATAATTTCCCCACCAAAAAATGAAAATTATCAGATAAAAAATTATGATATTTTTCACATTTCTGCTCAAAACATAGATTGTGGGTACTCGTTAGAACCGCCTCGACGAGGCGGTTCTAACGAGTTCCCACAATTTATGTTTTGAGCAGAAATAAGAAAAATAATGTATACCCCTGTAAACCCCAGTTTTACTATATAACAGTGGGGTTTTAGGGGGTCAAAATAATATAGGCATGTTTTCTTGATGAGAGGTGGGAGCCGTCATTAAGCTAGATGACCGACTAATCGCCCTGCAATTAAAGAAGGAAACAACGTTGTCAACCATAATTGGGGCAGCAACCATGCAGTCTGCTGCAGAATATCCTTGTTGTGGATTATCTTTTTGTAATGAGTGACTATCTTTTTTCTCACTGTTACGAAAATCAGTTTTGTCAACATTTTTCTGAAATTATAGACTGTCACCATAAATTCAGGTTCCGGTAGTATTATCTTGCTGCAGCTTCGAAGAGTACCAAAATAATGGAAGTCTGGTAATGTAAAATCGGGTTACAATGTCCATACGTTTGTTTGAAAAAAAAATGCAGATTTTTTTTTCAATTAACGTACAGATATAATTCCCCCATTTTTCATTAAACTTCCACGATAGACATTGTCACCAATTTTGTTTTCTCAGAATTCCAATATACACACTGTTACCCTATTTTACTTTACTAGAATTACAATATAGACATTGCTACCCTATTTAATTTTACCAGAATTCCAGTAAGATACTGTTACCCTATCTTATTTTATCAGAATTTCACAATAGATATTGCTACCTTATTTTATTTTACCAGAATTCCATTAGTGTAACGCTCTTTGAAGCTGCAATATGATAATTACTACAACTTTAAGAAATCAAATTAAAAAAAAAATGTGAGAAAAAGGTGTCTTCTGGGTAAATACAAACGGTAAAGATCCACATCAACCAGCGGAGATATAGTCTGATCAGGAACTTTGTTATACTTTGTTATTTACTTTCAGAACCCAATGATTCTATAAGTGGGCATTAAAGTTCTGATCAAACTGCGCAGGCTTATCTAGGGTTCACTGACCGCACATACCCAAAGATGTGTTTTAGCATGGCGAGGCCCATTTTACCAGAATTCCACTATCTTTTTTAGTACTCTTCGAAGCCGCATCAAGATAATCACACAAGATTTAAAAACAGAAATACTTTCAAGCAAAATGTAATTTAGGTTTATCAGATAGTGCTTGAAATGACACATACAAATGAAATAGCTGCATAGCAAAATAATCTGGAAGGGAGATAACTATAGCCTTTAATAACTGGCGATCACATTACGAAAACAAGCCTATTCAAGTATACTGAAAATTTTACAACCAAAAAATTGAAAATTTTCAGATAAAAATTCTGATATTTTTCTTATTTCTGCTCAAAAACATAGATTGTGGGTACTCATTAGAACCGCCTCGGCGAGGCGGTTCTAACGAGTACCCACAATCTATGTTTTGAGCAGAAATAAGAAAAATAATGTATACCCCTGTAAACCCCACTTTTACTATATAAAAGTGGGGTTTAAGGGGGTCAACATTATACAGGCATGTTTTCGTGATGAAAATTTGGCCAACGGTTTTTCAGTCATCTGTTATGAAAACTTGTATTGAAAATACTTGCTTCGATAACAGTCTCTTCATGGATGCGGTAACATATACAACGAGAAAAATACGGATATATTCGTCAATATATTTCTTCTTGCCAGCTTTATATTTGCCTGACATGCGGAATGATGAAACAGAAATAAAACATTTGGGAAGAATGTAGCTAAAATGAAAGAGTCTTCATAAACGTGCATTTTGATACAACTTTGACCAAAATCCGATAAAAAAAGGGAAATTGTCGAGTTTTAATATTACATATTGCTTTCAGTGGCACCGCAGTTTTGAATATGTTTTGAAATTTTAAATATTTTGTATTTTTTTAACCTCACTGAATGTTTAAACTGTCGATGCCATTGTCATCTGTTATTAATATTAAAACACCATTAACTTGTAATGAATATATTTTGTTCCATTGAGATCAAATTTATATTAAAATGCATGGTCTTTCAAATCTATATCCCCGATACATTTTTCACAAATATTGGTTTTCTCTTTAAGTCTCCATTTAGTATTCCCTCTTCGTTGCACGACAGTATCAAATATATGCTCCATCCTTAATCCCAATGCTAATAATAGCAGTAGGTAAGGAATTAACTACAAAAAAGCCCTTCGTCGGAAACAGAACCAATAAATAAAAATAAAACAGAGAGACGAAAAGGAATGGCAAAATGGTGGTGCACAATATCTAAATCGCCTTATCTGGATCATTTGCATAAAACAGAAAATGCTACTTTAAGTCCATGTTAAAATATCGTCTGTTTTTACTTAACCTTAAACACTCCTAATAGGTATAATCAGAAGTAACAGAGAGTGGTGCTATTTCTGCTATTTCCGAGAACATGGAAATTAAGATGTTATGCAAATTATCTATTCGGACAGATTATCAAGTCTTGTTTTGCTAGAAAAATGCGAAAATGGTTCAAATTTCTAAGCTTTAAAGTCTCTGGATGCATAGATGTTACGTCATGTTTTGACAAGGGAGACTTTTGGGACTTCCTGTTTGCTTTCCTGTGCACCAAACCTTGTCTGAAAAGAAATCTAGTCTTAAAGGAAAATGTTTGCTTTCAAGGGGTGCATATTTTTTCCTCTCAGAAGGGAGCAAAAAGCAATTTTGACAGAGTTGTATCCTCTTATATAATTCGAATATTCCAGGTATTCTTGGCTATGAAGTTTACATCGACGGAAACGGGGACGCCGAGGGTAATTATTCCCTCCTGACCATGGAGTACGAGGACGATGGTAACAGCAAGGGAAATATGATACCAGCTGGAAACTTCAGAATGACACATTCAGGAGTTGGAATACCGGTAAATGGAGCATGCTATGCGAAACCGTGTCTTCAGGCATATGATGACAGCGATGCCCAGATCAGGCTGCACATTCACAAATTCTGATCAGAGCCTTCACTGTCAGCTAACATAATCATTTGACACTATAGAATGTATGAATGGAGAACAAGTGCCCGGGTAAGACTTCGCGCATGCGCGGGGTAATCTGAATCTAGGCATTATAAGTATGTTTGAAGATACCTTTGCACTTGACGTTGTCTAAATGATATTGTACTGTCAGTGGTAATCTATTCTAAGTGTACTTTTTGGAGCTGCTTCGGTAGATAGGGGGAGGTTTTTCACGAAAACTAGTTTTATCCACCGCCTCGTCTCCAGTAGTTGAAAACTTCAGAATGACTTATTCTGGAGTTAGAATACCGGTAAACCATGTCAAAGATTTTGTATTCTAGTTATACTCTCTGAAGCTGCTTCAGTGGGAAGGGAGAGGTGTCCAATGAAAACTAGTTTTTATCGACCACCTCCTCTTCCGTAGCTGGGAAAATCAGAATAACCAATTCCGGAGTTTGAATACGGGTTAATCATTCAGTATATCAGTGGTGTAATTTCTGAAGCTGCTTCTATAGGTAAGGGAGCGGTTTCCCACGAAAACTAGTTTTTCCACATTCTCCTCTCCGTAACTGGAAATTTCAGACTGACCCGTTCTGGTGTTGGAATTTCGGCAAGTCATGTTGTGCTTCCACTGATTTTGTATTATAGTTATCCTGTCTAAAAATGCTTCAGCAGATAAGGGAGAGATTTCCCACAAGGAAAGCTAGTTTAAACTACCTTGAGCATTGACAAGCCAACAAATTATATGCACCTTAAACATTGAAAAAGTCAACAGAAAAACTATGGGGGAGCAGACACCTCCCCGTATTTTTGCAGACCCTTTCAAGTCGAGACACCTCTATTATAGTTCTCCTCTGTTCGTAAGTTGGTTATTGTAATTGTGTCTTTTTGTTAGCTCACTGAGCACGAAGTGCTCATGGTGAGCTATTGTGGTCAGTCAATGTCCGTTGTCCGTCGTTCTTCGTTCGTCATTCGTCGTGCGGCGTCAACAATTGCTTTAAAAGCCTAGTCCTCCTACACCCCGAGCCAATTGACTCGATACTTGGTAGGAAGCATCGGGGTGACTTGTAGAACAAAAGTAGCTAAATTCGTTCCAATCGAAAATCCAAGATGGCCGCCATGGCGCCATCTTGAAAATCTTTTTTTCGCTTCATCTCTTGAACCGAAAGGCCAATTAACTGCAAACTTGCTAGGAAGCATCAAGGTGTAGATCAAAAATAGTTAAAATCGTGCCGATCGGATATCCAAGATGGCCGCCATGGCAGCCATCTTGAAAATCTATTTTTTTGTTTCTTCTCCTAAACCCAAAAGCCAATTGACTCCAAACATGATAGGAAGCATTGGGGGTGACTTATAGATCAAAAATAGCTAAAATCATTCTAATCGGAAATCCAAGATGGCCGCCATGACAGCCATTTTGAAAATTTTTTTTTTGCTTTTTGTCTTGAACCGAAAGGCCAGTTGACTAAAAAACTTGCTAGGAAGTATTGGAGAGACTTGTTTAAGCAATCGTCAAGAATTTGCTCAAAATGTTTGTCTTGATGATTTCTAGGTCAAGTTCGAAACTGGGTCACCTGGAGTCAAAAACTAGGTCACCTGGCCAAATCAGCGGAAAACCTTGTTATCACTCTAGCGGTCTTATTTTTCAAGCAATCTTCATGAATCTTGCTCAAAATGTTTGTCTTGATGATTTTTAGGTCAGGTTCGAAACTGGGTCACTTGGGTTCTAAAAACTAGGTCACCTGGCCAAATCAGCTAAAACCTTGTTAACATTCTAGCGGTCACATTTTTGAAGCACTCATCATGAATTTTGCTTAAAATGTTTTGTCTTGATGAGTTCTAGGTCAAGTTTGAAACTTTTTCTCTTGGGGTCAAAAACTAGGTCACCGGGCCAAATCAGCAGAAAACGTTGTTAACACTCTAGCGGTCATATTTTTTTAAGCAATCATCATGAATCTTGCTCAAAATGATTGTCTTGATAATTTCTAGGTCAAGTTCGAAACTGGGTCAGCTTGGGTCAAAAAATAGGTCACCTGGCCAAATGGGAGAAAACCTTGTTAACACTCTTGTGGTCACATTTTTTAAGCAATCATCATGAATCTTGCTCAACATGTTGTTCTTGGTGACTTCTAGGTCAAGTTTGAAACTGGATTACTTGGGATCAAAAACTAGGTCACCGGGCCAAATCGGCAGAAAACCTTGTTAACACTCTAGCGGTCACATTTTTGAAGCAATCATCATGAATCTTGCTCAAATTGTTTGTCTTGATGAGTTCTAGGTCAAGTTTGAAACTGGGTCACTTGGGATCAAAAACTAGGTCACCAGGCCAAATCAGGAGAAATTTTTGTTAACACTCTAATGGTCACATTTTTTGAAGCAATCATCATGAATCTTGCTCAAACTGTTTGTCGTGATGATTTCTAGGTCAAGTTTGAAACTGGGTCACATGGGGTCAAACACTAGGTCACCATGCCAAATCAGCAGAAAACTGTTAACATACCAGAGGTCACATTTTTTAAATAATTATCATAAATATTGCTCAAAATGTTCGTCTTGATGATTTCTAGGTCTAGTTTAAAACTGTGTCACTTGATATCAGAAACTAGGTCACCTGGCCAAATCAAAGAAAAACCTTGTTGATGCTCTAAAGGTCACATTTTTGAAGTGATCATCATGAATCTTGCTCAACATGTTTGTCTTGATGATTTCAAGGTGATGTATATTTTTCTGTCCAGTGACTTTCTTAAGTTTTTCCGTTAAGGTCAGTTTCTCAGTAATTATTGGTCCAATTGGTACTTGTGAAGTGTTTGTGTTTAGGTCAGTTTCTCAGTAACTGTTGTTCCTACAGCCAGTGATACTTAGTACATGTATACATCTTAGCATGGCCTCTTGAGTGCAGTCATCCATATTTGACCTTGACTTTTATTTCACAGTCCATTAGACATGCTACATTGTCTTACTTGTTAATATAATCATTTTGAATTTTGATCAGAATGTTTGCCTTGATCGGTTCTAGATCAGGTTCTCAAAGTGCTATGATGCTCAGGTGAGCGTTACAGGGCCATCATGGCCCTCTTGTTTTGTCATCGTTTGATCCTTTTTACTTCCTTTGGTGCCTCAGAAAGACCGGACTTCGTAATTGTAAATGATTTTTACAAATAAATAAAAAATAAATAAAAATATGTAAATGGCTTATACAAATAAATCTGTGTACATTATTTATATCATCACGAAAACATACCTGTATAATTTTGACCCCATTATACCCGACTTTTATATAGTAAAACTGGGGTTTACAGGGGTAGTCAGTATTTTTCTTATTTCTTCTAAAAAAGATTGTGGGTACTCGTTAGAACAACCTCGCGAGGCGGTTCTAACGGGAGTACTCACAATCTATGTTTTTAACAGAAATATGAAAAATATTAGAATTTTTATCTGAAAACTTTCAGTGTTTGGTGGTGAAATTTTCTATATATTTGATAGACGTGTTTTCGAAATGTTTTTTTTTTATTAATAATTTACCCAGAAAAGGC
This sequence comes from Anodontia alba, assembly GCA_964016985.1. Classification (NCBI taxonomy): domain Eukaryota; kingdom Metazoa; phylum Mollusca; class Bivalvia; order Lucinida; family Lucinidae; genus Anodontia; species Anodontia alba. Next base: position 10,000,173 of record OZ024822.1, on the reverse strand, counting down.
TATATTTCTTCCCTTCTCACAACTCTTGAACGAAACAATATGCTACATCTAGAAGCAAACTCTTTCCTTTTAGAGCGGCGAGCATTTCTGAAAGGGTTCAAATAACAGGGAGACGACTTACTTTCTGCTAAAGTTTTCTGTTTTTTGCACAATATTGACCAAATAGTTCGTTGTATCATTTACCTTAAGGACAAAGACCTTTCCAGTTTGTAATTATTAATATGTTTCTTAAACAACAAATTGAAACCCATATTTTTTGTAATATACTGATTCTGTAAAATGTAATAATTGCTTAAAGTGCTGACATGGGAAAAATATTGATTTTGATTTATATAAATACAAAACAAACGTTAAAATCTAGACAGAAGATTTGCACATCGTATATTTACATGATAACTCTCAAAAAGCATTCAATGTCTGAAAAAAAAATATGGGGACACAGTCATGGATCACAGCCCAACGAAGATACTGAAAAAGATTAGATGAAAATAGAACAAAACTCTGACGAACACAGAAGGAAAACATATAGATCTGCAAGCTTTATTCGAAGCCGTATTAGTACAGATTTTGCCATAATTCAGTGCCAACCTTTCTGTCATGATACAGTGTGTAGTTTGCGGGACGAAAGAAGCTTTTGTCATAAGGCAGATGTGCGGCAAAGGATTACACGGACCAGTCTAATCCAAAGGTCCAGATAAAGGACAGTACTAATATAGTAATTATTTTCCACAAAAAAACATACGTTGTGGGTACCCATTAGAAGCGCCATAATCTTACCCACAACTTATGATTTCGTTTGAAACAAGAACAAATTCGTGGGAATTCCCTCTTATTTGGAGCTGTGGCATGAATAATTGGACCGTCTCATCAGTTTATCCGCTGGTAGTGCATGTTATGTGTTGACGTTAAGATCAAATTAATAACTATATCAATTTCTATGTACAAGCTGTTTCCTGTATATTTTAGACGTATATATCAACGGTACTTTCCTGGCACAGACGTAATATAATAAATTCTGTCATGAACTATATGTAAAAAGCGAAGACCCAATATTTCTCAGATACTGTTGTTTCCTCTGACATTATTATACGCATGCGAAACTTGGACAGTTTACCAACGGCATTCCAAAAGACTGAACCACTTCCATACAAGCTGTCTTAGAAAACTTCTAAGGATCAAGTGGCAAGACAGGATTCCAGACATCTAAGTCCTGAAAAGGACAGGGATGCAGAGTGCACATACTCTTCTGAAATTGGCACAGTTAAGATGGACAGGCCATGTTACCAGAATGCCTGATGAACGTTTGCCAAAGAAAATCCTCTATGGAGAACTTCAAATAGGAAAACGATCCCATGGTGGTCAGAAGAAGCGATACAAGGACACCCTCAAAGCCTCCCTTAAAGACTTCAACATACCAACAGAGTCATGGGAACAGATTGCACAGGATCGTACAAAGTGGCGAAGCCTCATAAAAAGGGGAGCTGCTGGTGAATACGAAGCAAAAAGAATCAGCGAAGCCGAGCAGAAACGTGTACAGCGGAAAGCCAGAGCTAAGGCATCACCAACGAAGAAAGCTCTGTTGGTCAGACCTCTCTTGTTCTATCTGCAACAGGCAGTTTAGAACACACAAATACTAACACATCACACAGTTGATTAGGACTGGTCACTGTCAGTTATGACAGACGAACGAGAGATATACAGAGGCATAAAGTTGCTAATTTTGCCATATTAATGCCAGACTTTTACTGTAACTACTATGTAACACCAGTGTAGGTTTATTTTATTTATCTGTTTGTAATAAATGTATGCTTTGTATGTTTTCCTCTCGTAAACTTGATAACAATATATGCAGAATGAAATCTGAGAATATAGATCTTATTGAAGCGAGAGTCATATCAAGTAAATGATAATAGCAGGCTCGGATTTATTTAGTCCATTTAAAGAGCGACGATACATGAAATGATGTTCACGCCTACGATTGCGCGATATTTAATTTTCTAATTCATCCATATGAGTTTGATGATCCCAAAGGACCAGGCAATATAAACTACATTAAACTGATTAGCAGTTTGGAAACAATAATTCACCGTTCTACTTGTTCAAATTCAAAAAGTGATTATGAGACATCATTAAATGAAAATTACAAATGAAAAGTCAAATATAGTGGCCATTTAATCATTTGAAGAAACAATTCTGTAGAACATGCATGGGCTATACTAATGTTTGATCTAAAACAAGTAAGAGAAAAGTCCAGGGAGTGGCACAATCACAAACCGCAGCCCTTCCAAGACCCCAAGAGGAAGAGGAAACCGACAAATCTAAACAAGCACAAATCGAACAAACGTACGAAAAGCACTAAGATTAGCTCTCTCTTCCCCAAGCGAGGTAATCGCAATACTAAAAGGACTGAAAAACACAAGAACAAAATGACACACGGAAAGACATACAACAAATCGCCTCGTAGAATAAACTACAAAGCAACAAAGAGTAAGACTAACACCGGGACCACCGCCTTAGAACGGTCGGTAGAGCAAACCACCGGGGGTTTAAAGCACTTTTACAGCTAGCTAACTTCACCCTGGGTCCCGATGCTACTCTTAATACAGAAATACATGAAAATTAGGTTCGCATAAAGGCTCCCAACTCAGCCAATGCATCAAAGCGAAATTTGAATTTCGAGGTCAATGCTTGAAAATGCAGTACACAAATAAATAAGACATGTATATTTTGGTCAGATTTCGTTATTTGTGGTTGAAACGTCTCATTCAATATGTTGACTGCGCCATGCAAAACATGCATTTGAGCATATGCGGCCAGCGGAGGCCAAGATCAGCCTGCGCAGAGCCTTGACTATCCTCAAACAGAATAATTGGGTACTACAGAATGTATGAATGGAGAGCAAATGTCCAGATGATACGTTTTGCATGCAGAGGATGATCTGAATCTGCTCATTTTGCACATATTTGAAGGCAAATGTTTACTTGAACCGGCCCATGTAATGTAAAGAACAGTCTTTTTGAGCAATATTGTAAGATCAATTCTGTCTGTCTTTGTTTGCCTGAGGAAAATGACATCTCTCACCTTGTGTTTTCAGATATGTGTTTTATACTTTTTTCTTTCTAGCGGCAACAAAATGAGAGTTGAAGTCGTATATTGTGAGCACACCGTGTAGGCTTGCAGGCTGCTATGCTTTCTTTACATAGTCCCAACATCCCAGATAAAATCTATAAATGTTGCTCTTGGAAATAAAGTACATGAAAATGAACGAAAAGCTTGGATACTAAAGATAATCATAAAACAAATTAGCTGTGTTTCCACTAACATGCTGAAAAAAAATTGGTCAGTAGGTAGGTGAAACTTTCTTTTATTTTTCTATTTTTCTCCAGAAAAATACAGGGTCGGGCTTGTAATTTTATGAAAATACAGGTTTTCTGTTGAGGGTCGGTGCTTTACTTTTTTTATTTTGCATTTTTACTGATAAAAATAGCAGAGTCGGGTGTTTAAAACAGGGTCGGTCGGGTAAGTGGAAACACAGCTTTTTTTACGCCTTAGTATAAGCACGATTAACTGTCCTAATGAAGCATTATTAATTGAAAACATGGAGTAGCATATATGTGTCCTTCTTAACCTTTAACATGCCATTCAAAATTGTAGCAACCGACATTTTATCTACTTTTATATTATTATTCAGAAAAAAGTCTTGTATTTCGTGTGATGCGTCTGCTCTGTGGATGTGGAATATGCAATGTCAAAGTTTATTTCTAGGAATAATAAGAAAAACATTTTAGAATGTCGACTAGTGTTTTACGGTTTAAAATGGGACTCGCCGGAGGACTTATGTGACTTTTGATTGGTCATTTTTTCATGGTCCCTCTTTTTAGTTCCTCGGGAAGGCGCTCTGCTTTGTGATTGTGGCATTTCCTGGGTATCGCCACTTATATTTTTGCTACAATAAACAATCCCGTATGCGAAAAATAAAGACGGAAACCACCTATATATTGTCGCAATCTGGGTACGTAGCTTCAATCTACTACCACGGTTATATGATATAAGTTCTATCAGTCGAAATGATATGCAGCTTTCAAACGTTTTTAAATAGGCTCAATTATAGCAGACATTTTGAGGCCGCTGCGTGGCACTAACACCAGTTGTAAAAATAAATAAATTCTAAAAGACACGCATCAAACAAATGAAAATTGCGAAAGCTAAAAGGAATTCACACCATTTTCTCCACTATAAAAATGACACACGAGCTACAAGGTGTATCAAGTCCTTTAAATGACAAGCAAGATAGTCACTATTAGCTTGACGGACTCCGATATCGGCTCACTTGGTTCAGAGCACAGCAAACTGGTTAGGTGCTTTAACACCAACAAAGGTAAGAGAAAAGTCCAGGGAGTGCCACAATCACAAACCGCAGCCCTTCCCAGACCCAAAGAGGAAGAGGAAACCGACAAATCTAAAGAAGCACAAACCGAACAAACGTACGAAAAGCACTAAGATTAGCTCTCTCTTCCCCAAGCGAGGTAATCGCAATACTAAAAGGACTGAAAAACAAAAGAACAAAATGACACACGGAAAGACGTACAACAAATCGCCTCGTAGAATAAACCACAAAGCAACAAAGAGTAAGACTAACACCGGGATCACCGCCTTAGAACGGTCGGTAGAGCAAACCACCGGGGGGGTTTAAAGCACTTTTACAGCCAAGTTGAAAATCTTACCAGGATCTTAGTTGTGATACATACATTACAAACTCTCGAACCTATAGAAGTGAAAGTCGGATCATCATGTTCCTGACCAGACCATAGGGACACGCAAGCAAATATTGCACTATTGGTGCTTTCTATTTTGTATTGTTTCCTTACACCAGGGATCAGATATTAATGACCGATGTCTCATTTCCTGTTCTCATAAAATAGAAAATTGATCGGTTCAACATTTATTTGTATTTTCTTAACTAAAAGGCAAGGAAAATTTAAAACATTTATCCACTTCAGTAAGCATGGCTGGAAAGATTTTAGAAACTAAAACAACACTGTTTATATAGTGCGTGTCGAATTCCATCTCTTATTCAATTCAATTTCTTGCTTCTATATAAAGTATAATAGATACTTGTCAAGCAATACATTTGTGTTTTATATTTCTTTATCATACTTGTTAACGTACCAGCATGCTAATATTTTAACCTGTCAAACATTATCTCATGTTTCTGATATATTTCACTCTGTGAACCATTCTGCATGTTTACTACACGACCTAACACAAATATCCTAAAACATCTTTAAAATAAATTTGAAAGTATTACTTGACGTTATCGCATTGTAGGCGTATTGATTTTGTAAAAAAAAGAAAACAACATTTTTATTATGACAGTTTCTGTAAGATAAACATGATCCGGAATAAAACAATTATTTCTAAGCATCTTAAAAATGTTCCCTTACAAAACTGTAGTCCACAAAGATATGCTGATGTTATGAATATTCCAAATATCATTTCTAAAAAGACAGGCGGCTATACTTATATGTAAATAATCTGCTGTATCTGCTGCCAATCTGTAGGTTATAAATTAGAAACGATGTAACTATGAAGGTGAGTGATGTTTCGTACCGAGTATTTCTTCAAAAATAGTAATGAATGTATTCGTGGTGAACATGACCTACTTATGACACAAATAGGAAAAGCAAATAAATTACGACGGACATAACACACGTTCTAAACCAGCAAAACGAAAAACAGCTATCTCACTCTTCCCGAACGAGGTGATCACAATGCTAAACTAGCATGGAATGTAATATTAACACTTGCATTTGAATCTCAAATGTCATTCTATCTCTGAGAGACAGGTAGATTACTCTTCATATCTGACTAATGACATATCTTAAGAACCAATCCTGGTATGTTAAAGTGGGAAATATAAAGGCAATTAAGATGGATTCCATTGTCGAATTGTAACAAACAGCAAGAAGTTTGTTCTGTCGATACGTGCCTTGGAGTACCTGTGCGACGGAGGGGTTTATGGTTCTGCTGGGAGTATACATGTAATACCTTCTAGTACAACTTATACATATATTTAATTACATAAACCTAAACATGAGATATAAAGTATAACGTAATAGCTTTATGAAAATGTTCCCGTTATGATGTTATGATATTGATCTTTTAACCTTTACCTTTCAGGAGTTAAATCTTTACCGTAAAATTACTTGGCGCAATGGTGGACCACCTAGGGACGAACCTGAATGTGGATTTGAAGGAGAAAAATGTATTAATGAGTTTGGTACGTCTTGCAGTATGTTTATGCAACATCATAGCTCTAGATAAGAGGGGGTATCGGGAAAATATTTTTTCTAACCTCCACAGAAACATATGTTGTGGGTACTCATTAGAAGCGCCCCGGCGAGTTTGGTACGTTCCACGGTATGTTTAAGCAACATCATAGATAAGGGAGGGGATATTTGGAAAATATTTTTCTAACCTCCACAGAAACATGTTGTGGGTACTCATTAGAAGCGCCCTGGCGAGGCGCTTCTAATGAGTACCACAACATATCTTTTCATGGAGAAATAAGAAAACAAATGTCAACAAAGTTTGGCCGAGAAAGCTGTGAACATGAATAAGGACAAACGGTTGATAAAATTTACAGGTAATTTAAAAATAAAATGTGTGAAGTAAAATGCTTACTTTTGTTTTCATCACCGATTTAGGAAACGCTCTGGACTATAAAACTGCTTGAATACTGATTAAATCTAACTAATGAAATAATACTAACGATATATATTTTCTGCGTAAGTATATATAAAAGAAGGTTGAAATTTAGAGACAAAGCGGAAAACGATGTCTAATTTAGTCATCATCGATTGAAGAAACGCTCTGGATTATCAAACTGCTTGAATACTGATTTGATCTAAGTAATAAAAAATACTAACGATATATATTTCCTTCGTAAGTACGGCTCGTAAATATAAAAGAAGGTTGAAATAAAACGACAAAGCGGACAACGATGTCTACTTTAGTCCAATCAGCATTAGAAACAGAAATAAATGGTCGATTTTCCCAAAGGGAATACGTGAGCAAAGATAATCGGATATTAATCATTTCGGTTTGGGGTGTATTACGGGGCATGTATTGCTGTTATTTTAAGAACACTGATTGTTGGTAATTATGGAGTTTTATTATTTTTCAGATTGGAAAATAGTGACCGTGTGTATAATTGTTGCCACCGTTCTTCTTATTGCCAGCGGATTTGTACTCAGGTATGATTAAATGAATGACATCAACAACATGCAATATGTATATTTGAGCCGCCACGTTAGAAAATGTACTTTCGGACATGTGCGCCCATGAAGATTCATATCAACGCATTTAGGATAGCCAAAATGTTTCGTGCAGATGGCGAAGACTCTGATCAGACTACCAGGAATACACAGGCTGATTTGAGTCCTCTTTAGGCTCATATGTCTGAAGTTATGTTTTCTCACAATGCGGCTCAATTTATTGTCACAGTTAGTTTATAGCATGTGGAATGGAACGCTAAGGAGAGTGGCAAAGAAGGATGGGACGCTAAGAAGCATTTTTGTGCCAGTGGTGCGATTTTTAATCTGCACATAGGGATTTCTTTATCTGCACGTTTGCCCTCCGGTTGACATTCCGATCCAAAGTACGGTGCACTGCATCCCTGTTAACAGTGATGTTTATGGAGCATGTTTCATCACATTTTTTCACTTTTATCAAGGACCAAATTACCTTTGTATGCATATCTTTGCAGCTGTTGTTTTGAAATTTCTATCTTTAACCACTTTTTTTCCGGCGCCAGTAATTGGGAAAGCAACCGCGCTGAAACCCGCCTCATTGCAAGTCGATTTGTAAACAGATCCTTAGCACTTCCACACCTAATGTCAAATTCGTTTGTTACTTGTCTGACAGTAATTCGACGATCTTTCATTAAATGGTCCTCGGTGGCTTAGTCAAATTGTATTTTCTTTACCTTAACAACTTATCCGATGTTCAGGTAATTTGTTGGTGTCCTTGCCATAACCAAAACGATTAAACCGTTTATGAATACAATTACGAGTTTTATCAAAATAGGAATTTCCGTAACCATATCACACTATAGATTAGTTTAATGTGGAGTTTAATTACCATGCACTGTTCCTATTTCACAACAGTGTTCGTTCATTTTAGAACGGTGCCAGGCTACATGACGTCGTTAATTTTGACGTTACAATTTCTTTTATGGCGTCATTTCGTATTATGCAAATGAAAAATGTCTGTTTGGTTAATTTCTGTTTGGTACAACGTTAGTTTAGAACGAAAGATTTTTTCGCCCATGAATAAAGACATTGCCGAATTTATTGATCACACCTTGTAGATATTGTGCGCTTGATAGGTGTTTGAGCCATGTCACGCGTCGAGAAGCGTTGGTTTTGGTTGTATTGGCAACAGCGATGACTGGTTTTAATAACTACTTGATGCGGGTTAAACTTACTCTTTACTGTAAGCATTATGCGAAGATGGTAGTTCTTTTACTCATGCATTTCATTCAAATAAAATGTTTCAACATGTTAGATACCTCGTTAATACAATAGATCACATCGGATATGCACGCTACGACTAATAGTGTTGTACAAGACGTCAACGTCATAGTAACATACTAACGTCCACAAATAAACGTTTACTACAAATGGCTCAAATATTCTGACTTATGAAATCAGTTACCGAATAAATTGTATTCTTATCCAACGCTTGGATATTATTGCAAACTCTAAAGCCAGACTATTCTACATTATCATCCGGCATAGGCTTCTAAAAAACCTTTTAAATTATTCTTTTAATTTTTTAGAATCATTTCTAATGTTTTGTTATAACGAACGATTGCGCCTGTGTGAAGTTGCTAGAAGTTCATTATCTGAACATGAAACATAATTGGGTAGAATTGCTTAATGTGTTTTTGTGATCTGATGATTAAGTCATAATTATTTTATTTCTGACAGAATGAGTTTTTAAATCAATGCAATGCTACTAATGATTGAATATGGGATTTCATCTGAAAACATGCACTTTTAACAAACTGCTTTTAGTATCAGATAAAAAAGGGTTTTATTGTGGCATGTCACATGAGAAAATCATTTAAACTTCCATTTTGAAAGTCTGTTGTTATTAGTTCATTGTTATTACTAGGATTGACGTCTTGGCTTATTCAGCAGACGACAAATTGATGATACTTTTCCTTTTTTCCCCCAGGAAACAGGATATGACATTTCATGCACATTGTCTATAATTGCATGAGATGACAAATCCTGTTTCCTATGGAAAATTCCAAAATATTTCAAATTGTCGTCTGCTGAAAATTTTACCCAGAGTTGTAAAATTTAAAAGTAATGTGTTGTATCCCTTTATATAAATGAGTATTCGTTTTTCAGAAATGTTTGATATTGTCTGTATCACTAAACTATCATTCTATTTTCCTGACTATCAGAACAAAAAATGTTATAGTGTCATGGCACTTGCAATGTTGTGGCAAGAGAGTTTTGCAGTGATAAGTAGTTTTTAGAACAGATGTTGGCAAGCTAGTAACACACTGATAAAATGAAGATGGCAGAGTAATACGGCCTTATTTACTCAACAGAAAAGATAATTCGTCAACTGTTCATTAGAAGCGCCTCGCCAGGACGTTGATAAGCATCGGTAATACCTAGACTCCATTATGAAATTTATATTTTTTTACTTATTGGGGAACTGACTACATTTCCATTTGTCAGAAAACTTTCCAAAGGACAAAGCTATTTGAGCTCTGAAAACTGTCCATGTTACCTCCCCCTCCCAATAACAAGGATCGTAGGCATTAAGTAAATACGCTCGTAGCTGATGAGTATGTTCATTTACATTTAAATTCATGTATCGATATGTTTTTTTTATATCCTAATAAGTTGTGCATTTCGGTCATGAATGGATATAATTCTGTGCGCAGGCTCTGCATGATATTTTGAGAATTAGCCTACTTCACGGTCGGTGAACAGATGTGTTGTAGATATCTTTAGAATATAACGGTATTAATAATGTTTACCTGCACTTGAAACGGGATGCATCTCACATTAACGTATGTGTGGCATGATACACCATTCACCGAAATAAAAATTAAAGCGTGTGAAATTATATATCAGGAGTTCATTGAATAATAGATATTTCTTGATTCTCTTCTTTATGTCTCATCACGAAAACATGCCTATATAATTTTGACCCCCTTATTCCCCACTTTTATATAGTAAAACTGGGGTTCACGGGGTATACAATATTTTTCTTATTTCTGCTCAAAAACATAGATTGTGGGTACTCGTTAGAACCGCCTCGTCGAGGCGGTTCTAACGATTACCTACAATCTATATTTTGAGCAGAAATATGAAGAATATCAGAATTTTTTTATCTGAAAATTTTCATTTTTGGTGGTAAAATTTTCAATATATTTGAATACGTGTGTTTTCGTAATGTTCTTATTCACTCTACTGTTACTTTACTACATGGTTTATATAAACTATAAGAAAAAACACCACTTGGTGCCGACTTTGTCTTTAGTTTAGAAATTTGAACTGCTTTATTATGACCAGTACATGTTTACTATATATGTTTTGAAAGACTAGGAACTGTAAAGATAAAGTAGGAATAAAATTTCTGTTCTGTTCTGTTCTGTTTTCGGAAAAATGAAATACATATGTCCTCCATTGCTGTTGTGATTGGCGTTTTAGAAAAGTTTAAGTTTCAAGGTATCATCACAAAACATGCCTATATAATTTTGACCCCCTTAAACCCCACTTTTACATAGTTTACAGGGGTATACATTATTTTTCTTAGTTCTGCTAAAAAAAAGATTGTGGGTACTTGTTAGAACCGCATTGCCGAGGCGGTTCTAAAGTTCTAACGTAGATCAATAATCTATGTTTATGCAGAAAATTTAATATGAAAACTATCAGAATGTTTTATCTGAAAAGTTTCATTTTTGGTGCTAAATGTTTAGTATATTTGAATAGGCATGTATTTTTTCGTAATGTACAATGAACACAATTGTTACTACAAGTACCTTGATGCTGCGATCTAGGAACATCCCACATATCACGCATCGTATTTTTAGCTCACCTGAGCACGAAGTGCTCATGGTGAGCTATTGTGGTCAGTCAATGTCCGTCGTGCGTCGTTCGTCGTTCGTCGTGCGGCGTCAAAAATTGCTTTAAAAGCCTACTCGTCCTACACCCCTGGGCCAATTGACTAGATACTTGATAGGAAGCATCAGGGTGACTTGTAGATCAAAAATAGCTAAAATCGTTTCGATCGGAAATCCAAGATGGCCGCCATCTTGAAAATCTATTTTTCGCTTCTCCTGAACCGAAAGGTCAGTTGACTCCAAACTTGCTAGGAAGCATCGGAGTGATTTGTAGATCAAAAAAAGTTAAAATCGTGCCGATCGGAAATCCAAAATGGCCACCACGGCGGCCATCTTGAAAATCTATTTTTCGCTTCTTCTCCTGAACCGAAAGGCCAATTAACTCCAAACTTGCAAGGAAGCATCGGGATGGCTTGTAGATGAAAAATAGCTAAAATCGTGCCGATCGGAAATCCAAGATGGCTGCTATGGCGGCCATCTTGAAAATTTTTATTTTTCGATTCTTCTCCAGAACTGAAAGGCCAATTGACTCCAAACTTGCTAGGGAGCATCGGGGTGACTTATAGATCAAAAATAGCTAAAATCGTGCCGATCGGAAATCCAAGATGGCCGATTTGGCAGCCATCTTGAAAAACTTATTTTTCTCTTCTTCTCCTGAACGGAAAGACCAATTGACTCCAAACTTGCTAGGAAGCAGCGGGGTGACTTGTTCAAGCAATCATCATGAATCTTGCTCAAAATGTTTGCTTTGATGATTTCTAGGTCAATTTCAAAACTGGGTCACCTGGGGTCAGAAACTAGGTCACTTGGCCAAATCAGCGGAAAACCTTATTATCACTCTAACGGTCACATTTTTCAAGCAATCATCATGATTCTTGCTCACAATGTTTGTCTTGATGATTTTAGCTTAAGTTCGAAACTGGGTCACTTGGGGTCAAAAACTAGGTCACCTGGCCAAATCAGCTGAAACCTTGTTAACACTCTAGCGGTCACATTTTTGAAGCAGCCATCATGAATCTTGCTCGAAATGTTTTGTCTTGATGAGTTCTAAGTCCGGTTTGAAACTGGGTCACCTGGGGTCAAAAACTAGGTCACCTGGCCAAATCAGCAGAAAACATTGTTAACACTCTAGCGGTCACATTTTTTAAGCAATCATCATGAATCTTGCTCGAAATGTTTGTCTTGATGATTTCTAGTTAAGTTTGAAACTGGGTCACATAGGGACAAAAACTAGGTCACCTGGCCAAATCAGCGGAAAACCTTGTTTTCACTCTATCGGTCACATTTTGTCAAGCAATCGTCATGGTTCTTGCTCAAAACGTTTGTCTTGATGATTTAAGATCAAGTTCAAAACTGGGTCACTTGGGGTCAAAAACTTGGTCACCATGCCAATCAGCAGAAAACTGTTAACACTCCAGAGGTCACATTTTTTAAATAATCATCATAAATATTGCTCAAAATGTTCGTCTTGATGATTTCTAGGTCTAGTTTAAAACTGGGTCACTTGATATCAGAAACTAGGTCACCTAACCAAATCAAAGGAAAACCTTGTTGATGCTCTAGAGGTCACATTTTTGAAGTGATTATTTTGAATCTTGCTCAAAATGTTTGTCTTGATGATTTCAAGGTGATGTATATTTTTCTATCCAGTGACTTTCTTAAGTATTTCCGTTTAGTTCAGTTTCTCAGTAATTATTGGTCCTACAGAGTGATATTTGGTACTTGTGAAGTGTTTGTGTTTAGGTCAGTTTCTCAGTAACTATTGCTCCTACAGCCAGTGATACTTAATACATGCATAAATCTTAGCTAAGCCTCTTGAGTGCAGTCATCCATATTTTATCTTGACCTTTATTTCACAATCCGTTAGACATGCTACATTGTCTTACTTGTTAATATAATCATTTTGAATTTTGATCAGAATGTTTGCCATGATCAGTACTAGATCAGGTTCTCAAAGTGTTATAATGTTCAGGTGAGCATTACAGGGCCATCATGGCCCTCTTGTTTTACTCTCTGTCGAGTTCATCATCAACAACAAAACAAAAACATTTTACTGTCAGGAAGGAGGTTTGCCAAGAGTACCAAATACACGTGAATAGTCTACCACACTTTTCAGAGAAAACGTAATTTCGCAAGAAGCAAACATTCTTTCTTCTAAAAGAGGTCCCAGTAAGAAGGGAAATAGATATTTCATGTCAGTGTTATTTCCCTTGAAGGTGTGTTCATCCCATCAAACAACTTAATACGCTTCAGTACATAGAGTTTAATTCACCCTGAGTTTAAAATACGGGATTTATTTCCCCAGAGATTTGCAAATCCTATAAACTAACGAGTGCATAGCACGAGTTTGTTAGCTCACTTGAGCACGAAGTCAGTCAATGTCCGTCGTGCGTCGTGCGTCGTGAGTCGCGCTGCGTCATCAATTGCTTTAAAAGCCTACTCCTCCTACACCCCTGGGCCAATTGACTCGATACTTGGTAGGAAGCATCGGGGTGACTTGTAGATCAAAAATAGGGGAAATCTAAGATGGCCGCCATTGCCGCCATCTTGAAAATCTTTTTTTCGCTTCTTCTCCTGAACCGAAAGGCCTATTGACTCCAAACTTGCTAGGAAGCATCAGGGTGACTTGTAGATTAAAAATAGCTAGAATCATTCCGATCGGAAATCCAAGATGGCCGCCATGGCAGCCATCCTGAAAATCTATTTTTCGCTTCTACTCCTAAACCCAAAAGCCAATTGACTCCAAACTTGGTAAGAAGCATCAGAGTGACATAGATCAAAAATAGCAAAAATCGAGCTGATTGGAAATCATCTTGGCAGCCATCTTGAAAATTTATTTTTCGCTTTTTCTCCTAAACCCAAAAGTCAATCGACTCGAAAATTAGTAGGAGTCATCAGGTAGACTTGTAGATCAAAATAGCTAAAATCGTTCCAATCGGAAATTCAAGATGACCGCCATAGCGGCCATCTTGAAAATCTTTTTTTCACTTCCTCTCCTAAACCCAAATGCCAATTGACTTGAAACTTGGTAGGAAGCATCGGGGCGACTTACAGATCAAAAATGGGTAAAATCGTTCCGATTGGAAATTCAAGATGGCGCCATGGCGGCCTTCTTGAAAATCTATTTTTCACTTCTTCTCCTGAACCGAAAGGCTTATTGACTTTAAAATAGATAGGAAGCATCCGGGTGGCCTGTAAATAAAAATGGCTAAAATCATCCCTATCAGAAATGCAAGATGGTCGCCATGACAGCCATCTTGAAAATCTATTTTTCGCTTCTTCTCCTGAACTCAAAGGCCAAAGACTCGAAACTTTGTATGAAGCATTGGGGTAACTTGTAGATCTAAAATAGTTTAAATTGTTTGGATCGGAAATCCGCCATGCCATGGCGGCCATCTTGAAACGCTTTTTTTTTTTTTTTTTTTTTTTTTTTTTGCTTATTTTCCTGAACCAAAGAGCCAGTTGACTTGAAAATTGGTAGGAAGCATCGGGATGTAGGTATAAAAATAGCTAAAATGGTTCCAATCACAAATCCAAGATGGCGGCCATCTTGAAAATCTATTTTTCCCTTCTTCTTCTAAACTGAAAGGCCAGTTGACTCGAAACTTGGTAGGAAGCATCGGGGTGATTTGTAGGTAAAAATAGCTCAAATTATTGCGATAGGAAATCCCAAAATGCGGCCATGGCGGACATCTTGAAAATCTGTTTTGTACTTTTTCTCCTGAACCGAAATGGCGATGGACTCGAAGTTCATTGGAAGTATTGGGGTGACATGTAGACCAACAGTGGCTAAAATCATTCTGATTGGAAATCCAAGATGGCTGCCATATTGTTTATGTTTATTATATTTCCCTGCCACTGAGCTGTTTACATGTATAAAATCATGATTCTTCAGAAACCACTTAGCCATTTGCCACCAAATTTCACATTGATCCTACTGTTGAAATGTGACTGAGAGTTTGTTTAAATGATCACGCTCCATTAACTGTCATGCCATATATATTCTTCTTCAAAATTAAGAACTGCTTAAATGATGATCTTTTCATTAGTTGCGATGACAGGATTGGAAAAATGTTGCATAACATGTGCATATCTGCAGTGGCTATGTCACTCAGGTGAGCGACCCGTGGCCCATGGGTCTCTTGTTTATAAGATTTGCTTGTCTCGAGGGACATATTTCCAGTATTTTAAACTCAGTGTGTATTAACTTATATATTACATATCATAAAAATGATTTTTTTCTTCGGGTTCCATTTTACGCTCTTTCAAATGGCGTCAATAAGTTTTGCGACGTTATGTCATCTACACTCATCGCGCGGCGTGATAGCGTTGTAAAGGAATATTTCCTACTGGGAATTATAAATTATATTTCCCGCAGAAATTACTGAAAATAGCTTCAGATATGTCATATTCCACTATACTGCTCAGTGCAATAACAACGCAATATGCTTACCACGGCTCCAAATACTGACATTAACACTACCAGTAATGAAAACTACTTGTTATACGCACTTGGTTTTAAAATACTTATAGACATATGCATATACTAAAGAATCATTGTACGTGCAGCTTCATTGCAATTCTTAATAAGCCGCTACGTCAGTGAACAACCTACGGACATGTGCGCCCAGCGAAAATTCAGATCAGGCTCGGATTCTTCAATGGGCGAAGTTTGGATAGCCAAGAATATAAATTTTCTTCATGCGGAAAACAAAGGCTCTGACCAGATTGCACATGCCAGAAGGTTTGTTTTTTCGTATTGAGGCTCATTATCTGTTGCCGCTAATAAATCACATCGCTTTACTGATCACTGACATAGGCAATGTAGTAATGAAAATTAGGGTATGGTATACAATCAAATTCTTCTTATAGTTTTCTTTTTGTTTTAAAATACTTAATGACTGATGCATATAGCTAAGAATGGTTATACAGCCTTATTGCAAATCTTAATGAGCCGTAACGTCAGAGAATATATTTTCAGGCATGTGCGCCCAGTGGATTCAGTTCAGCCTGTGCATTCATGCAGTCTGATCATAATCTTCCTTAGGTGCAGTTTAGGAAGTTAAGGATGTAGTTTCTTCATGTAGACAACGAGGACGCTGATCAGACCGCGCATCCTTGCGCAGGCTTATTTGAGTCTTCAAAGGACACACTTTTCAGAAAGTACGCTTTCTCACGTGGCGGATCAAATTTCAGTATGTATCGAAACTAAAGCAAGCCGTTTCATTTCTGATTGAAAAGCCGAGGGAAAAGATTATAGTCATTTTGAATAAATTAGAAATAAGACATTGCAAGGACAGTCAGTAATAATATCAAGCTCTGTACATAGAAAATAATAGTATGACTAAGTTTGAATCTGAATTTATAGCATGTCATGAGAAAAGATTCCGATGTGTATGCAAACAACAACGGTCCAGATCAGATTGCACGACGGAATGCATATCAGTGCAGTCTGATCACAATCTCTTCAACCAGTCTGTGTATTCTGACAGTATTAAGTGATCTGTAATAGTTATGGTGCCGGTCTGTCAGTGCTGATTTGAAGTGGACTCCTCTGTCTATGAAATTGAATGTGTCCATTATCTTAATAGCGGGTGTCGCGTAGACGAAAATCGAAAAGAAAATGACTAACAAAATAGTAAAAAAAAAACACGGTGTAGCTCCAGATGAGACGGCTTGTACGAGCCGTCTCATCTGGATCTACACTTTTTGCAAAAACTCTTTTTCTGGTCTGAGGAGTTAAAAGGGTAAAAGTAGACCTAGTATAGGTAATCTCTTGCCCTAGTTAATTTGGTGTAATTTTATTCCAGACACTATTTGTATGAACAGAAGTTAGCACGCCTACTTTGGAAGGTAGATTATAAGGATATTGTCCACGTTGATTCTGTTGACGAGATCATTCCTCCAACAAGACGCAAGGTAAGCATTACGAAAACATGCGTATTCCAATATACTGAAAATTTTACCACCAAATAAAAAAAAAATTCAGATAAAAAATAATGAAATTTTTCATATTTCTGCTCAAAACATAGATTGTGGTTCTAACGACCATCCACAATCTATGTGTTTGAGCAGAAACAAGAAAAATAATAAATACCCCTGTAAACCCATTTCTTACAATATTAAAGTGGAGTTTAAGGGGGTCAAAATTTATGTATATAGGTATGTTTTCATGATTGGTAGCTCTGAGTATCAACAAGAGAAACTCTACCTTCTTGCATGTGCACCCAGCAATGCAGCTGGCACATGACGAGTATACAACGTCGTTTGAACGTCGATGCAACGTCCTGACGTAATATTAACGTTGATGCAATGTCATGCTGTCACATCGACGTCAATGCGACATTGTATAAATGTCATGTGCCCGCTAGGAATCTGCACGGCTTGTTTAGTCTTGGCTTTGCAGTTTTGGATAACCAAAAATTAAAGCCTATGGTTTGTAATTGTGGCTATTCCTGGATATCTGCTAAACTATTCTTCAAGCGAAGCGGACGGCGAATTTTGTTTAGACTGCGCTTGCACAGGCCATGCTGAGTCTTCGGTGTGCTTACATACCTGAAGGAACATTTGCTTACAAATAAATATACAAAGCCGCCTGGAACACATTTCAAATGAGTATGAACTCCTAAGTAAATTTCGGTTCCAATAGCAGTTTAACGGCCATTACGGTTGCACAAGGCAACCGCCATATCATTACGAAAAAGGTAAGAGAAAAGTCCAGGGAGTGCCACAATCACAAACCGCAACCCTTCCCAGACCCCAAGAGGAAGAGGAAACCGACAAATCTAAACAAGCACAAACCGAACAAACGTACGAAAAGCACCAAGACCAGCTCTCTCTTCCCCAAGCGAGGTAATCGCAATACTAAAAGGACTGAAAAACACAAGAACAAAATGACACACGGAAAGACATACAACAAATCGCCTCGTAGAATAAACTACAAAGCAACAAAAAGTAAGACTAACACCGGGACCACCGCCTTAGAACGGTCGGTAGAGCAAACCACCGGTGGGTTTAAAGTACTTTTACAGCTAGCTAACTTCATCCTGGGCGAAAACACACCTATTCAAATACATGTATATTGAAAAGTTTACAACCAAAAAAAAAAAAGGAAAATATTCAGTTAAAAAAATCTGATATTTTTCATATTTCTGCACAAAACATAGATTGTGGATACTCACGAGTACCCACAATCTATGTTTTTGAGTATAAATATTAAAAATTATGTATACCCCTGTAAACCCTAGTTTTACTATATAAAATGGGGTTGAAGGGGGTCAAAATTATATAGGCGTGTTTTCGTAATGTCAACCGGTATGGACACACTTGATAGTGTTTCTGCCACTTATACAATGTAGACTTCAGCAGTAGTCTCTGGTGATCGTTCCAAGGCGGTTCCGCTGTTGCAGTTCTTCTTTGTTTGTATGTCGATTATTGCAACGGTGTCATTTTGTCGCAGCATGGTTCCTTACGTCGTCTTCTTACGGTACATCAGGAATGCTATGCTTCATTTTTTTGGTATGTCCGTTATTGTAACTATCCTATTGTGTCGTGTCATAGTTTAGTATTCATTTCTTCTTCTTACAATGCACCAGGAATGCTGTGCTTCGTAATTATGGCCTTTCCCATGGGCAATAAATTCTTTCCTTTTAGAGAGGACCACTTCTCAGTAGGAAGACATATTAAATAGTTATATTCCTACCCTGAAAGTGTTTTGTTCCGCTTAATATAACCCATTAATTTGCTTATGTAAGATAAATAGGTACACCTTAAAGGAAGAGTAACTGGACTAGAATATGTCCATGTAAAGCCACAACAATGAATACAGCCTCCTCATTACGAAAACACGCCTATTCAAATATATTGAAAATTTCACCACCCAAAACTGAAATTTTTCAGATAAAAAACTCTGATTTTTTTAACATTTCTGCTCAAAACATAGATTGTGTGTACTCGTTAGAACCGCCTCGTCGAGGCGGCTCTAACGAGTACCCACAATCTATGTTTTTGAGCAGAAATAAGAAAAATAACGTATACCCTGTAAACCCCAGTTTTACTATATAAAAGTGGGGTTTAAGGGGGTCAAAACACATTTCCTACACACTACAGCACGTCCCACGTATGCAAAGCTTGACAAACCATGTATAAGTAAAGCTATAAAAATTAATATGTGAACCCAGGAACTGATACAATCAGATCCACATCAAGTTCTCAACATCAAAGGGAAAGACAAATACAATTAAACAGCCACAATTAGAACAGATGACAAGCACTACAGGTGAACAGATCAAAAGGTTGCCTTTGGAAGCAAAGAACACGTTATAGAATGAAAATGGGAGTCTCATGAGCTGAGCACCATTTTCAAAACCCGTAATAGAAGAATCGCAAGGGAATGGTCAGTAGCAGGCGTAGTGAGAAAAAGGTGCGCGACAGGACTTAAAATGCTGTCTTATACAAGGCGCCTATCGCACTCACAGTTTTCTGAAACAATTCCAAATATCACTACAAAATGCATACACAATAAGAAACAGAGAACATACATGTATTTAGACGTAATGCCACGGCTTATTTTTGGCATTATATTTCTCGAATCCGTTAAATTCTGTATGGTAAGAGTTTTGCCCTTGTCTGACAGTTAACGATTTGAGACAAACATGATGAGTTTATGACTGGTAACAGATGTTTCAAGTATGTCTGTGCATGATCAAGTGCTTGAAACTAGTTGTACTTTGCTTTCTTCTGGGTGACATATATTTTCAGTATCTTCAACTAACTACAACTATTGATTCGATCTGAAATGAAAGTATTGATCAGTCTACTAAAGGTTTATACAACAAATAAGACTTTGCTGGGGTGCGTATGCGGCCTCGTAAATTGCATTGCTGCATATGAAGAGACTCAATAAAACCGAATGTCAGACTTTCATTCTTGTGTGTGGTTTGTTTGTTTTCAAAGGTAACCTTTTAGATGTTTATGTTCATGTCACAAAAGCTTCTTGATTAGGACATAAAACTAAGCTAAACTAAGCTACACTAGTTTGTGAAAAGTCTTGGTTGTAAATATGTTCGCACATGTAGAGTGTAATGTTTTGTTTAATCGTCCAATATGACATATAAATAATGATTGCCTTTCAATTCCCGCTGAAAAGGAATGTCGAAAAATATAGCGGAGTAAAAGCGTAACAAACACAGATGGCTCTGAAAGTCAGTCAGAAATGGTCTGTCTTTACAGACGTTATAATAAACTCACACCACATTGCACAGTTTTGCCTTCTGGCTGACGTTAGGCAATTATAAAAAAAAAACAGATATTAAGAAAACATAAGCTCTTTTAGATAGCATACTTCCGAAGATTGGATGAATAAAATAAAAGGTTAATATGAGTACTGAAATAAACATTTTTCGCTACCATGTCGCGCTGAAAATTCATTTGTTAGTTTAATGTCTATGGGAATCCCGTCTGATCAGGGTCTTTGATTTACTTTGCTATACGATAATTAACAGATCCATTGAAATCTGACATCGAATGCCCTTATCAGACTGCATAGGAGCGGTTACGATCTGAGCATTCGCAACCCGCGTATGTCGGTGAGAGCTATTGTCCAAGGACGTGGCTCACACATTTTAGAGGTAACTAATACAGTTTTCATCTGTCCAAATCCAAATTGTCTTCCTTCTGAAAAGGTGTCTACTGTAAAAGGAAAAGAATTTGCTTCCTGTAGAAGCAGTTCCTTTCCATTTTGGATAGACACTTTTAAAAGGGAGTTTGCTTGCCAGCAAAAAGGAAGTCACAAAAACTGTCAAACTGGCAGACAGTCTGTAAAGTCACCTAAAAATAATGTCATAAGAAAACCGAACTTCATGTTATCCCGTAGATGAGCTATAATATTCTATACCTTACTTTTCAGAGACGATCAAGAACGCATCCTCTTAAATATCTTCTCTCGTATGAAAATGAATCAGAGCGGGCTACGTTACTCAGTGATAACAAATATGAACGATCATCTGCTAGTGAACAAGGAAAGAAAATTTCAATTGGTTCTTATAAAGGAACTATTGTAGCGGTGAAACACGTCATCAAAAAGAACGTTGAAATCGACAGAAATTTAAAGAAGGCTCTGCAAGTGCGGAAAGAACTTAACCATGACAATATTACGCGCTTCATTGGCGCTTGTGTAGAGACACCGCACGTGTATATTCTAACAAACTACTGCGCAAGAGGCAGTTTACAGGTATGGTATTGACATACCATTGACAAGTCGTTTAACTTAATTACCCTAAATATTCGGATACGTTGACTCATTTTAGACCTGCACGAAAACTTGAAAGCCAACCGTCTGCCTGTCTTAAATATGTGACGAATAGACAAATAATTCCGATCAAAATTTTCCTTAATTGTCATATTCACGGTGAATGCGGCAGTTGTGATTTTAATATTTATCAGAATGATTTTGTTAACAGTTATGTATATTATCTATACGGAGCAAACCCAAATGCACGAAGGATTGTCCAGTAAAACTCATATTGCAAAATGTCCATCAGATAAGTTGGTTTGGTGTTACCAGAAATAATCTTGGACCGTTTGCTACTAGAATATTCTATACAAACAAGCCTGTTGACCGTTATAATAGACACTTCTTGCTGAATAGCAATGCAACATGACTCTAACATATTTTGACTTTAACCAAATGTATAATATAATTTGTTTTAGAATCCATTCATCTTCACTACAACTTGTCGTGTGTTAGTGTCGTGTTGCATCCTTAAAGGCCTCCCCGTACTTCATTGTAGTGTAGTTGATATTTCTTAGTCCTTTATGATCATTGAGTCCTTTCCAAGAATTTTGAAAATTAATATGAATATCACTTATTGACCGAAACTAACCTGACTCCGGAAAAGTGACACTTCAGTAGTTTTCATTTTTGTAAGTATATACGTATGTTCATTGCTCTCATCTGTCATTCGTTTTTATTCATCTGTTATAGTTACACCCAGATGTCGGCGTCGGCGTTGGTATAAGCGACTGGCAAAGAGTCGTCGTTCACGTCAACAAGCGTTAAAATATTTCTGTGTGACAAAAAACAGCTGCCAATAAGATTTGTCTGTCAGTCCATCTATCTGTGCGTTGCACTTTAGCATAAAAGCTTGTTTAATCAATTTCTCCTACAGGTTTTACGGAATATTTTGCAACATTTTATGACACAATGCATATGTATGTGTAACTGTTGGATTGTCAAAATATAATTAGCCATTGCCATTGCCAAAGAACTGTCTTAATGTCACAGTACTGGGCTATGGAATTGTGTAAACTCCTCGTAGACTTTTTATTTGGGAACTTTGCATTCGAAAATGTATCTCTAAGATTATGCAAAATGCGCAGAAGAAAAAATATGCATTAGCACAAACGTATCAGGGCATTGTTTTACGTAATACATTCTACACCATCTAATGATTCTGTATACGGATAGGGACGGCTCTGATCTGAATGCGGAAATGCGCTGTGTGGATAAGCCTTGAAGACACATTTTGCTTGTATTGTATCACAGCTTTTAAATATTTCAGGATATACTTGAAAATGAAGATATTACCTTAGATGACATGTTTGTTTGTTCGTTAGTCTCAGATCTCATAAAGGTTAGTATTTAATGAAACTGGATGCATCTAGTAGATTTCATTTCAGAATTTACAAGAGGGACTATGTTTGTGGCGTCGTTTTGCTGCACATTAGAGTCTTTCTAAAAAGGGTCTACTTTAAAAAAAATATGCTCCAGTCATTCCTTTTAGATAAGGCTCTTTTCAGAAGGGTGGGAAAAACAAAATGGACCGTTGTCTCATCTGAAAGTATAGTATGAATCAAAAGGGCAGAGTTGAATGAACACACAAAAGGCGTCAGTACGTATCTGATAAAATACCTTCCCATCAATATACATGTCACTTATCATTCAATTTAGAATCCTTTACTCGGTAATATTTTGTATTACTTCTGTAAAGTCTTCAAGGTGCCTTCCGTCATGCACAATTACTGTAATAGTATTTTTATTAAATAATCAAAAAGTTTATACCATACATCAAACAAGGAATTTTGCCGATAGTATAAGATTCTTGTATGCCTGTGTCATGGGTTTGATCAAAACATGTACTTTAGAAAATCCAATAGAGGTCACTATGACAGGTAGGTATTTGTATCCCTATTCAAAAAGGGTGGCTCTTAAACGAAAGGTTATGTTTCCCTACAGTTGAATGTTTCCTATAAGAATATCCCCGTTGAGAAGAATATATACTATGGAATAACACTTCAGCTTACAGGGCTTTCATTTGGAGAGGTATTAAATTGTAACTTGATTGTAACAGGCTGGCAATACGTTTAGACTGAGTATTTTTTTATCAGTTGGATATTCACAGCTCTGAATAGTTGCTTTGCTGAATGATCAGCCGGCACACTATAGCTATTCTAAAAACGGGAACCCTTCTACGTACCTCTGCAATCAGTTTAAAATTTCGGCCTAGTATGCGCATTAACACTTTGCTATCTCCATTCAGTTTTATGCTCTACGTCATGGACACGGGCACTATTTCTATATCATATATTTTTCAGGGCATGATATTTATACATGATAGTGAGATAGGTGTTCATGGTAACCTGAAATCTAGTAATTGTGTTGTGGACTCAAAATGGGTTCTTATGGTTACTGACTTTGGCCTCCACCAGTTAGTCAATGAGAGGTCTGGAAGTGGGTCAGATCTGAAGAAATACTACGAACGTAAGCTGGTTTTTATTTTTGTTTACATACTCTTTTGTTAGTTCGTTGCTGTCTTCCGTGTATGGAGGTTTTACGGCCCAGTCAACCCATTAGGGTCAGGTCTAGCGCAATCAGTTTACCTAACCACACTTTTTCTTAGGCAGGCTTAGTCATCTAAGTGGTTAACCAGTACTTGTGCGCATCCTTGTGCCAGAGCTGACAACTGTCCTTCTTGAATCAGCGGAAGGGAGAGAATGGCCGTAGAAAATATTTTATGACCAATCTCAACGAAAAAATTCTTTCGAACCCGGCTGGGTCGAACCTGCAACCTCCTGATCACCAGTTGGACGCGCATCCGACTAATCCACCAAGTCTTTGCTTTCAAAGGATCTCTCTTTTTATCTGCACTATAGGCGGCATCAAGCGCCGTTTGGCGGCCGTAAAACATATTTTTGTACCTCATCATAATGTAGTTTATTTTCTAGTCCTTTGGAATCAATAAGCCGACATGGATTAATTTGAAAATAGAATGTCGCCCAAGTCATGCTAGAAGGCATGAGCTATATTGCAGTTTTCATTACGCTCATGAACAGACTCAGTAAACATTCTTTTATGTGATCTTTGCTTTCGAAAAGTCCATTTTTGTCAGAACTTATTTATATTGAAAAATGCGCAATGGCTGGTGTTCAACAGTAGATAACAGAAATGCTCACAAACCTGAATTCAAGTTTGAAGAAGGGATATTCCTGGTAGGTTGCCTGATATTATTCAATTATTGTTGTTTCCTTCTTTATAGATTTGATTTGGAAAGCACCAGAGTTGTTACGAAATCCAAATAGAGATCCTAAAGGATCTCAGAAAAGCGACGTATATTCCTTTGCCCTTATTTTATATGAAATGTATGGAAGGAAGGGGCCTTTTGGAGACTGTCAGTGTGACAATAAAGGTAAGTTGACTTTATTCAAATGGCTGTTAATGAATTATTATTTTAGAAAATGTCTTTTTCAGTTGTGTATGTTCTTTTTATGTTGCTACTTGAAACTGCATTCGTCATGTACTGCATTTTCATTAAAACCACAAATGACACTCATGAACGGCCAGTCACGTTAAAAGTAAATAAGTGAACTCAAGAACTGATATAATCAGATCCACATCAAGCCCCCAACACCAAAGGGAAAGAAGACAAATACAATTAAGTAGCCACAAAATGAACAGATGGCAATCAGAGTTGACAAACTTAACTGAATATATCTTAAACTTACATAATTGTTAAAAGAAAAAACATTAAATAGTGAAGCACTACATAACCATTAACAAAAAAGTCATAAAGAAAGTACCGCCTTGGAGCGGCCAGTAATGAATTACTGGGGGCTTAGGCTAACTTTCGCCCTCAGCTTCCATAGTGGTAAAAACATATATATGTTCGGTCCATGTGGAGGTCTTCTGACTTCTAAATAATCCACAAATCATTAGGGACTGCAAATAAATCACAGATAAAGCCTATAATGAAACACAGATGAGGACTCAACAGAAACAACGTGATGAGACACCTGGAGATTCCTGGTTGTCAAAGCTTTTCCAAAGCACTGAAGGAAGAACACATGTAGACCCAACAAGGACAAAACAAAACAATACACTTACAATGACCAACGAATGAACTGGAAGAACTGCAACAGTTGAATTGCCATGGAACTTACAACAGAAAAACTAAGTGGGGAATACCTCTGCCTATATATAGATATTTTATTCCATTACCTTTCCTGAGTATCTCTCTATTTATGTTTAATGGGAGTATTCACATTCCCCGTTTCCTCACTCACATTATCAATTTATCAATATCTTATCTCGTTTTGAAGCCTCTGATAAAGTGTTTCAGTGCGCCTGCAGCAAATATATTTATCTACCATCACCAAACACACCTATATAATTTTGACCTCTTAAACCCCATTTTTATAGGGTATACATTATTTTTCTTATTTCTGCTCAAAAACATAGATTGTGCGAGGCGGTTCTAACGAGTACCCACAGTCTGTGTTTGAGCAGAATTATGAAAAATAGAAGAATTTTTATCTGAATACTTTCAGTTTTTGGTGGTGAAATTTTCAATGTATTTGAATAATCGTGTTTTCTTAATGGATATAACGCCTTTCCGCTATCCTCAGATTTTACAAACTTAGGCCACGCCATGAATGTAAAAATTGACGGAGGCATTTATGCAAAATCTGATCATAAAGTCATCCATTAGCAGATCCTACTATTTGCAGTCTTCTTGTAAAAAAAAAAGAACAAAGTACTCAATCATATCGGAAAGATTGGTCTTAACCGCAGATGGCTCTACTGTCCGTTTTTATAAAGACGATTGCCGTATCATTAACTTAGTTTTATTGTGTTACCCATGCAATTTACAGACGATGAAGCAGCAAAACAGACTCTTGTTGATGTTAACCTCGTGACTTACATATTAAGATAATGGAGTCAACAAAAGTCAGCAAAATATTTTATCCAATATGGTGACTGAAGCTTATCGTCAAAGCCTGTGATGTGCCTTTTATTAAAAAGCATTTCAATATCTATACTTGCGCTTGTCCCAGAGCAAAACCAAGAATATGTAATTAGAAGGCGACCAGCATTATTTAAGAAATATGCCTTCTCTAACAGGACATAGTCATCACGAAAACATGCCTATATAATTTGACCCCCTTAAACCCCACTTTTATATAGTAAAACTGGGGTTTACAGGGGTATACATTATTTTTATTATTTTTTCTCAGAAGTATGAAAAATGTCGGAGTTTTTTATCTGAAAGTTTCAGCTTTTTAGGTGAAATTTTCTATACGTTTGAATAGGTGTGTTTTCAAAATGATAGATGTAAAATGTGCTTAAGGAAACCGGGTATACTTGGTAGATTTCCGACATTTGTACCCGAAATACATCTTTTGTGACAACGTGTTGGCTTTCCTGCACACACATTTCTTCTGAAAAGAGATGTACCCTAAAAGGAATGAATCTAGTCCCATTGGAAGCAAGTTCGTTGCTTTTAGAGTAGATACCTGTTGAGAAAGGAGATTAAACAATCTTGACATAGTTGCTTTCCCTGAAAGTGTATCCAATCCCTTTAAACTATGTTTTGTTTTCAATTTTGCAGAGATCGTTGAGAATGTTAAACATCGTAATACAATTAAACCTTTCCGTCCAAATGTATCAGTATTGTCTTGTGAAAACTACATCAAAGAGTGTATGGATGAATGCTGGAATGAGGAGCCTGATCAGAGACCAGACTTTAAATTCATCCGTTACAGACTCAAAGCTATGCAACAAGGACTGTAAGTATATTCACTACATAATTCGAATAAACTCTAATTGTATTTGAGCTCTCTAGCTTTGTCATTATGTTGACACTAATACTTTTGATTTACCAGTTATCTGGCAGTTGCATTTTTAATTGGCAATACATCTGACAGTAGCACATTTAACTCACCAGTCATCCGACAGTAACGCTTTTAATTCGTCCATCATGTGACAGTAATGTTTTTGAATTCTCATTCTTTGACACTAACACTTCTAATTCGCCAGTGTATTTTTAATGCACCACACTTCTGACAGTAGCACATTTAACTCACCAGTCATCTGATAGTAACGTAAAGCTTTCAATTCGCCAAGCAGGTGACAGTAGCGCTTTTAATTTGCTATTCATCTGACAATAACACTTTTAATGCTCCAATCATCTGACAGGAATACATTTTATTAGCCTGTCACCTGATATTTTCACTTCTTATTTGCCGGTCATCTGATATTAGCACTTTTAATTCGCCAGTCGTCTGATAGAAGCACTTTTAATTGGTCCAGTCATATGACACTAGCTCTTTCATTCACCAGTCGTCTGACAATGGTACTTTTGATTCTCCAGTCATCTAACAGTAGCACTTTTACAACGCTGGTCAACCGACTTTAGCATATTTAACTTGCAAGTCCTCTGAAAATAGCACTTTTGAGAGTAGCACTTAGTTCGCAAGCTTCTGTGACAATAACACATTTAGTTTACAAGTCATCGAACGGTATTTCTTTTAATTTACCAGTTATCTGATAGAAACACATTTAATTTACCAGTCATTCAACAGAAACATCTTTAAGTTGCGAGTCATCAAACAGAAACACTTTTGATTTGTGTCGTGTGGCGGCGGTAGACCGTCTCCTCGTACTTTACTATAGTGCAGATTATATTTCATTTCCTTTGGGATCATTGGGCCCATTGTGGAGTCTTTGAAAATGGAGTTCTGCTCATGTATACGATAGAGGGTGTAAGCCGTGTTGCAAACTTCATTACTTCTTATGAAAAGTCTCAATAAAACCGAGACTCCCATTTTCTTATCTGTAGTGTATTCTTTGTTTCCAAAGGCAATCTTTTTTATATTTATTTTACCAGTCAGCTGAGAGTAGTACTTTTGATGCTCCAGTCATCTAAAAGTAGCACTTTTAATTTTTTGTTCATCTCAGCGTATCAATGTTTAATTTGACAATCATCTGACAGTAATATATTCTAATCTATTATCTGACAATAACAATTAAGATACAACCATGCCAGTAACGCTGCTTACTCAAACATACTTGTCGGAATATTTATGGTAAATATAGTATCCTGAAATGCCAGCTTTCTATGGATCACCACTTGTTTGCAGGGGTTAAACATTAAACAATTGCAACAGCTCCTTATAAGCCATTTAGTATGTTTTGATCAAGAATTTGATATTTCTCTGATTTGGAAATCAACAAGTTTCCAATTAACATTCTTCTTTTGCACTGCAGAAAATCAAGTATTATCGACAATATGCTGTCCATGATGGAGAAATATGCTCATAATTTAGAGGATTTAGTCAATGAACGGACAGAGCT
This sequence comes from Anodontia alba, assembly GCA_964016985.1. Taxonomy (NCBI): domain Eukaryota; kingdom Metazoa; phylum Mollusca; class Bivalvia; order Lucinida; family Lucinidae; genus Anodontia; species Anodontia alba. The sequence continues at coordinate 9,971,389 of OZ024822.1, read as the reverse complement.
CTTGGCAGAGGAGAAGAAAATGACAGAGAATCTGTTGCTGAGGATGTTACCAAGGTACGTCTTATTGTCCTCGTAATAACATCTGACATTCATCTGACTTCATGTGAGCTTTCCTGCACACAAACTTTTCTGAAAAGGGATATACTCTAAATTCATTTCCTTTCAAAGGGGATCCATTTTCAGAAGGGGGCCATAACAATTTCACTTTTCTTGTAAGCGTATCCAGTTCCTTAAAAAAAGTTGAGCTTATAGTGATGTAGGTATTTAACTGTTAGTATGCTGCGTAAACTTTCAGCAGACAATATTTTGAGATATTGTTTTACTTTTCACAGAAAAAGGGCTTTGACGCGGGCTGAACAAATGTCTTGTGTATATTTTTCCGCTCTTGCAGCCAACCGGTTTATACTGCTATTACCCTGCAATATATTGTCAAATTTAAACTGGCAAATGCCAAGTAATATTTCTATAAATGGAAAGTGTATTTAACCATAACCATTCTCTAGGCAAATTCAACAGACGACAAAAATTCATGGTATTTCTCTTTTTTCTTCCGAGAACATAGGCTTTGACATTTTATGCAAATTGTCTCCTCTGGAGACAATTTGCATGAAGTGTCACAGCCTATGTTCCGGAAAAATGAGAATATTATTTCAATTTAATCTGCTGAAAATTTTATCCAGAGTGCTAAGCATTAATCAGTACATTGAGAAAGCATATGCTGTGTTGTGATTTTCGAAAGTTCATTCAAGTAATATTGTCGTGAGAATTTAAATAAGCTGTTTGCACTTTTATTTTGCTCATGTTTTCGTAAGTGTACTGTGATTCGAAAACGCTATGATAGTATGAACTTATTCCTTTTCCAACTTCTGTAAGTTTTAAAGGCTGTAATTTTTATGATGACTTAGCTCATTTATTATTAGCGTCCCAAAAATAGGTACTGGCAAATAGTGTAGACTCAGATCAGACGCGGCGTCTGATCAGGATCTACACTATTAGCATTTATGATAGGAATTGCTATAAAACATGGTAACAATAAAAGCTAATCGGATGCTCCTTATATTGGAAATGAACCAGCCGAAAGAGTTAATGTAGATAAGACGAAAACATGCCTATATAATTTTGACCCCCTTTAACCCCACTTTTATATAGTAAAACTAGGGTTTACATGGGTATACATTATTTTTTTCTTTTTGCTCAAAAACGAGGCGGTTCTAACGAGTACCCAAAATCTATGTTTTGGAAGAAATATGAAAAATATCAGAGTTTTTTTTATCTGAAAATTTTCAGTTTTGGGCGATGAAATGTTCTACATATTTGAATAGGCGTGTCTTCATAATGGAAGAGTCTACTCAGCATAAACAGTAGAGTAAAGAGGCCAATCGGGCATCAGTAACCTTTGGTGACCTTTGTATTTTGACAGATAGATATTATTATTAGTAACTTAATACCCGATGGGGCACCATTTGATCTTTTTAGTACCCTCAGAAAAAGGAAAAAATGTATCACAGGTTTTTGACGAATCTTCACCAAATGTTTGAAGCACAAAGATGAATGAATTATCTAACTTTTGACTGTTCAGATTTTTAAGTGCAAGATAAAAAAGTTATCAGGCTTTATTCTGGAACGCTGTTTTCCGTTCGGATACACATGGAATTGGTGGTGCTGATTGAGAAGCAGTGGCTCCCGTTTGGGAACATCGGAAGATTGTGTTACCAGCTCGGGATGCAATGAAGATTAAAGACATGCTTGTATATGTCACTTTTAACAATATTTCGCTCATGTAACGATGTATCAGGGAGCTTAATGCTCACTTTTATAGAGCTGTCTCACTGAATTATCATGTCCCAGACACGACATGTTATTCCACATTTTACTGACACCGGGAGGATCCTCGGAAAGGCGTTTTTCACTTGTCATTTTATTCTAGATAGAAACATTGCCATCCGATTGACAATAACTTATCAGAAGCCATATGTCGTTTCTGTTCATAAGCTTTGTTTCCAAATATTTATTGGAAAATTAATTTTATGACCTTAAAGGGATCGGACCTAGACAATTAATTCAATGCCAGTGGAATACCAGTAAGCAGTTTTCCAGTGACTCCGGAGTTTGGATGTTTTAAACTACTGCCACTGGAATTCAAATGAATACTCCATTCTAGTGGAAGGAAGACAGTCCAATGGAATTCTGATGACCACTTTCCAAAGTCAGTGAAATTATGATGAATTATTGTCAGTACATAACATATTGCTATGCCGGCAAGGTGTATGCTACATTGTATATTTCTTTGATACTAATTTTGTTTATTAATATATTATTATTAATCAATATATCATAAAAAATAAATCACTATATCCTATTAAAATTAATAAAAGAACACCAAAATTTCTAAGTGTAAAAAAAATATTACTGCAACCTTACAGATTTTGTATCAAAGACTAGTTATGCATTAGTATCAAAGTTTATTGTTATACAATATGAATTCCATTATATTCCACTGGTGTTCACTGGAAACAAGGACTATGATGAGGATGATTTCCCTTAGTATGATGAGGGCGATATTCCTTTGAAAATATGGCGGCAAAACTATTTTGGAGCCAAAATTTATCACTGGTAAAAACTCTTGAAATGTGATATGTTTTCTTGACCTTGGATTACCCCAGCTAGCATTCTATATAAATCTATATCGGGCCATTATCGGCCCGTCAGCTACCCTGATGGGCCGATAATGGCCCGATATAGATTTATATAGAATGCTTACTGGGACAATATTATGGGTAGAATCTCGATAGAAAATGATGATGGTGACAATTTGATGTTTTACGTCTCTTTCAACAGTATTTAAAGTCATATCAAGATGATAAAAGGGTGATAAAAAGGCTCTGTGGCTCTGTGCAATGAAGCACTATAAAGTCATAAGCGGAATTTTGTCTTTAGCAGGACGCAACCCCTAGACCTTGTGGCAAAAAGTCAGGAGCGCTAATGATAAGACTTAAAATTCGTGTTAACATTGACATTTCAACCCAAAAGGGCCGCGTGTGTCAAATCTGTACATCAACAGGCTAACTGTTTGGCCACCTGGACATTTCTCACAATAGGAATTCAGGTCATGGCTGTATGACACTTCATTGCATGGTGCCTTGCATCAGCACCCTACCATTGTTTTGATATAAATGAAATATTTCACCAATCAGCTCTGTAAGCAATATGTATATTTGTCATATAAAATGTAATGTACATTTGAATAAAGTGGTTGTCAGTCTAAAGAATTAAAACACGTGTCATAGCTGAACAAACGATGTAGACCAGGTCAAATTGCTTCTAAAGAAGCAGTTTGTTCAGGGTTTACATTGTTTGCCATTCTGACAAGAGTATTTAGACACATTTACAGGGTAATCAAATGATCATTTTTTTTGCACAAATCTGACAAAACATTGGGTAGTCAAATGATCAATTCAACATTAACTATTTATATGTAAAAGTAACTTTATATTAGACTGGAGCTGATCAAGGACACCTCAGATATGATCTAGTCTTCTTGCTTGCATAGTTTCTTGGTCCCATCAGTACATTCCGTGTTTCAATATATATATGGCGGATTAACTTGTCTGGCATTTCGTTTGTATCCCGATCGGGCAACACAATCTTCAGATATTCCCAAACGGGAGCCACTGTTTCCCAGACAGGCACCACCAATTTTATGTGTTCCCGACGGGATACACAGTTCCAGAAAAAAAGTCTGGTTTTAAACCCCCATAACTTTTTCAGGGGCTTTAAAAAGTTCTGAACCGTCAACAGTTAAATAATTCATTCATCGTTGAGTTCCGAAACTTGGTGGAGATTCGTCAAAAACTGTGATACAGTTTGTTTTCGTTTTCTGAGGGTAGTAGAAAACTGATCAATTGAGGCCCGATCGGTCCTCGATCGAGCATCAAATCACTAATTGTAGTAACATCTACCTGTCTAAATACAAAGGTCACCAATGGCTGCTGATGCGCAATCGGGCATCTTTATTCTACTGATAAATAGATCAATTATGCGTTTGACGATTTGGTAATTGAGACTCGAAATTGAATATGAATAGCGGCGTACCCTACCATTGTTTTGATATAAATGAAATATTTCACCAATCAGCTCTGTAAGCAATATGTATATTTGTCATATAAAATGTAATGTACATTTGAATAAAGTGGTTGTCAGTCTAAAGAATTAAAACACGTGTCATAGCTGAACAAACGATGTAGACCAGGTCAAATTGCTTCTAAAGAAGCAGTTTGTTCAGGGTTTACATTGTTTGCCATTCTGACAAGAGTATTTAGACACATTTACAGGGTAATCAAATGATCATTTTTTTGCACAAATCTGACAAAACATTGGGTAGTCAAATGATCAATTCAACATTAACTATTTATATGTAAAAGTAACTTTATATTAGACTGGAGCTGATCAAGGACACCTCAGATATGATCTAGTCTTCTTGCTTGCATAGTTTCTTGGTCCCATCAGTACATTCCGTGTTTCAATATATATATGGCGGATTAACTTGTCTGGCATTTCGTTTGTATCCCGATCGGGCAACACAATCTTCAGATATTCCCAAACGGGAGCCACTGTTTCCCAGACAGGCACCACCAATTTTATGTGTTCCCGACGGGATACACAGTTCCAGAAAAAAAGTCTGGTTTTAAACCCCCATAACTTTTTCAGGCGCTTTAAAAGTTCTGAACCGTCAACAGTTAAATAATTCATTCATCGTTGAGTTCCGAAACTTGGTGGAGATTCGTCATAAACTGTGATACAGTTTGTTTTCGTTTTCTGAGGGTAGTAGAAAACTGATCAATTGAGGCCCGATCGGTCCTCGATCGAGCATCAAATCACTAATTGTAGTTACATCTACCTGTCTAAATACAAAGGTCACCAATGGCTACTGATGCGCAATCGGGCATCTTTATTCTACTGATAAATAGATCAATTATGCGTTTGACGATTTGGTAATTGAGACTCGAAATTGAATATGAATAGCGGCGTACATATACAAGCAAACTGGCTGATGAAAACTACAATATGCGAAAAACTATTGTTTACAGCATTTGTCATAAATATTCGGACATCTTTATTTCTCACTATACTTGTCCTGCAATTTGAAAAGGTCCATTTTACTACCTGTTTAAGTGCCTGAAACCTATTGGATGAGTAGCAACCAGTGTAGACCCAGATCAGACGCCGCGTTCTGCGGCGACTGATCTAGCTCTACATTGTTTGCTCGTGCCTGTCTGTCCGAATACCTAGAATAAATACGGTGTCCTATAGGATAATAAGTATTACCAGAGAATCCTGCGCAATTTTACCTTTTGTACAGGTCAGCCGCACCTGCAATCACTGCTTACATTGTTAGTTTTATATTTTGTGTTTTTTTTGGGGGGACCCGCTTCAGGAGATAAGTGACTCGTAAAACCAAGTTTAACGCTCAACACTTAGGGTAAGATTCTTAGCAGATGACATATTGAAGTATTTTCCTTATTTTTCCCAGAAAACAGGATTTCTCATTTCATGCAAATTGTCTCCAATGGAATGGAGACAATTTGCATGAAATGTCTAATCTGTTTTTTGGGGAAAATAAGAGAATATCACCAATAAGTCGTCTGCTGAAATTCCCAAGAAAGTGGTGAAGGTTAAAACGCAGCTGCGAGGTCTGTGTTCCATGCTTGTGGCCATTCCTAGGAATTCTTGTTTTTGTTGGTTTGTTTTTTCAGATTTTTCAGTACTCCCAAAAATAACTTCACATTTAAGTCCTTTTGTAACGAACAACAAATGCTATGACATACTGCGCACATTCGTATATGGAAGAAGACATTTGTTATTAGCCAATACATTTTGAAGTTTAATTCTGTAAGCGGACCACGAATGTCCTGAGAGGACTACATGGATGCGATCAGGACTTTCATTGTCTTCGAAAAAGCAATAAATGTGTTTTTCTCCAGTTATTGTTATGGCCTTGAAATCATGGTTTATAAGAAAATCATGAAACTTTCCAGTTATTAAAATGTGTACTTTCGGTGTATATATAGAATAATATTTCATCTGTTCTGAAATATTCATGGATAAATATATCCTTGAAACTATTTTAGTTTAAACACTTTGATATGGATATCGAAAATCTCAATTGAGAAACAGCCAGATTTATTCATGCAGGATTCAAACAGCGCAAAATAAAGCTACTACAACTAGGCTAATGGTTCAAAAAGGAAGTTTACATATGAACGGTTTCAGTGTTCGTTTTTTTCCATTTTTGTTTTCTTCCATCATGGAATTAAACTTGACTATAAGTGACAACGAACTTCTATTTTGCTTGTAGATTACACAATTATTTCCCTTAAATGTCAGATTCGCTCATTCTGTATCTAATTGTTTTTCAAGCAATGGTTATGGAGGGGTTCGTCCTGTCATTCTGATTTTGTTACGTCCGAAAGACATAAACCATTTGCATATTGTTTGGTCTATCTAGAATATATTTATGCGAAACATAGCTATTGCGCTATTTTGGAACAGCGATGGCCAGAAACAGAATGTGAATGTGCGCAGTAGGATCAGGGCCTTTTCTTTTCATCGATATATTCTGTAGTAGCTATTGATTCTGTCAGCGGGCAACGAAGATCAGACTGTGTATATGCGCATTCTGATCTGGGCATATGCTATAAGGGCGTTTTCATTCTGTTACTCGTAATTTTCTGTATAAAATGTCAGTGCCCTCATGAAAATGGGTCATAAAGCACCTTAGCCCATCTGCGAGCGAAAAGGCGCAAATGCGTTCCGCAGTCACATAAGGGTCTGGCATTGGTCAGATTAACCTTTACCTTCTCTGGGGCAATTCAGCAGACGACATCTGCTGAATGTTTTATCCAGCGTGCTAAGCGTTAATGGACTGGATGACGTAATTTACCCTGAATATCCGTACACCTTAACTTCTTACCATACTTAACCTAACTTTGGAAATTTTACTGTTTGTTGATGTGTCAAATAATGCTTAACTGTTGGCAAACAGTTTAGAACCTGATCAGACGCCGCATTCTGCGGCGTCTGATCAGGGTCTACACTGCTCAGGCCGAATACTGGGGCAAAGACAGTATTATTTCATCTTTATTAGATGAAAGCATGAAGTGCCCTAAGTTTCTATAAAAAATAACAAAAACGACATTCAAGTTGTGGTCAACTTCATTTGCTACATAGATTTTGAAACGCCATCCAATCAGATTCTCCGTGCTTGAAGTTATTTGTGTAATCTTACCTGACGATGTACGGGGACTGGCTCAGTTTTTCGTCTCTTTTACAAGGGAAACAACTTTTGTGATGTCCTTTACTTCCCGTTGGTTTTTATGTACTCAAGCTGTTTTTCAAAAGACGTCTACTTTGAAAGAATTTACTGCCTCTCTCCTGAAGGAAATTCTTTCTTTTCAGAGTAGGACCTTTTATTGAAGAGAAGCAAAACTATTTTGACGGAATTGTCTCCCAAAAAGGTGTATTAACCCTTAAAGCGCTAATCACAACTATTGTCTTCTGCTTTGTCATCTGCTTGTGATTTTAAAAGTCATTTTTGCAAACAGTGTGGACCCAGAGGAGCAGTCTGATCTGGGTTCACACTGTTTGCCTATATGCAAAATGTAAGTTTGAAAAGTACGCAAGAAGATACAGCAGACGACATAAGCAGACGACATTTTCAGATACAGATTTTCTTGGCGCTTTAAGGGTTAATACTTCCAAACTTATATAGAGCAAAACTATTTTTGACAGAATTGTCTCCCAAAAAGGTGTATTAATGTTTCCAAACTTATAATTGAAGCCCTTTTCCTTTGAACTAGAAAAGGTCTGACTGATGGTTTATGGCATACTTACCGCTCGCTTCAACGAAATGAAAATGATTGATAACCACGAAGAAATCGGGTGATTTGTCTTAGACAATTTTATGCAGAGCTTGCATTTGTCAATTTCAAATAATTAGTTCAAAGACGAAGTTAAAGTGTTTGTTTCCCTGGTGTATATTAAAGTTATTTTGAAATATAATTTCAAAATTCTGCATTGTTAAGGGACTGAATGACATTTGCTGCAGGCGAATTTGAATTTTAACCTTTAACAATCATCTGAGCAAAAACAGCAGACGACAAATTGATTTTTGTTTTCTTATTTTTTGGGGGGTTTTGACATTTCATGCAAATTTTCTCCTCGAGGTAAAATCATTCTTAGAGGAAAGTATACACTGAGTGTTGGAGCAAAATTCTTACCCTTCAGGATAGCCTTTATATTTGAAACGTTTCAAATACATTGGACTCTCATTATCTCGACTTCACTTATCTCGAATAACCAATTATCTCGAAGTAAAAATCTGGTCCCTGTTTTAACATGGAAATCTAACAACAGGTAATAAAATATCGTGGAAAAGAGGAGAAATAGCCCCTAAGGAGCAATTTCTCCTCTATTCCACAATATTTGCAGTACATCTCTAACTTCATCTATCTATCTTTTTTTAACTTGACGACTTCCATCACGAAAACATACCTATATATTTTTTTTGACCCTGTTAAACCCCACTTTTATAGAGTAAAACTGGGGTTACAGGGGTATACATTATTTTTCTTATTTCTGCTCAAAAACATAGATTGTGGGTACTCGTTGGAACCGCCTCAGCGAGGCGGTTCTAACGAGTACCCACAATCTATGGTTTTAGCAGAAATATGAAAAATATCAGAATTTGTATCTGAAAACGTTCAGTTTTTGGTGGTGAACTTTTCAATATATTTGAATAGGCGTGTTTTCATAATGATATTTTTTTTCTTCAGGTTTGTTGCTGAACAGCTAAAACGAGGAGACCCTGTAATTCCTGAGAATTATGATTGTGTTTCGATCTATTTCTCCGACATTGTAGGATTTACGGCACTGTCAGCCGAAAGCACGCCATTAGAGGTATTTTAACTTTTACCGCTCTCTAGGATAAATCAGCAGACGACAAATATTGATGACAATTTTCTTAATTTTCCCAGAAAACAAGATCTGACATATTATGCAAATTGTCTTCAATTGTCATCTGCTGAAATTTTAACCCAGAGTGCTAAGCGTTAAACTTTCTTCATTGCTTCTGTAATTATAACTTGCTCCTGTCATATATAAACATTAAATCTATGCAAATGTTGCTTTTTTAGAAGCTTTATCGACGTTTTCTAAAGAATTTCTTTTAAAAGTTAATACATTTGCTTCTTTTGTTACAACAAACACTGACTAAAATTACCATATGAGCCGGGCCACAGCATTTTCTACAAAATAGCATGTGCGCCCAGAAAGACTCAGATTAGCTGCTCAACTGTGTCGTTGCAGAGTCTTTGCACGGCACTATATCTGTTACCAAGGATCCAAAGCGACTTCAGGCGGACAACAAAGACTGTGGTTAGCCTGGGTGAAAGCTTCGCTGAGTGCACATGCAATCTTGTAGGAAATGCTAGGCCCCTGCTCATATTTACATTAAATATTGGGACATCTTAACCCTAGTCCTGCTGAACCAGATAAGTACTACCTTTGCAAACAGTGTAGATCCAGATCAGTTGGCTTCTGAAGAAGCCAACTGATCAGGATCTGCACAGTTTGCCATAAACTATGTGTATTTATATCAACAATCTGGATCAAATAATCCGATTGGCTGAAAATTAGAAATGAGCGTGGCATTTTTATCTATTCAGCGGGACAAAGTTTAACTCATTATCGTACTTCTAAATTTAAAAAAAAGCATTTGACTAACTGTTGATGTGTCTAAAATCTTACGAGTGTGTGGCAAATAGCATAACCCTTGATCAGATGCCGCGTTCTGCAGTGTCTGATCTATAGTTTATAGGCAATTTATTGCTTTTACATGCTTGGAGTAAAAGCAATAAATTGCCTATAAACTATGATAAAACAACTTCTATGACTATTGGCAGTAGACAAAGATTACATAATAATCAATCATTAGAAATAAATATAGCTAATAATCCTATTGTCAGCGTAAACAAACAAAAGCTTCTTGGAGTAGTCATTGATGAACATCTGCTTTGGACTCCTCATATAGACTATCTTTGCTCCACAATTTCCTCTAGAATTTCTCTTTTGAAACACATTGCAAACTATGTGCCAATAAAGGTTCAAAAAATGTACTATCAAGGTTACATCCTACCACTCCTCGATTATGGTTCAAACACTTGGGGTACGACGTATAAAGTAAATATAGATAGACTCAACAAATTACAAAAACGCGCAGCACGTATCATCTTAAAGGCCGATTATACCAAGCCATCTACAGTGATGTTCAAAGAGTTAGACTGGATGTCTGTTAGCAGTCGATGTAATTACAATAAAGCCGTATTAACTTACAAAGCTTTAAACCAACTTACACCACCATATATATCAGATCTACTCAAGCCCGTTTCACAAACCTGTACACGTCAGTTAAGATCTTCTGAAAACGGCTCAGTGGCTGTGCCCAGGTCAAGAACGACGCTCTATGACAAATCATTCACATGTTCAGCGTCAAAACTATGGAACACTTTACCATGTGCCATTAAATCAGCTCCGTCCCTAAGTTCTTTTAAAAAGTGTGTAAAAGAATATCTTAGCTAGTGTTAGTTATAGTCTTTAAATGTCAAGACCGTCCCAATTTTAATTATAAAACTTTGAATGAGTTGACCGTAGTTTTATAGCGCAGGCTATTATTAGCGTAAACATGATTTTATCAACTTTTAATTCTGCTAGATGTCCGAATTTTATGCACCCCCTAAATTATGTGCAATATTATGTTTGATAACAAGTGCGACAGTAATTGCACATCTTAATCATCACTGCAAATGGTATTTATATGCTTTTAAAGTAGCTTCGAAATGTTCTTAATAATGTCCTAATGTTCTTACAATTCTTGATGCAATTATACCATTTGATCTCTTAATTTTAGATAAAACTGCATTTTTTAGAATGTATGTGTGACGATTGTGTATATATGTGTATATTATATTTTTGCTCTTTTCAATAACATGTGTTTTTAGAGAATTTAGTATGTTAGTAGAGGGCCACGTGGTAGAATGGCTAATTTTAGCTAAATGTGTCACCCTCTTAAAATATTGTGTAAATAAAATAAAAAAAAATAAATAAATATCTACACTGCTTGCCAAGGCCTGTCTGTCCCAATATTTAGTGTTAATACGGTAACCAAAATGGACTAAAGTGAGTTTTATGTTTTTTCATTGTTTTTTTTTTTTTTTTTAATGTTTTTTTTTTTTTTTTTTTTTTGTTTTTGTTTTGTTTTTTTTTTTTTTGTGGGGTGGGGGATACAAAACAGCACATACCCGTTCTCTTTCTAAAAACTGAGTTTGATCAACTATTACCCTTTACCATTGCTATATTACCTAGTTGGTTACGGTCGATCAACGTGCTACTGTACCAAGTTGAGGTACAACAAATTATATCTCTCTTCTATGGCGGCAGAATATGCTTAACCAGCATTTTCAGATAAGCGATATTACGGTTCACGTTTTATGATGTAATTGTTTCAAAATTGTCATATTTGCTGTTTAATACGTCTAGAAAAGTATTAGTATAATCACATAAATGCATCTCATTTACAAGAATATTATTCTGCACTGTGTAATAAAGCTGTATTACTCTGTACGGAAGTGTACTATTATGGTAATATTCTCTGTTACATTATCAGAAATATATATTATACCGTTATACCTTTCTTTGGCTGGAAAAGGGATTCGTATTTTAATCATTATCGCTCTGTGGACAAATTCAGCAGACAACAATTTAACGATATTTTTCTTATTTTTATTTTTCAGAAAATAGGATTTGACATTTCATACAAATTGTCTCCTGGGGTAACAATTTGCCTGAAATGTCAAATTCTGTTTTCTTGAAAAAAAATAAGAAAAAATATTTCAGTATGTCGTCTTCTGAATTTTCCCAGAATGATAAGCATTCTGAGAAAACATTAATTACAGTGCTTTGTAAATGGTATGGATGAGGATTATATGTTAGGGTACACGTCAGTGCTTGACCCCATTACCCGATGAAAACACTATTAACCCTTGTCTGCTGAATAAATTAAGAAGCCACACCTATTTCCAATTTTCAGCCAATCAAATTACTTGATCAAAGTTGTTGATATAGATTCATATACTTAATGGCAAACAGTGCAGATCCAGATCAGTTGGCTTCTTCAGAAGCCAACTGATCTGGATCTACACTGTTTGCAAAGACAGGATTCATCTGGGTTCAGCAGGACAAGGGTTAAATTGCTGACTAATCGCCTTCATTATTCGGAAAGTAACGCATGAGAAAATGTTGCAGATTAGCGTGTACCCTGTCAGATCAGCGTCTGCAGAGTTTGCCATTCCGGCTGCTATGGCAGTAGTTTTACACTACATCACCTGATAGTGGAGTCAACCCTTTTACAATTTACCGTATTTACCATAACTATTGTGAAACCGAAATTCCTTCCCACGATTATGTAAATTAGAACGTCCATTTAACTAACTGTTAAAACTGTTGGATGAATGTCAAACAGTGTAGACCCGGATCTAACTCCGCGTTGTGTGACGTCTAATATAGATCTTCACTATTTGCTCCAAGCCTTTCTATCCCTTAATTTGAGTAAATACGGTAATTTGACTGGTTGAAGCGGGCAGGTATTTTTTTTTATATTCGCACACATTGCTCAGTGTTTATCGTTTATTATTTCACTCATAATTCTTCATCCAACAGGTTGTGTGCATGCTCAATGATTTGTACACATGCTTCGACGCCATAGTGGAAAACTATGATGTCTACAAGATTGAAACGATTGGCGATGCATACATGGTTGTCTCGGGACTTCCGGTCAGAAATGACAATTTGCATGCTGGGGAAATAGCCTCGATGTCGCTCCATCTGCTGGAACAAATCAAATCGTTCAAAATTCGGCATCGACCTAATGACACAATGAAGTTGCGTATAGGATTGCACTCAGGTATGTATGTAAGAAACTGATTTATGAGCTGGGGCAAAAAATTTCCTACAAGATTGCATGTGCGCCTAGCGAAGACTCAGATCAGCCTGTGCAACCGCAAAATATGATAAGTCTTTGCAGGGCACTCTGTGGGCAGCCAAAGCTCAAAAGCGTTGTCAGGCGGCAGCAAAAGCTGTATCAGACTGCGGATGCGCAGGCTGATCTGAGTCTTCGCTGGGCGCATATGCAATCTTGTAGGAACTGCTGTGCCCCGTCTCGTATTTGAGCCTTCCGTTAAGGACTTATGTGCGTGCACACATACACAAATCAAACATGCAATCAAATGCCTCAATGATGAACGCCGATTCCATTGAAAAACAAGCGCGGAAATATACCAAAATCAAGACGCGTTTTTTAGGGGAGTAACGTGCTAACAGAATGGTTAAGACACATCACGAAAACATGCCTATATAATTTTGACCCCCTTAAACCCCACTTTTATATAGTAAAACTGGGGTTTACGGGGGTATACATTATTTTTCCTATTTCTGCTTAAAACCATAGATTGTGGTACTCGTTAGAACCGCCTCGCCGAGGCGGTTCTAACGAGTACCCACAATCTATGTTTTGAGCAGAAATATGAAAAATATCAGTTTTTACCCGAAAATTTTCTATTTTTTGAGGTAAAATTTTCTACATATTTGAATAGGCGTGTTTTCGTAATGATATATGCAGATATGCCGTTTATGTGTTCACTTTATTGTGTTATCATTTATTATGCCCCGAACTTCAGAAGTCTCTCTCACGTGAAAATCAGGCTGACATTATTGAGGCTTTCAAATCAACTTCAAGATACCTTTGTGATTTATTAAATATTGACAATATTTACTTTGACCAAATGGTGGACCGGATATACCCTACAGAACTCCAATTAAATAGAGCAAATTCTTCCGATACCGAGGCACCTTTTTTGGATTTGAATCTATGTATATCTAATGGTACAGTTTCCACCAAAATTTATGATAAACGGGACGATTATGATTTTGATATAGTCAATTTCCCTTTTCTGGATGGCGATGTCCCCGGCGTACCTTATATGGGGTATACATATCTCAACTTATTAGATTCGCCAGAGCCTCTTCAAATCTTAATGACTTTAACTACCATAATAAAGCCCTTACTGCCAAACGTCTTAGGCAGGGTTATCGTTATTTTAAACTTCGTAAGGCGTTTTCGAAACTTTATCGCAGATACAGTGCCTTGTTAGAAAAATATAGCGTCAGCCTGAAAACACTTCTGCGACAAGGTATATCGGAACCAGAATTATACGGTGACTTAGTGTACAAATTTAGAAAAAATGTAGGTAAATCTAACTTTTCGATGCAATTCAGAAAACTTATTAATCGTTATAAAAGAATTGGCTATAGCCTGGATATTATGCGGCAGACTGAATGCCTAGTTGTCAACCCAGTTGATGGCTATGCTTCACTCTTTAATTGCACGACGGCGGTTCGGGCCTCAGACTCAATGACGGCCTCTTCGTAAAACTTTAACCAGTGGGTTGGGGCTTGACGATATGTCTTTGGCTTGGCCCGCCGTGGTTCAACTATTGGTTTCATTTACTCTGGCATACAGTAGAATTAGCCATGAGTACTCGTCTTTGTTTATTATAGTGATTAATTTGATTTTTATGTTTTCGCTTTGATGCATTGACTGAGTTGGGAGCCTTTATGCGAACCGAATTTTTATGTGTTTCTGTATTAAGAGTAGCATCGGGACCCAGGGTGAAGTTAGCTAGCTGTAAAACTGCTTTAAACCCCCCGGTGGTTTACTCTACTGACCGTTCTAAAGCGGTGGTCCCGGTGTTAGTCTTACTCTTTGTTGCTTTGTGGTTTATTCTACGAGGCGATTTGTTGTATGTCTTTCCGTGTGTCATTTTGTTCTTGAGTTTTTCAGTTCTTTAGTATTGCGATTACCTCGATTGGGGAAGAGAGAGCTAATCTTTTCGTACGTTTGTTCGATTTGTGCTTGTTTGGATTTGTCGGTTTCCTCTTCCTCTTGGGGTCTGGGAAGGGCTGCGGTTTGTGATTGTGGCACTCCCTGGACTTTTCTCTTACCTTGTTTTGGTTGGACATATTGCGTTGGGCTTGTTCGTCCGTCCGTTAGTCACACATTTTTGTGCATAGCATAATTTTTGAACTGCCCATGCTAGGTTTTGAAATTTTATAAATTGATTCCTCATGAAAAAATTGTTGACCGGTTTTGATTTTTTTTCTTATCAGGTTTATGCCCCTTTAGTTATACCCCTTTGAAGGAAAAACAAATGTAATGAAATCTTGTTAGCAAGATATTTAAAAAACTATTCGAGCTATGATATTGAAACTTAATATATATAGATAGGTGATGATAAGTGATTGACCTGATGAGCTTTAAAAAAAAAAAAAAAAAAACAGATTTTTTTTCTCCTGAGGTAAGGCCCTTTGAAAATTTCGGCAGTTATGTAAGCAAGACATCTCGAAAACTATTTAAGCTATTGCCTTGAAACTGGAAAGGCTGGTAGTGAATAATGAGTAGATGACCTGATTAATTTCTCTTTTTTTCTTGAATTATGGTCTTCTGTAAATTTTGTAAATATCGCAAAAAAACTATTGAAGCTATTGCCTTGAAACTGGACACGCTAATAACAGATGATAAGTAGGTGATCTCATTAACTTGAATTCTGAAGTATTTCTCTTGAGTTATGAAGTTTTGAAAATTTGAGCAGTTTAATCTTGTAAGCAAGATATCTCGAAAATGTGCATAGGATAATTTTTCAACCGTGTATGCTAGGTTTTTGAAACTTCATATATGGATTCCTCATGAAAAAAAATAGTTTACCGTATTTCATTTTTTATCAGGGTTATGACCCTTTTCTGAGTTATGCCTCTTTAAAAGATTATAATGAAATTTTGTAAGCAAGAGTAGATGACCTGATTATCTTTTGAAAAGAATCCGAAATTTTTCCTGAGTTATGACCCTTTGAAAATTGTGGTATTTTAACCTTGTAAGCAAGATCAGTCGAAATCAGTTTAAGCTATTGCCTTGAAACTTGACAGGCTAATAAGGAATGGTGAGCATATGACTTGATTAAAGGCTCCATATTACGAAAAATAGACATTACTTTATTATCCAAGAAAGGTTTAATAAATTAAAATATGGTATTACTACATCATAAAATGTGGCATCTGATTGCCTGTAAAATTTCAGTTAGTCTCTCGTACTTGAAATGAAATGATTTTATATCGTATCTCTGAATTAATGTTGCCAACATTAATCCAGAGATACGATAAAAAAATCATTTCATTTTTCATCAAGTTCAAAAATGAGAGACAAACTGAAATTTTACAGGCTGCCAGATGCCACATTTTATGATCGTATTAATACTATTTATTGAAACTTTCTTGGATAAAACATGTCTATTTTTGAGGAATATGGAGCCTTTAACTTCTTGAAAACACCATTTTTTTTCTTTGAAAGCTTTTGCATTTTAACCTTGTAAGCAAGATATCTAAGCACTCTATTGAAGCTATTGCCTTGAAACTTGATAGGCTGATAGGTGATCATGAGCAGATGACCTGATTAAGTTTTGAAAAACAAAAATCTGAAAATTGTTTTTTGAGTTGAGGAACTTTTGAAATTTCATGCCTAAGCTATTGTCTTGAAACTTGACAGGCTGATACAGGATGATGAGTAGATGACCTGATTAACTTCTCCAAAAAAAACTTTTTTTTTTTTTTACTTATGACCCTTTGAAAATTTTGGCATTTAACATTGTAAGCAATATATCTGAACAATTATTTAGGCTATTGCCTTGAAACTTGACAGGCTGATAAGGGATGATGAGTTGATGACCTGATTAACTTCTTAAAAAATTCAGAATTTTTTCTTGAGTTATGTCCCTTTGAAAACTTCCGCATTTTAACCTTGCAAGCAAGATATCTAAAACACTATTGAGGACAAACAGTGTTAGGGTCAAGAAGTTGTGAGCGTAGTGTTTCATAAACACCAGCTCTAGATCCATTTAAGGTGAGTGACTGCTCTTTCAGGACAGACAAAATGCTTTTTACCTCCCTTCTGAAAAGGGGTATACGCTAAAGAAACACTTTGCTCTCAATGGAGGGGGGAGGGTTGAGGTCGCGGGGGGGGGGGGGGGGCGGTGGCGGGGTAACTTGGGGATTATTGTGGTACAGATGTGCGAGTCAGTATTTCGAAACCTAGCCAATTCATATATCTGGCTTTTGAAAACACGGACCCATTCATATACAAGATCGTCTGAAATGCTGACCCATTCATATCCTGGCCTTTGATTCTTGTACCCATTTATTGCTGGTAGTTAGACAAATAATGCAGTCAATTTATTGAATACCAGAAAACAAGCAGCCTCGAAAATCTCTGAACGAAAAATATGTGCATATACCGGGATCTCAGAAAAGTGTGTGGCCTTTCATATGCCAATCAAGAAAAATCGGGTCAGTCATATACTTTTTGTTGAGAAAAGGGGGCTTATCATTACCTAGCAGCGCTGAAAAAGGCGGCACGCACATCCGTACTATGCAATATATAGGAAATTTCCCGAATCAAGGGAGAGGTGGTGTGGGGTAAGGGGGTTGGGGAATACCTTCTTGTTTGGAGTAGACCCTTTTCAGTAGGGGATTAAAATGCAGTAAAACAAATAGGAAAGTCTCTTAAGTTGTCTCCATTGGAACTGGCAGAAAATCTACCCATTAAAGACTGCATAGACTTTCCCACACTATATATTGGAAGCGTCCAATTTCAATTTTAGGGAAGGAGGCCATGAGATTTACCTATTCCTAGAGAAAAATGGCTCAGCCATTGCAAACAGTGGTCACCACTGTTTGCCAAGTACCACTTTACCCTTTTACCGGTCTCCCGACTACAATGGGTTTAATCTACTACGAAATCGGTGGTCAAGTTTAATTTTGTAATCATACGAGGGATGTTCGAAATGAATTGCTTATTTCTATCTGGAGACTTCAAATTTCAAGTTAGCCCAAAAGTACTCATTTCATGCCCTCGAAGTACTCCCCGTGGCTAGAAATGCAAAGTTTCAGCCGAATAGGAATACGGGGGGTGAGGCAAAACAGTTATTTTTTCTTTCTTCAAAAACGCCGTAACTATTGCGGAGGTATGAGCTGGGGCATTGTCATGTAGAAGACGGACATGTTTAAAACCAGTGGCAGGGCGTCGTTTCTGATAATACTTTTTCAGTTTCTTCAGTCCTACGTCTTTGTAGTACTTTCCGGTGATGCTTTTGCTTTTTTTCACAGGCACTTTTATTGCGACTCCTTCACCAGAGAAGAAGATTGCATACAAAACCTTCTTTGTACTCAAAGAACGTTTGGTAATTATTGGGTGTTTGCTGTGTTTAGTGGCCCAGATCATATTGCTAACCTTTCTGACGGGCTCAAAATAATGGACCCAGGTTTCATCACCTGTGACGACATTGGCAAACTGCTTTTTGTCATATTTTGGAAACATTTGAAGCAGCTTTTTGGCCACTTTAACCCGTTGCCTCTTTTGCTCGTCAGTCAACAGATGTGGCACCCATCTAGCAGAAATCTTTCTGATTTTCAAATGCTTCTTCAAAATAAGGTGAACCGTTGATAGTGATATGCTTACATTTGGTGCAATATCACGAACTGTAAATTTGGCATCTCTTTCAATGATTTCCTTTATTTTGGAAACGATTTCTTTACGAGATGCAGATTTTGACCTACCTGATTTCGATGCATTTTTTATGGACTCTACACCAGACTCAAATTTCTTTTTCCACCGCCGAACTGTGTCATAAGACACACAAGAAGGTCCAAAAGCAGTAGAAATTTCAGTCATCAGCTTCTTCAAAGAACAACCAAGTTTTGAGCGAGCTTTGATGTAAGCCCGTATTTCATCTTTTTTGTCGACGCTTCTACCAACCATTTTTACTGCAATGGTCAATGACTGCGTGTATTCAAATGGCAAATTTTATGTCTTACACTTAGTCTTACATGTACATTTATACACCATTGTGTAGATATTGAATAGCCCTATACAGGTATGTATTGGTTTTTATCGTGCCCCACCTGGATATCGAGCTAGAGGACAATAAGCAATTCATTTCGAACATCCCTCGTATATACAGAGTAAGGTTTGTGTCTCATTTCACTTCTGTAACGTATCAAATCATGTGTATCAAATCTGATTGTGCCAGTTGCGACTCTATGTATAAACAGATGAATGTTTCCTGACAATGACGTAGCCTCTGAGGACATAGCTTGCGATTCCTATGATTTATAATGCAATTTTATTATTCCCGTGTAATATAATGGTCAGTAAGTGTTCGTCGATTGATACTGTTGTAAGCATGCCATTATCTTGTTAAATCATACGTTAATTTTGATAGCACAGCATATCACTCGAAGATTGATCGGTCTATTTAGCTTTTCTGGGTGAATAATTCATTGAGAGCGCTTCAGATAAGAAGACTGTAGCGAAGTTCCAGATGACGTTGTAAATCTTTGTCTCACAACTCATCAAAAATCCTGCATACATACAGTCGACTCTCGTTATCTCGATGCCCAAAGGACACTCTGAAATACTTCGATATCCGTACATCGAGATATCAGATTTGCAGAATTAAGGAAAAAATAAATGGAACAAACACATTTCACAAAATGAAAATGTGATTTGATTCATGAAGTTAGAGATATATTGAAAATTTTGTGGAAAAGAGGAGCAATTTCTCCTCTTTTCCACAATATTTTATTCATTTTACATATTGTCGCACCTGATGACCTTTGACCTCATTTATTGACCTTAATAATGATCTTTCGTTTGGGCAACAGGCAGAAACTGAAAGAGGGCATGTCCCTTGGTTACTTAAGCATTGTTGCCTTTCATGAAGATATGAAAAGGAGACATACTTAATCGATGTGGCCTTTTTTGTCAGTAAACGTTCAAAAATACATTTATGTACTGTAGAACATTTATATAGTGAACAACAACATCAATTAATGCATAATATGGAGTATTGTCACTTGTCACAAATGCAGACAGCGGGCGCCCAGATCAGCATGCACACTCGTTCATAAGAACCGCTTACAGATTCAGTTAACACTGTAGAATATATTGAAGGACAATGATGCTCGACCGGAGTGCAGACAAGCATATATGTACCTTTGCTGTTTGCATGTGACATAAGGCTCTATTTTCATTTTACGCTTCAAGAATATTTATGAAACGCACCATCGCCATATTTATTCTGTAGCATAATTGTATTATCATTAATGAAAGGTTCATTTCTGTCTTAAGGTCCGTGTGTTGCTGGAGTTGTTGGGTTAAAGATGCCTCGTTATACACTCTTCGGCGACACGGTCAATACTGCAAGTAGAATGGAGACGACAGGCGTCCGTAAGTAGCTTTAGTAGTATTAAAGAAATGAGCTTTTTTTGTTGTGGATTTTAACAATGTGTAAACTCCAGTGAATCACTCACAGATCAAATAAAGATTTAAGCGTTGTTCGGTTTGTGAGTGATTCGGCGGTGTTCAGTTTTTCATAATTCCAGCTTGATCATGTGTAGATTGCAAACAATAGTAAAATTGTTTATTTTATACATCTATGCAAAAATTAGTTCCAAGATTCATTAAGAAAACACGCCTATTCAAATATATAGAAAATTTAACCTCCAAAAACTGAAAATTTTCAGATAAAAACCTCTGATATTTTTCATATTTTTGTTCAAAACATAGATTGTGGGTACTCATTAGAAGGCGGTTCTCACGAGTACCGACAGTATGTTTTTGAGCAGAAATAAGAAAAATAATATATATCCCTGTAAACCCCAGTTTAACTACATAAAAGTGGGGTTTAAGGGGCTCAAAATTATATAGGCATGCTATGTGGATTAGTCGAAGTTTGAATGTACATTATAAATGTACTCTCGGCCAGTCCGACTGCGTTAAATTAGTACAAGCCTGTTGAGTAAGAATCATATTCAAGATATAACCAAGTGGGCACCAACGTTGAAGTAACGTCTTATCTACGTTGAAGCAATGTCCTAATGTCGATGACGTAGTAGCGATGGCCATACTGTGTGTGAAGGCAACTGGATACACTTGGTAGATTTTTCGCTATTTTGTATTTTTGTGACTTTTATAAATGGAGCTACTCTAAGAGCAAAGAAGTGCTCCCTTTGATTGTTCATTATCGCCTCATGTTAATCTTAAAGCCATAAGCAAACTTGAAGAGACGATATTCTCATTACGAAATCATGCCTATTACGAAATCATGCCTATTCAAATATGTTGAAAATTTTACAAGCAAAAAAGGAAAATTTTCAGATAAAAAATTCTGATATTTTTCACATTTCTGCTTAAAACATAGATTGTGGGTACTCGTTAGAACCGCCTCGGCGAGGCGATTCCATTGAGTACCACAATCTATGTTTTGTAAACCCCAGTATTACTATATAAAAGTGGGGTTTAAGGGGGTCAAAATTATATAGGCATGTTTTCGTGATGTGTTTTTGTTTTGTTTTTTTTTGTCTGTTTTGTATGTTTATTATAATTTTTTACTGAGAGTCATGTGTACAAATAGACATGTCCAAATACAAAGTTTGAAGCGCCCACCTCAGAAACTCAGGGGTGAAAAAGTTAAGTGTTTATAGTATGTTAAACTTTCCGCGATCTGCGGCGTCAGACAAGTTACAGTGACATAAAACTAAAGAATTTCATTAGTATTGACAAGCAACAACGTCATATTGTGCATTCTGTATTTTCCACAACCAGTATGCACTAAACCTACTGTGTACAAGTTGTTAATTCTTAGCACTCTAGGTAAGATTTTCAACAGATGACATATTGAAATATTTTTCTTATTTTCCCCAAAAAACAGGTTTTGACATTTCATGTAAATTGTCTCCAATTCGCATGAAATACCAAAGTCTGTTTTCTAGGAACAATAAGAAAAAATATCATCAATTTGTCAGCGTGGTAATGGTTACAACATTTATCAAATTACATCATGTTTAAGTGTGCAATGTAAAACCCATGGGCGGGTTTAGGATTGAACTATATATGTTAAAAGTGAAATACGACCAGCCATTACATAGTCCCAATGATTTCTGTTATTGTTGTCAAAATCAAGGGCATCGCTATTCTCTAAATTGTGGATAAACCATTTTATGAACCTAAAAATAGAGTCTGACAGACAGACTGATGAAAACTGTGTTGATCCTGATCAGATGCCGCAGAACGGGGCGTCAGATGAGACTCTTATCATTTGCGACTCATCAAGCAGTTTTGAGACACGTCATGAATTTCCTTCGGGCACATGTCCTTTTTATAGAAGTACTTTATGACTGCTCTAACTTCAACTTTGTCCATTTTCTCAGTTTTATACACCATTCTCCTGTTTGCAGCGAATTCTTACTGAAATTAATAGTTTTTTAAAGTTTATTCCTTCTACCAAAGATGATGAGTAAGAAAACAATATCAACTGATTTAGGTTTCATTTCAATCAATTCATTCTATGTATACTTGGGGAAAAAAGAAACGCAAGTTCAAATTTTTAAATACTGAAAGTTTATTTGTGAACAAACTGATCTAGTTTTCTGTATTTGGTGACATTAGTGTACTTCCGCGTGTATGGATCACACGAAATCACTGAAGCGTGAACACAGGCTACACAATTTCGTTATATCCGTGCTGCACTAGTGTCGTGTGGTAGAGACTTTAACACATTACCAAATCGAACTTTCGTTCCATTCGTATCGGTGGCACAAAACGTTTGTTGTTTGAGTTTGCTGAGAGAAATGGTACGCTTATCGCAACTGGATAGGGGTAGAGCTATTGCTCTAATTTTGCAGGGACGAGTCGACGATATCGCGCTTAGTTCAGCGTCTTAGAGCTACCGGTAGGTTAACTGACCGTCCTAGGAGCGGACGTCCGCGCGTTATGACGCAACATCAAGATAGACGTATACGTCTTGTATACCTTCGTAACAGGTTAAGGACGGCGACAGAGACCGCAAGAGAAGTTATCGGAACACATGGCCGTCGTGTGTGTCCAAGGACAGTCAGAAATCGCTTGCGAGAGTTCGATTTACGTCCACGTAGTTACGTTGGCCCGAACCTTACGCCCAGGCGACGTCAACGCCGCATGCAATGGCTGCGTGCCCATGCACCAAATCGGTTTCGACTGGCTGACTGGCGGCGTGTAATGTTCAGCGATGAGTCGCGATTTTCGTTTCAGCGGTCAGATAGGCGACAACGAGTGTATCGACGTCTTGGTGAGCGATATTCTGACGCTTGCGTACGAGAAGTCGACAGATTTGGGGGAGGGGGGTCCGTAATGGTTTGGGGTGGGATTTCTCATGAGTTGAAAACGCCCCTAGTGGTTATTCAGGGTACTCTTACAGCCGTACGCTATCGGGATCAGGTGCTTATGCCTCACGTCCTCCTGCTTGTCAATGCTGATAATCTCACGTTTCAGTATGACAACGCGAGACCGCATGTTGCCAGGGTTTGTCGCGACTTCCTCAACCAGAATAATGTCCAAGTACTCGATTGGCCCCCATACAGTCCAGATTTAAACCCAATCGAGCACCTTTGGGATGCGTTGGACAGGAGGGTCAGGAAGCGCGTCAACGTACCGAACAACGTCGCACAGCTCCAGCTAGCTCTTATTCAAGAGTGGAATAATATCCCTCAAAGGATCATTGACAACTTAGTCGGGTCTATGGTTAGAAGAGTGAGAGCCGCGACAGCAGCCCGTGGTGGACACACGCGCTATTGATACCCATTGTTGAATAACGTTGTGTGTCTGTGTTTAACGCTATTTATTGCAAACGTCGTCTGCTATACGACACTAAACCAATAGCATTTAATAGAAAATGAAATAAAGAATTAAAAAAATTAAACAATCAAATGAAATCCACAATTTTCTTTAAAAATACAACCCCAGAATTAATACTTGCGTTTCTTTTTTCCGCTAGTATATATTGGGCCAAGAACTTCTTGATCGTACCACCTATCTTTTTGACTTTCTGTTTCTTTTCCTACAAAAGAAGGTCCTTGTAAAAAGGAGACTACTCTAAAAGGAAAGCATTTGCTCCCCTTGGGAAGTGAGCAAATTCTTTTCTAATTTGCTCCCCCTTGGAAACAAATTCTTTCATTTTAGACTGGACCCCTTTTTAGAAGGGAGGTAAACGATTCTTACTTTCCTTTTAGAGAAGACCCCTTTTTCAGAAGGGAGGTAAACGATTTTGATAGATATGCCTATCTTGAAAGTGTACTCATTCCCTTAAGTAGCATAATATTACTATTTCAGCGTTAAAGATCCACTGTAGCTCAGCAATAACAGCATTATTAAGAAAACTGGGTGGCTACCAGCTTGTGGAGAGAGGATACATCAACGCAAAGGTACTATCAGTCAAAACACAACACAAAAGTATTATATTCTTTCTTACAGTCGAACTAAGATAGCTCGAACACCGATGGCTCGTTTACCATGGCTAATTCGAACTCGTTTTTGAGTCCCTACGAAATTCTTCCGATAGCTCAAGAAAACAAATATTTAAGGAAATTTTCTTATTTTATCGTGAAATTGTATGTTGTGTGTACTCATTAGTACACTCAACATACAATCACTGTGTAGAAAATCGAAAACAAATCTCTAAATTATCGCTATTTGCTTCCTGAACTGGTGCCATTTTTAACCCTCAGTGGCTCGAATAACCCATGTCTCGAACGAATTTCCATGGTCCCAAAGATGTTCGAGCCATTGAGGTTCAACTGTATTTTTCCAAAAATACACGTTGTTGATACTCATTAGAAGCGACCCGCCGATTTTAGACCTACACTCGTACTGACACAGTAAACATGGTCCAGAAATCTGGTTAAAGAAGAGCATTTTGTGATAATTCTTGGATTTTTTCTTATTTCTACATAAAACATATGTTTTATGGAGAACAGGAAAATATTATCCTAGAATAACCATAAAATACCTCTGCTTACCAGCTTCTCTGCGTGGTGTATATGTCATTTGCCGGTTACGATATAATTTTACACGATTTCAGCATTTCACAATTTTCAAACTCATTCACCGAATAGGTTCTTCAGGAAATACCACATTAATCCAAAGATTTTTTTCGATCATATCCAAAAAAGAATTTTACTTACTTTAACGGTTTCCGTTCTCATCGAGAACCATCATCAGACTATGACCCTGAACCCGCGACGCCATGAGACACGGACCGCCCACCATGAGACCGGCCACTAGACCACAGATGCCGCCCAGGTCGCACGCCCCCAGCCGCCCCACGATGAGCTGAGATCGACCTATTTCGAGAGGCTTCCCGACCTGCCTGTCCCCTATCGACGACACGGTCAGCCCCAGCGACATGATTCGTCACTGCACTTTTGTTAAAATATGCCTTAGACGGCAGAACGGGGCGTCTGATAGGAGGCCTCATTGCTATTCATCCGTCTGCTTTTAGACACATCAACAGATAGCAAAATTTTATGGTAAGGAAATAAGAAGCCCTTATATTAATATACAATGAAAAAAAAGGTAAGAGAAAAGTCCAGGGAGTGCCACAATCACAAACCGAAGCCCTTCCCAGACCCCAAGAGGAAGAGGAAACCGACAAATCTAAACAAGCACAAACCAAACAAATGTACGAAAAGCATTAAGATTAGCTCTCTCTTCCCCAAGCCTTGTTACAACGACAGAAATTGTTCCCCAAAAATAATGGTATCAAAATGAAGTTGCTGTTGTAAGGAATCCTTTATGAGCAGAATGATATGTTAGAGCGCCTTATTTTATTCTTATTTCCTCAAAGAACATATATATGTTTTGGATATTTGTTAGAATCGCCTCAGGCGATTCAAACAAATATCCAAAACATATGTTTCTTGAAGTTTTATATACGATGTTTTTGCATAGTTTCTAATTAACTGTCATGTCTTGAGCGGAGGTTTTATGTCAGTCAAATTATCATTATCACGAATTTTGTCATTGTATCGAGTGTCGGTATAAAAAGGATTGACTGTATATGGTCAGGAAATGAGGTTTGGTTTCCAAATGATAATATATACGGTATACGTAAACACTATAATCTGCCTTTAATCATTTTACAGGGTAAAGGTGAGATGCTGACCTACTTTCTGGAAGGGGAAGATGCCTCACAACGGACAAGAAGAATCTCACACACGAGATTTTCTCGGAAAAATTCTCCACATTCCCCGGAGTACGATCCTTCTCAAGCAATATTTGGAAAAGCAACAATTCATCCGAAATACTGGCCGAACGGCAATGTGATCTGTGAAAGACCAGATTCGTTAGAGTCATTCCCAAACTGTGATAATCAGATTATAGAATCCACACAAGGATCTCCAACAGCCTGTGATAATAAATGTGACACTAATTATGCGTATCGTGTTAGTGACAACTTGACATTAAATTTACCTGCTCCTCCAGCATTTGTGCAGTCACCCGTGTCGCTACCAGATAATCATCAATGGACTCTGTCTCCAGAGCAACATGAAGGTTCCAATAATATGCACATGGTCAAAAGTCACTCAGATAATTATGTGCATAAAAGTCATTCTGAAAACTTTGGATTAATTTCGTCTGTTGAGTCAAGCCAAGATGATCAGTATTTCAATGGAATAAATAACACCAATGACCCGCATACTAAAGTGCACATATCAAAACCCGAAAGACTCCCATTGCTCAATGAAACAAAGTTGTAGAACATGGGTGGTTACCAGCTATGTAACTTAAACTAGAATCACGTGATTTATGCGTTGGCTGCAAAGTTTACCAGATTTGTCGTTTACAGTTGATTTAAATTATTTTGAAAACCCTGCGATATTCCTGATATCAGTTTGCGAATCTCTACGCCCGTATTTATGGGGTTTTTTTTCTGTTTGTTTTTGACAAAGACATTTGTTCCTCAGCTCCCCTTCTTTTGGCAGGAAGGCTAGCTTCGTGATTGTGGCGTTTCCTGGCTCTCATCCCATATTTTGGTATTATTAAGTTAACATTGGCATTATTTAAGTTAACATTTGAATGACGCAAAAATATTTGCAATAATGATATTGTTATCACATAAGTCTACTTGGTATTAAAAGCAAACTAAACTAGGCTGATGGTTGTCATTTTAATTTGTAAGCCCTCACTTACCCTGATTCCCAATTCAAATTATTGATTTTTTAAATCGTTCAACTGGAGTTGAACTTTGATAAATAAATTCACGAAATCGTTTACTTTTTTTCTTGTTGTTGTTGTTTGTGTTGCTTTTTATACCTTAATTTGGGCGGAATAGAGTCTATATTTCCTATACTAAATTGGAATTTCCCTTTAGATATGGGACCAGGAATCCAATATAATCAACGCAAATCAACATGCCATATATCTGAAAGGTTTTGTTTTCGAATATATTAATAATCTTATCCGTTGTTTACAAAATGTAAAACGAAAACAATATTTGAAATTCGCTGCCCCAGTATCAGGACGCATGCTTTTTTAACTATGGTATATATGTGAGCAGCCAAGACAGTTATAGTACCTTCGGACATGTGCGCCCAGCAAAGATTTAGATCACGCTGCGCCTTCGCGCAGCGTGATCTGAATCTTCGCTGGGCGTATTTTGGATAGCCAATGAAGCAGATATTTTCCTATGGACAACGAAGACTCTGACCAGACTGTGTAGATGTGCAGGCTGATTTGAGTCTTCGTTGAGCAGACATGTCAGAAGGTACCTTTGCTCACGTTGAGGCTCATACAACCTGCTGTGTGACACATTTGTGCGTTTTAAGGAGCAATTCCTACCACATCAATGTTTGTTATAAATAATCTTTTAATGTGTGACTTTTTTTACTGATAGATTTGTGTATAAAAGGCATAACAGTTGTTAGTAGTCTCCATATTAACTACTATTCCTCTTCCAAAAGCAATACATGCTTACTTCTACAAATATATAACCGGTACATCCAAGTAATACAGTAACGAAAATAAAGGCGAGATCTCGAGTTCGTATGAAGCAAAGTTTATGATTTTAAATAGTACCAAAGTTGTAAGGGTGAATGTTTCATTTGCGAAATCACAAATACTTAAACTGCATGATTATTTAAGCTGCAACGTTACAAAACGTACCTTCGGACATATGCACCCAGAGAAGATTCAGATTAGCCTGTGAACAGACATTATGAAAACATGCCTATTCAAATATTCTGGAAGTTTTACCACCAAAAAATGAAAATTTTCAGATAAATAATCTGATATTTTTTCATATTTCTGCTCAAAACATAGATTGCGGATACTCATTTGAACCGCCTCGACAAGGCGGTTCTAACGAGTACCCACAATCTATGTTTTTGAGCAGAAATAAGAAAATAATGTATACTCCTGTAAACCCAAGTTTTACTATATAAAAGTGGGGTTAAAGGGGGTCAAAATTATATCGGCGTGTTTTCTTGAGGATCTTCACGGGGGCATTTTGGATAGCCAAGGATGCAAAGTTTCTTCATGCTGACAACGAAACCTCTGATTAGACCGCGGATGCGAAGACTAATTGGAGTCTTCGTTGGGCACACATGTCAAAAGATACGTTTTCTCACGTTGCGACTCTTTTTATATATTGGTTTATATTTGTAATTTATGAAGAGCAATAAACAAATAAAATCAGTTATTTTATTTTTGTATGAATCAGGGGAAACAGATCTGATGCAATGCCAAAGTTACATCACGTGTACATTTCAAGCTTTAGCACCGTGTAGGCTAAACCATCGGACAAATAATTCTTGAAAACGTTTTTTTTTTTTTTTTATTTTATTTTATTTTTTTTTTTGCAGAAAATAAGGTTCTGCTTTAGGCTCATAGATGAGCTTATAGTATTGGCAGGCTCCGTCGTCCGTTCGTCATCGTCCGTCTGTCGTCCGGCGTCCACACTCTTTAAACACGTCTTCTTCTCAGAAACCACTGGGCCATTCAAAGCCAAACCTCATATAGAGTATCCACGGTCCGAGGAACGAATGTTTGTTCGCCGCATCTGGGTCACAAGTCCAAGATGGCCGCCATATCCTTATGTGTTAAAAACCCTTTTAAAATCTTCTCGGGGACCAAAGGGCCAGTGGCCATGAGGCTTGGAATGTAGTATTGGTGCATGGCCTAATAAAGTTTGGAAAAATTATAACCTTGGCTTGACCTTGAACTTTTTTACGGAAGTCATTTTTTGACTTTGATATTTGGAAGTAGCATTATGTTGTGGACATCTACCAAGATTATTCAAATTATAGCCCTGAGATCAAAAATGACCCTGCTCCGGGGTTCAATTGTTTAATACAGACTCATATAGGGAAACAAACTTTTAAAATCTTCTTGTCTGAAACAAGAAGGTCCATGCCTGTGATATTTGGTATATAGTTTTATGTAACAGATGTCTACCAAGATTGTTCAAATTAAAAACGGCTTTGCCGAGGAGGGAACACTTGTTCTACATAGGCCAATGTAGGAAAACAACTTTAAAGATTTAAAGATCTTCTTGCGTGAAATTAGAAGGGCTAGGCCGAGATTTGGTATAAAGCTTTATCTACTAGGCCTTTATCAAGATTTTTCAAATTATAGCCCTAGGGTAAAAATGGCCCCGCCCCAGGGGTCGCTTGTTTTACATAGGCACATTCAGGCAAATACTCTAAAATTTTTCTTGTTAAAATCTAGAAGGCCCGGGCCTTTGATATTTGGTATGTAGCTTCGTTTATTAGACCTCTACCAAGACTGTTCAAAGTGTAATCATGGGTTCAAAATGGACCAACCACAAGAGTCACTTGTTTTAGATAGTCTCATTAAAGAAAAAACATTAAAAAAAAAGTATTGTCTGAAAACTAGAAGGCCTATACCTTTGATATATGATATGTAGTTACAGCTAGAGGGCCTTTACCAAGATTGTTCAAATTATGGCCCTGGGGTCAAAAAAAAAACAACTCAATCCTGGGGTGTCGCTTGTCTCACATAGACTTGTATGGGAAAACACTTTAAAATCTTTTTCTGTGAAACTAGAAGACCTAAGCCTTTGATATTGATACTTAATTTATCTAGTGAACATTTACCCAGATTGTTCACATTATAGCCCCGGGGTCAAAATGGCCCCGCCCCAGGGGTCACTTGTTTTACATAGACTTATACTGAAAAACAAACAACTTTAAAGATCTTTTTGTGTGAAACTAGAATGCACAGGCGTTTGATATTTGGAATGTCCCTTTATCAAAGCCATAATTTATGTGAAGTCTCCTTTTCGTCAAATTAAAGCAATATGCCATATCAAGCTACAGTAGGATACAGAGATCATGGGTTTTTCAAACTGTACCAGCTAGCATCCCATATGTTTCATTCTTTGAAAAATGTTTCCCATTGGCTTGTTTAAAACAGATAGTTAAGCTACAGGACCATCGGCCATCTGGTTTGTAGTCAACAGGTTAAAGTTTCAAGCTTTCAATTTCGCAGACTCTCTAATTCGCTTGCACAAGGTGGGCTTTTAACATACGAAAAGAATTTTAGACTGTTTCTGAGGTTGACGTTTAAACACAACTATAGATAGAAATGCTTTTTTATTCACAAATTAGGCGAACCCCTTTTTTCACATTATATATAATGATCGGGGATTGCAGATCAAAGAGCAATAATTTTGAAGAATAACGTTTTGATGAAATTATTCATTTTAATACTATTATAGCTATTTTCTCGCTACTATCTGTCTTTTTTCGTTTCTTTTTCTTTTTTACTTTATATTGTTTTAAAACCTTGTTTATTTATTTACTTATTTATTTGATAAGATGTTTATCAATTAAACATTTGGATAGTTGTTATTGTTTTATTTCAGTACTGACTAATTAAATTTTAGTTTTATTTATTGAATACTGTCTGCAACCGTTTTCACTTATCCTGAACACTGTTAATTGTACTAACCCATTGTAGTCTGGAAACCCCTAAAAGGGTTATTGGCAAACAATGCAAACCCAAATCAGTAGCCACAGAACGCGGCGTCCGATCAGTCTACATTGTTTGCAAATAGTTTAACCATTTTTCTCTAGGGATATCTAAAACTCATAGCTGGATGTACCTAAACTTGAAAATGGACTCTTCCAATATATAGTATGGGTGAATTCATTCCGTCTGCAATGGGTTAATAACTGTAGTAATATATATTATACTTTATTACCCTCAATGCGAGATTATGTACGCATCCGCACTGTCTGATCAAAGTCTTCTTGTCCGATTGGAGAAACCATTGATCCTTGGCTGTCCAGAGAACGTCCGACAAAGACTCTGATCAGACTGCCTAAATGATCAGGCTGATCTGTGTCTTTGCTGGGCGTACATATCCCAAAATACATTTTCTCTCTTTGATGTTCTTATCGTTTGTTTGCAAGAGTTTGGAAGAAGAGTCAATACTCATTTCAAGATTATTGTGGTGACAACTTATTTTTAACCCATAAAGCACTAATCACAGCTGCAGCACACGACATTTTGATTTTTTGTTGTTGTTTTTTTCAGAGAAAATAAAGCTTTACAATGCATGTGAATCTTCTGCCGAACAGAAGATTTACACGAAATACTAAGTCTTATTTTCTCTAAAATTAATAAAACCATGTTATAATGTCGTCTGCTACAAGTCTGCTCAGCGCTTTAAGGGTTAATCCCACAAATGAACATCGGAATCAAGATCAGACCGCAAATTGGCATAGTCTAGCCAAAACTCTTCAATTCGATCCCAGTGAACACTCAACGACGCAACACTATCGTTTCAACGTCGCAACGACAGTTATGTGACGTAATTCCAACTCAACAGCTTTGGCGCAGTTTGATTGGTCAGCGTAGCGCGATTTGATTGTCCGGGAAGAAATTCAAAACTATCCATACTTCTATAAATCCATAGAACAGGAACCAGTTTCTTTTAGTGTACTCGAAAAAATATCCATCTTTCTCATGTTTTCAGCTACAAGACGGCCGAATTGGAAATAGACGTTATAAAGTTTTATTAATGGGCCAGCACATGACAAAACCTACAAAATGGCATGTGCATCCATCGAAGACCGATCAGCCTGGGCATCCAATCAGTCTGATCAGTCTTAGCTGTCCGCATGAAGAAAGCTTGGGTCCTTATCTACCCATTGAGCGCACAGTGAAGACTCTGATCAGACTGGCCGGATGGCCAGTCTGATCAGAGTCTTCGCTGGGCGCAAATACCCTTTTGGTTTTGTCATGCGCTGGCTCAATTTTTTGTATGTTTGTGATTTTATTGATGTGTAAGCGCCGGCCAATCATTTACAACTTAACACAAAGTGCTGCGACTTCATTCAGGAGGTGAGTGATTCGCCTGCGTGTACATATGAATAAAATCCACAAAAAAAAAATAAAATTCATTCGTATAGTGTGTTTACTGGGATAGATGCTCCTTCTAAGTAGAAAATGATCCTGTTGCATGTGTGATCATCTTAGAGCCAGACAAGCATCTGCAGCTGTGCAGTTTACAAGTTTTCCATAGGGCTTGCTAATGTAATGTGTAGATCCTCTCTGGCACCCGTGCTGAATGCCAAACTGGTTTGGATATTTTTATTGTGGCATAAGTAATATTTCGATAGACTAAGTCTGATTAACTTATTTTAAAACTAAAATTTGGGCTATTATAAGTGAAAAAGGGAAATGAGAATCCCACTACGCATGTACACAATATCTGATTAAGGGCATTGCCATCCGTTGATGTAATTTTAAGAACTTAATGGTTATGCTAGTGGACAGTGCGGGTCCTGGTGCAATAGAGTAATTAGGCCTACATGCGGACGGCTAAGGTCAAGATAGGACTGTGCATCTACACAATCTGATCTGGATTTTAGCTGTCTGCATATGGCCTGGAAGGTATATTAGTACCTTTATGTAAGTAAGTAATTTATTCATGCAATAAGCCATATGGCCCATGAGCACGTATACAAATTTCAAAATACATCTTATGGCTCGAACAATGTTACAAATAATGTTTGCTAAACACCGATGCGCGTTTCTGCAGTCCACTTGTTTGCCTACTGTAGTCTGATCTGCATATTCCGTGTTCGTAACTGGGGTCAAGTTAAGTTGCTAGCCACATTTCAGCCGCGCAATGTAAAAAGGGTGCTAATGCATATGCAAACAGAGAAAGCCCAAATCCTCCTGTTATCGACATTACGAAAACATGCCTATTCAAACATATAGAAGATTTCACCTCCAAAAACTCAAAAAGTTTCAGATAAAAACCCCAATATTTTTTCATATTTCTGCTCAAAACATAGATTGTGGGTACTCGTTAGAACCGACTCGCCGAGGCGGTTCTAACGAGTACCCAC
Organism: Anodontia alba; assembly: GCA_964016985.1. Lineage (NCBI taxonomy): Eukaryota > Metazoa > Mollusca > Bivalvia > Lucinida > Lucinidae > Anodontia > Anodontia alba. Next base: position 9,937,978 of record OZ024822.1, on the reverse strand, counting down.
AATCTATGTTATTTAGCAAAATAAGAAAAATAATGTATACCCCTGTAAACCCCAGTTTTACTATATAAAAGTGGGGTTGAAGGGGGTCAATTTATATAGGCGTGTTTTCGTGATGGTAGCCGCGCAGTCTGACTAGTGCATGCGCTGGCTCTTATACAAAAACACTACTCTGCTTTCGACATCTTTCAGGGCCCAGTTGTTCAAAGCATCGTTAGCTTAACGAGCTCGTTAGTGATCAAAATGTTAACTGTTGTAGTATAAAGTACAAAATCTAATTCACAGGTATTTTGGCTGAAAAAATGTGAGAGGCTTTCGCAATTGGAAAAGCTACTCACGTTTTTTTCAGCAAAAATATTAGCGTGTATGGCATATTTAATGACCAAAGTTTTAATGATACATTAACTAACGGCATCGTTAGTTTTGAATAACTGGACCCTGATTTTTTCTTTTTTTTTTTTTTTCTTTTTTTTTATGGCGCTTTACTAGGAAGAAGTAAGTTTTTAAAGTTGTGTCGTGTGTCAATGCAAAAAAAAAAGAAAAAAAAAACAACAAAAAAAAAAAAAAAAAAAAAAAAAAAAAAACATTTGTCGTAACTACCTATGCATCATAAGTTTCAGTTTAGTCATCAGTTTAAAAATAATCGAATACCTAATATCTTCATTTCATTTGTGCAAAAGATTTGAGGCGGGTTTTCAAGAAGTTCCACTTGTTCAAATTTTCTGAAATATTCGCTGTATTGTTGAAACAGCAACAACTAACAAGAGTTGTCAGAAGACAACGCAGCTCGCCGGAAAGGGCTGATCCGATAAACAAACTATCTTTAAATATTAAAGATTAAATGACAGAGTATGACCTGACTTTGATGTCGGAAGAATGTCAAACTGAGGGATGGGGTATATGCCATTGAAACATCATCCCTTAGGCTGGTGTGGATGAAACATGAAAGCTATATCTTACATGCTCCAGCAGCCATGTACATTTTTCAAAACCTAAACACAGGTATAAATGACAAAGTATGACCTGATCTTGACCTAGACAGAAGGTCAAACTGAGAAAGGGGCCTGTACTATTGAAAGGTCTTACCCTAAGGTAGGTGTAGGCCAAACATTAAAGCAGCATCTTGAATACTTTAGCAGTTACGAACACTTGTCAAAACTTATACACAAAACTCAAACATGGGTTTAAATGACAAAGTATAACCTGACCTTGACCTTGGCAGAAGGTCAAACTGAAGAAAAGTCTGTGCTATTAAAAGGTCCTACCCTAATGTTGGTGTCGGCTAAATATTAAAGCAGTATCTTGAATACTTCAGCAGTTACAAACACTTTTCAAAACTTAAACGCAGAACTCGAACATGGGTTCAAATGACAAAGTATGACCTGACCTTGATCTAGGCAGAAGGTCAAACTGAAAAAGAGGTGTGTGTTATTGAAAGGTCTAACCCTAAGGCTGGTGTGGGCAAAATATTAGAGCTCTATCTTGAACACTTCAGTAGTTATGTACACTTTTCAAAACTTAAACGCAAAACTTAAACATGGGTGTAAAAGACAAAGTAAGAACCGACCTTGACCTACATAAAGAGTCTATTTTGGGGATGGGAATGTATGCTATTGAAAGGTCTTACCCTAAAGTAGGTGTAGGCCAAATATGAAAGCAGTACCTTAAACAGTTAAAAAACTATGCACTTATTTGAAAACTTAAACATTGTGCTAACGCGGACGCCGACGCCGACGCGGACACCAACAGACGCCGACGCCAACGCCTGGGTGACAACATAAGCTCTCCAGGGACATAGTCCCGTCGAGCTAAAAATCGATAGAGAAAAATAAAATATATTGTCTGAGATAAAGAATATAAAAAAAATCACTTTACTTTTAAAATTGCATAGGTCAGACTAATTTTTGACCATAAATTTTATTTTTCTGTAAATATTTAGAGTAAAGCACAGAAACAGAAAAGACAAATGGTTTCTGACATTTGTCGTAACTACCTATGCCCATGCATCAAAAGTTTCAGTTTAGTCATCAGTTTAAAAATAATCGAATACCTAATATCTTCATTTCATTTGTGCAAAAAATGATAGGGTAGATTTGAGGCGGGTTTTCAAGAAGTTCCACTTGTTCAAATTTTCTAAAATATTCGCTGTATTGTTGAAACAACAACAATTAAAAATCGATAGAGAAAAATAAAATATATTGTCTAAGATAAAAAAAAAATCACTTTACTATAAAAATTGCATAGGTCAGACTAATTTTTGACCATAAATTTTATTTTTCTGTAAATATTTTAGAGTAAAGCACAGAAACAGAAAAGACAAATGGTTTCTGATATGGTCAGTCATGACAAAGTGTTTTGATTTAAAATAAAACGCCATTAACCAAAAACGTCTTTCCACTTGATGCTGAAAGGAGAGTAGTTGCGAAATTTGGATGCACAGTGTAATCTGGGGCTTCGTTGTTTACATATGATTTACGGTCCCTTCATCACAAAAACATGCGTATATAATTTTGACCCCCTTAAACCCAACTTTTATATAGTAAAACTTGGGTTTACAGGGGTATACATTATTTTTCTTTTTTTTTTGCTCGAAAACATAAATTGTGGTTACTCGTCAGAACCACCTCGCCGAGGTGGTTCTAACGAGTACCCACAATCTATGTTTTGAGCAGAAATATGAAAAATATCAGGTTTTTATCTGAAAGTTTTCAGTGTTTGGAGGTGAAAATTTCAATATATTTGAATAGGCATGTTTTTGTAATGTTTTTGAATGGCAGAGTTTATTAGTTTTCAGGTTGTTAGTGTTCAGATAGTGCCTTTGAAAATAAATTAAATGTAAAATGTAGTATATTTTCCTCCTTGAATTTCCCTGCTCCAGCCACCTATGTAGCATGTAAACACTTACAAATATATAAATATTGCATCAAACCTATGACAATCAACATATATACGTGTATAGGTAGGAGACGCTTACACGACAATAAGACAACGAACAGGATGCTAACATGTAAGAAAAAAAAAAACGCATCGAGAAGCCGTCTTATGTGGCGTCAAATTAGAGATTAGTCGTTATTCTCGTTGACGAGACCTGATATTAAATAGAAAAAATTATACTACCGTCCGCCAAAAACTGTCATGATTGAAAGGAAAGTTGGCAAAGGAAAGTTGGCAAAACATATAGGTATAGACATAACCTTGTCCGGTGACCTGTGACTTATAGTTTCAATTTTCTATGTGGCATCATGCAACTGAGAACCAGAAGCCTCAGGTCACCAGACAAAGTTATATTTTGATCTATATTGATGCAATGGTCCAAAGTCATAGGTCGACCGACAAGGATGTATTTATTCCTATAGTGTGTTGGACGCACGTATGTTTCTGTAATTGACGTTTTCAACAATACTACACCCTAATACTTGACAGAAATTAATAAGAACATGCATATGTTTTACATTACATTAATTGTTGTTTGTTATTACAAGCAATATTTCTATAACAGTTGTATGTTTTGAATTCCGCAATTACACACATATTGAAGGACTCATCAGAGAGCAGTTATAAAGAGTAGCTATCAAAGAAATCTATTTTCAAACTAATTATATTCATAAAGCAAATGAAATGAATTTCTGTTCTTGTCTTGTCCTTTAGTCGGTCATCCATTTTAGTCGTTACTGACTTGCCCGAAACACCAGACGGTATTCTTTAAGGAGAACTGGTATACTTACAAGGAAGTAAAATGTTAAGATTATTTTTTGCTCCTTTCTGAAAAAAAGAGGTTTACTCTAAAAGAAAGATTTTGCATCCCAACCCCAAAACCCTACTCGCCTTCTGTACCCTCCGCACACCCCATCCTCCTAGGGAGCAAAGGCTTTCCTTTACAATAGAGAGCAAATTCTTTCCTCTTACAGTAAACACCTGTTCAAAAGGCGATTAGTGTACGGGGATGGAAACAGGAAATCACAAACCCCGCCTCTGTGTTAAATTGGCAGAAAATCTATTAAGCGTATCCATTCACCTTAACTTTTTGCTGATGATGATGACGACAAATAAAAAACAAACACTTCAAACACTTCAAATCTAGAAATTGCTTCTTAGATTATGTCATGTAATTGTATTGTTTTTTTTTTTCAACACCACGAAAACACGCTTATATACGTTTGACCCCCTTAAACCTCACTTTTATATAGTAAAACTGGGGTTTACAGGGGTATACATTATTTTTTCTTATTTCTGCTCAAAAACATAGATTGTGGGTACTCGTCAGAAGCGCCTCGCAGAGTTTGTTATCTGAAAAGTTTCAGTTTTTGGAGGTGAAATTTTCTCTAATAGGCGTGTTTTCGGAATGAAATAACTTTGAAGTCACGCCTAGTGCAAGGTTAATTTGTACTCAATAGAATTTTCAACAACCACCAAGACACACTGCGAAATTGCCTGAATTATACACTCTAAATTCTGACATATCTGATGCAAATGTGCCCGAACCATACATTCTAAATCCTGACGTATTTAAATGCAAAATTGCCTGAATTATACATTCTAAATTCTGACATCCAATTGCCTGAATTATACATTCTAAAGGTGACCTGTTCTGACATAAAAAATTGAAAACAAAATCCCAGAAAAATGTTAAACCTTTTAGCTGTTTATTATTGAACTGTATTCATCTAGAAATAACCCGAATGCACTGAATTTCTAGCGGCCTGTGACCCCTTTTCTCAAAGACAAATAAATGAACTACATTTAGGGGACTGGATAACCTGGTAAGCTTACAAGAAGGGAGCCAACCTTTGTGTCTTCATGATGGCTTTCCTGTATAATTATCCTCTCCTGGGCGATGGGAAAATATACCAATTGATGAGCGAATTTGTAACTTATGTAAGAAAGATATTGGTGATGAATTCCATTACTTGTTTAATTGTGAGGTTTTTAATGAAGAAAGAAAAGTGTACATTAAGCCGTTTTTTCTACAAAAGACCTAATATTCTCAAATTTCGTGAATAATTGATAACGAGAAACCATACTTGTCTTATGAAATTATCCAAGTTCGTTGACATAATTATGAAAAAAATTGTTTAATTGGTAGCGGAATGATTTAGTCTTATTATCGAACGGCGCTTCAGCAAAGTATACAAGTTCTGTTTCTGGTACTAACAGTGGACCAAAAATTACCTTTTACGACTGAAAAAAAATGTATGTGAATTCTAATTAAATTCTAAGGATCAGTATTACGCATAACGAGTTCCTCGTATACATTGTCTGACCAACTGTTGGTACCAAAAGCAGTAAGCATAGGTATATATAATACTCAACTCTTAGCTCACTTTATCCCTGTAAGATTATCATTTCGGTTCTTTTTTGTTCACTCCATCGCAGAGGTAAAAAGGATCACGTTTACTTGATATCTGTGTCCAGCAAATGCGCAGTGTCGTAGTGGAGCCTTTCCGGTGTCGCTGCGACGTCGCGACGTCGCGACGTCGCAGTGGCGCCGGGGTGGCGTTGCTGTGGCGCTGTGTGTTTGCTGGGAAGCACTTACATAATAAAGATTGAATTAGAGTTGTCGAAGTATGTTTTGACGTCATAAAACATTTGTAATGAGAATTATTTGTTCTTTGATGCCACCATTGGTGGCCTGAGAATTTTGTTCCATGAATAAAGTTTTGTTCTGTTCTGTTCTAAAAGGAAAGAATCTGCTCCCATTGGGGAGCAAATTCTTTCCTGTTAGAGTGGGCCCCTTTTCAGAAGGGGACAAAACAAATTTGACAGGGTTGCCTCCGTTGAAAGTGTATCAATTTCCCCTAAAGACAAAAAGGTCATGGTATATGCTGCTGTCCAATGTTACTAATCACTTTATAGCCGCTACATTATACGGTCAGTAATATATCAAAGTAAGCTCCTAATCAGGTTATTAATGGGTAAAATAACTAATAGTTGCTGGAACTAATAAGCAGAACCTATTTATCAGACTCGAATGTGAGCAAAATATAAACATAAATAAGCGTATTGATCTCAATGGCCATTCCTTTTACAATCTGTTTATCTTCATACCAGCTGGTTTTAGTGCGGTCTTGCGGCCGTACATCACTTAAGTGCATTTTTTTCTAGGCGTTTGTGATCATTGAGCCCTTCCGGCATTTGAGAATTGAATATTTATAAGGGGTGGGTGAGGGCGGGTGCACTAATGAGGCCTATTTGGTCAGAGCTAGCTAGTCAGTCAAGATTTGTTCGTTGCTATCAAGGGTCATTCCTTTAAGAATCTATCGGAAAAAAAGATTGCTAATAAACGTTTTGGGGCATTATTAAATACAATGCGAAAAGAGAAGATTGGGCCCCGCTTTTCATACGCTGTGTCTAAAGCACTGTTGGTCTTAACTACCACCGTCCGTACGGCCGCAAGACATCCATATTGCAATTACCGGCTAGTAAAAATCCATGCTTCAGTGACAAAATCCTTTTCAGCAAGATTTCGGACTAAAGGGAGACACTTTGTGAGACTTCCTGTTTGTCTTCTTACTAATCAAGTCCCTTCTGAAGAAAAAATCCACATTAAAAGGAAAGAGAACTAATTCATTCCATTTAGAATAGAGCCGTTTTCAGAATGGAGGCGAAATACATTTTGATGAAGTTGCCTCCACTGAAAGTGTACCCATTCACCTTAATCCATTGTAGAATGAATAGACTTCCCCACACTATATATTGGAAGAGTCCAATTTCAATTTTAGGTAGATGAGGTTATGAGATTTAGATATTCCTAGAGAAAATGGCTGAAATATTTGCAAACAGTGAAGACCCTGATCAGACGCCGCGTTCTGCGGCGTCTGATCTGGGTCTGCACTGTTTGCCAACTATCCTTTAGGGGTCTCCCGACTATATACACAATGAGTTAAGTAGGATTTCCTTTTGTAGGCCCAAGTTTTCTTATTAAAAAAGGACAATAAAAATACCGATAATGTAGGTAACATATCAATAAAAGTCCCATGTGGGTACAATATTAGAAGTTTACATTTTGTACGAAATCTGTAAAATTAAGTAAATATATTTATAGCACATATTTGATATCTCCAAGGCCGCATTTCCGAAACAAAATTAATAGAATTTTACACTTTGGGTCCGTAAGAAACCAATGACCGATGATGAAGATATATACCGTGTTTACTGTATATATTCGGACAGACTAACAGAACCTGACGTCTCATCAGGGTCTACACTGTTTGCCACACATCCAGCTATTTTTAGATACGACATCGGGTAATATATTGTACTTGTTCAAATTTTAGAACATGTATGGTAAGGAGTTGAGGTGTCCAAAACTTAGGGTAAATACGGAATTTACCGTATATATTCAGACAGACAAGCCTGATCAGTGTAGACCCAGATGAGACGCCACAGAACGCGGCGTCTCATCAAGGTCTACACTGTTTGCCAGTCATCCAGCAAGTTTTAGACACAACATCGGGTAGTAAATTGTTCGAATTTTAGAACAAGTATGGTAAGGAGTTAATGTGTCCGAATATTAAAGACAAATACGGTATTCAGTCTAAGTGCATCTGTACTTTATGGCAATACATTTGACACGCAACGTAAAAAACGTACCTTCTGACGTGCGCACAACGCAGACTCAAATTAGCCTGCGCATCCGCGCAGTGTGATCAGCTTATTTGTTCATTCCAGGAAGAAACTTTGAACCTCTATGTATCCAAGCTATGCCCAGTGAATATTCAGATCAGACTGCGCGAATGCGCAGTCTGATCTGAATCTTCACTGGGCGTACTTGTCCGAAGGTAAGTTTTTTTTTTTTTACGTTTCGGTTAATCTATATTTTCATTTATACTGTTGCTAGTAGAAACATCCATATCGCTGGGGCCCAATGAAGACAAAGGAAGGAATTTTACAATAGTCTGGGGAACCATTGTACAGCTGCAGAGAAAAACAAAACAATAAAACAAATTCATAAGATGACTGACAGTACCGGTTTAACCAAACTTTTAATGAAACCGTAAATGAGCCGCGTCAACTGAAAAGGTAATGTCGATATTTTATCTAAAAGTATTTTGTTCGAATTTATTCGGTATCTGTTCGAATTTATTCGGTATCACAGATAAGCAATATTCATTACAAGAGTACATGTGATAAATAACTGCGATATCGCAGGTTTTAGGGGGCTGAGTACACCTGGTATATAGTTGCTATTTTACAAGGGGCACACCTTTTGAGAACTGTTTGCTTTACTGACGCTAAGGGGTCTACTCTAAAAGAAAAGAAAGGGGAGCAGATTCTTTCCTTTTTAGAGCAGATCCTTTTTAGATTGAAGCAAAAGTCATTTTGACAAAGCTGCCCCCTTTGGAAGTGTATTACTTCCCCTTAAATCATTTTCACATCCGCAAGTCTCACCTGGATCCCCGCTCTCTGTTGAGATACTCTATACTACCCAGTGATCAGATTGCGCGCATGCGCAGATGTATCTGAGCCTTTGCTGTATTCTTATGCCCAAAGACACTTTTAGCTTGAAGCGGCCCGAATTAAAAAACTGGTGTTTGGTACATTGTATATAGATATCAATATAACCTTGTTCAATGACCTGTGATTCCTGTTTTCAATTTTCTATTTGACGTAATACAGCTGGGAACCAGAAGCTTCAGATCACAGGACAAAGTTATATTTTTTATATATATATTTTTTTTCCTGTAAAAATTGACATAGTACTGGCTTGAGCAAGCTTGTTTCCCGCACATTTTCTCAGAGATGCTGACTATGATACCCAATATTCAAGTAAAATGACTGCATTCCAGCAACCATGTGTCGTTATAACAACGTCGGTTCTACGTCATGATGACGCCATGAAACAACGTTGTTACGTTGTGCTTTTGAAGTAACAAAATGCATGTACTTAAAATCAAATCATTCTTCTTTTTCTTAACAGTGTAATAGGTTAAACTCACTGGTGCCTGAGCTACAATTTAAAAAGATTTTTGATATGTCGCGCTGTTAAACATAGACGCCGGCCGAACGGTCGTAACACATCATAAACGGTGTTTTCGTAAGGATTTGCACCACGACAGGTAAGAAAATGCATTCGTTCTGAAGTCTGACGGCGCTTTGCAACACGAAACATAGCGCAGTTGGTGGAGAATAAACCACGTTTTCTAAATACATAAGAATGTTACCCTAGTTGGTTGAGTGTTTCTCAAACATTTAAAAAAGAAGTTGAGAAATATGTTCGGCCATTACATCCGTTCCCATGATGGTTCGTTCATTTCAAACTATGTCAAAATAATAAATGTGTGCGGTAGTTTTTGAGCATTATTAAACGCTTTATTTGATCATTTAATCGAATTTAATGAAAATATATCGTATAAACATGTTAAAACAGAATTTTAGCCAAAAATTATTATAACAATAATTACACCAGATAAAATGGTACTGTTTTACTGTTTGTGTATGTCCACAAATGCTGAAAGAATACGATTTGCTCATTCTGAAGGCTAAATATAGTAGATACTTTACGAAAACATGCCTATTCAAATATATAGAAGTTCACCTCCAAAAACGCAAAAATTTTCAGATAAATTTCCCGATATTTTTCATATTTCTGCTCGAAACATAGATTGTGGGTACTCGTTAGAACCGCCTCGGCGAGGCGGTTCTAACGAGTACCAACAATATATGTTATTTAGCAAAATAAGAAAAATAATGTATACACCTGTGAAGTATTTTACTATATAAAAGTGAGGTTGAAGGGGGTCAAATTTATATAGGCATGTTTTCGTGATGATATTTATCTACATATTGTTGTTTAATGTGCATACTTTATATTTATGCGTAACCAACAATGATGTCGAGAAAGTAGAAACTTTGAGAATACCAGAGTGAAAAGTTGATTACAAGTCTTCTGACACGAGAACTGAAGGATCTCGTGTCAGTTCGTGTTAAGATGGAAGTGTCTTCTGCGAATGGCTACTTACGGGCGCCGGCTGCGATTTTTTTTTTTTTTTTTTTTTTTATCGAATACTGTTCCTCAAGTAGAAACAGTTCTAGTAGTTGCAAAGTAAGTGTTTTTGCAACATCTGAATAAAATCAAATTACTGGAATTAAAACTGAAGCAATTAATATAAAGTTTACTTACAGTTTACTGAGTTCCGTCTTCAAAAACTGAATCGAAAATTCCACAGTGTCAAATTTCTTTCTGAATATGAAGATAACGGATAAAATGGTCCTCTCGTGTAACTCTTTTAGGTTTTTTCCAAGACAAATTTCCTTTCACTGGGTGAATCTGCTCTTTGACAGTGGTGTCTTAGAAAGCAATCAACGCATTGGGAAAGTATAAAAGCCGGGAGTAAATGTCAGAGTCGAGACCAAAAGTCGGAAGTAAATTCGGACATTCAAATAATAACATTAAACATGCACCTATCGGGTGAAATTTAGAACATAAGTAGAATATAAACTCTTTTTTTAAATGTATTTTAGATTTAATATTATAATTAAATATTTTTCACGTTATAGTATGAAATACACGACTATGTTGCTCACTTTGGTTTCGGGACCAACTTTTGCGGTATTGACGATGTCAAGCATTTTGCAAATTATAGACAGTCTGGGGATTCTACGGGAATTGTTTCATTTTATGCATTATCAGTTAAAACATGTCACAGATCAGAAAACGATAACACTAAAGTTATTACATCGCACCGTCTAGTAAATAATTGACCCGGGGTAGGTCGGGACTAAATTTCGGTTTTTTGACGATGTCAAGTATTTGCAAATTAAGGTCAGTCTGGGGATTCCACACGAATTATGGTATGCATCATCAATAAAAAAATGTCATAGATCAGAAAAATATGAAAATAAAGTTATTTCATCGCACCGTCTTGTAAATAATTGACCCGGAAGTAGGTCGGGACTAAAGTTCTGCTTGAAATCGACTCAGATTTGCCTTCTTGCTAATTTCACATACATTGTATTTCTTTAACTATGGTTATGTCTTGTAACACATCATCATATATGGTTTTGTGTTGAAGTAAAATCTCATTGGACGTTGAAACGGTGTTCTTTCTTACAGTGGTCACACACCCAAGAACACACCTCACCCTCTCGTACCCCTACATATCTCAAATGATACCATCTCCGACACTTCCTGTTCTCACACCCAACCATATCATCGACAAAATCAGGCATTTTGCATCTGTAAGAGATCTCAATCATCTTCATGTTTTTATTTATGTCGATTTTGGCATCTTATTTTCATATTTTTCTGATTTGTGAACCTTTTGCATTTAATTAACATGCATGTGTTGTGGTATATTTCATCGGTCTTTGTGTGATATTTTCCTTATTTTCGTTCCAAACACAGATTGTGGATACTCGTTAGAACCCATCACTGAGGCGACTGTAACGAGTACCTACAATATGTTTTTGGACAATCAACAAAGCAACAATACGTACCTTTCTAAATATCTACTTTCATAATTTGAAGCGGGGGGTTACCGGGGTCCGTTTTATGGAACGTCTTTATGCGGCTCGTGGTGGCTGACGTAGCTAATTTATCTGCATTGCTATTTACTGTCAAAGTCAGATTATAGTATGACTAATATTCGTTTTTGTTTCATGTACAACATTGATTCACAGATGCTTGGGGTCAGCGTTCTGGTCGAAACTAGTCTCTTGCATTGATTTTTTTTTTTTTTTTTCAAAAGAAGTGGAACAATTATGATAAGCATGAAACATGCTTACATATTTCTAGTTAAATTTTGAAAAAAAAAAAAAAAAAAAAAAACTAAGAAAGAAAGAAAGAAAAGAACACGACGTGTCTTTTTCACCCTTAATGTTGGAGAAAAAAAAAAACAACAACAACACTTTTAAAACTTCATAAACACGTTTAAGGTCGTCAAAAGTGTTCCAATTACAGTATGCAAACTCTTTTCTGAAAACTCTATGCAAGAGACTTATGTGGACTAGAACGCCCACCTGACCCCAAAGATCTGTGCAGAGATCGAGTATTAATGGTTGCTTACATTATTTCAATCAAACATTTTCAGTTTGTATGAAAATGTTTGATTACACTGCTCAGACTGCGGTGAATGCGCAGGCGGATGTAGTCTTCGCTAGGAGCAAATGTTCAAAGGTCCCCTTTTGCTTGACACGACCCATACAACAATCGTAATAAATTATGTTATTGGTAATATTACTTTGTTCTTGCTGAATGCGTTTGATTTGGTGGCTTGGTAGAAAAATATAGTGTCAGTCTGAAAACGCTTATGCAACAAGGTATATCGGAACCAGAATTTTGTGTGACTTAGTGTTTGTGACTTAGTGTACAGATTTAGAAAAATTGTAGGTAAATCTAACTTTTCGGAGCAATTCAGAAAACTTATTAACCGTTATAAAAGAATTGGCTATAGCCTGGATATTATGCGGCAGACTGCATGCCTAGTTGTCAACCCAAACATTGTTGATGGCTATGCTTAAGTCTTCAATTGCACGACGGCGGTTCGGGCCTCAGACTCATTGACGGCTTCTTCGTAAAACTTTTAACCAGTGGGTTGGTGGTTGACGATATGTCTTTGGCTTGGCCCACCGTGGTTCAACTATCGGTTTTCATTTACTCTGGCAGACAGTAGAATTAGCCATGAGTACTCGTCTTTGTTTATTATAGTGATTAATTTGATTTTTATGCTTTCGCTTTGATGCATTGACTGAGTTGAGAGCCTTTATGCGAACCGAAATTTTATGTATTTCTATATTAAAAGTAGCATCGGGACCCAGGGTGAAGTTGGCTAGTAGCAAAAGTGCTTTATCCCCCCCCCCCACCCCCCACCCCTCCCCCACCCTTCCGGTGGTTTGAAAATCGAATACTGCTTATACTGATAAACCCGGCGCTAGGAGGTGTATGCAGCCTCGCAAATTACAGTGATTTTTGTGTATTCATTGTTTCCAAAGGAAATCCTTTTTTTACTGTAGCGTGAAACCGGGTCTTCTACGAAGACAAACACCTCGGTCACCCATCCAGGTACTAACCGCGATCGCCGTTGCTTAACTTCGTAAAAAAGCTAATCACTCCACCAACACCTCGGTCACCCATCCAGGTACTAACCGCGATCTCCGTTGCTTAACTTCGTAAAAAAGCTAGTCTTTTGTGACATCAGCAAAGCCTTTGACCGAGTTTGGCATGAGGGATTGTTGCTTAAACTTAAGGCAGCTGGCGTCACTGGGAAAGTTCTTGCATGGTTTAAAAGTTACCTTTCCGATAGGAAACAAAGAGTTATTCTTCCAGGGATTACATCTGACTGGGCTTATATTTGCGCTGGTGTTCCTCAGGGGTCAATTTTAGGACCACTGCTGTTTTTACTATTTATAAATGACATAGTACTTGATATCGGATCAAATATAAGGCTCTTTGCGGACGACACTAGTCTTTACATTATCGTCGATAACCCTATTACTGCTGCTAATTGTCTCAATATTGATCTTGAAAGAATTTCAAAATGGGCTGCAACTTAGCTTGTAGCTTTCAATCCAACTAAAACCGAAAGTCTCCTTATTTCGCGCAAATTAAACAAACTTAATCATCCACCAATTATAATGCAAAATCTTCAAATATCTGAAGTAGAATTTCACAAGCATCTCGGGATCTATTTATCTAACGATTGTACATGGCACCACCATATAAAATACATTTCAGAGAAAGCTTGGGGTAGGATTAATGTAATGAGAAAACTCAAATTTAAATTAGACCGCAAATCTTTGGAAACAATCTATACAACATTTATCAGACCTTTACTTGAATACGGGGATGTAGTATGGGACAATTGTTCTCAATACGAAAAACAAGAGTTAGAAAAAATCCAACTTGAAGCAGCGCGCATAGCTACTGTGACAACCAAGCTTATTTCTATTACCGCATTATACAAAGAAGTTGGATGGGAGTCACTTGAACAGAGAAGACAAAGCCACAAATTGACTTTATTTTTCAAAATGTTTTCCCATCTAACTCCTCTGTACTTATCCTCCCTTATACCTCCATCAGTCAGTGACATGTCACGATATAATCTTCGCAACTCCGACCAATTACAGACTATTGACTCACGAACAAATCTTTACTATAATTCTTTTCTACCCTCTACTGTGAAGGCTTGGAATAGTCTACTGGCCGAAGTGAAACAATCTCAAACAACACACTCTTTTAAATACTACTTTAACAAAAACAAAACACCTGTCCCCAAATATTATTATTCTAAAAATAGAAAAGCCCAAATTCTCCATACTGGATTACGAACGTACTGTAGCTCATTGAACTTGGACCTATTTTTAAAAGGTATAACTGACTCGCCTATGTGTAGATGTGGTAGTATTGAGAACTCACAACACTTCTTCTTCCACTGTCCTTACTATAAGCAGCAGAGAAACGCGCTTCTAAATGTGGTTTCTGCCTATCATAGACCTACTCTTGATCTTCTTCTGTACGGGGAGTCCTCTTTATCATATGATGTAAATATGTTAATTTTTGAAAACATTCACCGGTTTATATTGAATTGTAAACGTTTTTCATGAGATGTTTCAAATACTGATATGGTCATGCGATTGCTTTACTACATTTATCTGTTGCAAACGGTATTATATTTCATATTGGATGCCGGGTGTCCCGACACCTCACTCCCAATTTCCCACCTACCCCCTTCCCATCTCCCCCACCCCCTTCTACCCCTCCACCTCACCGCACCTTGTTTTGTCCATTTATATTTTCTTAACCGTTGCTAACCTCAAAATGCTTTATAGGAAATGATTACTATTTGGTGTAAAACTTGACATCAGATTTTCATCATTTTTATCACCCAAACATGTAAAAACAACACTTATTGTTAATTATCACTACATAATGTTACTTGCTCTAACGTATCTTGCTCGAAATTCGCCATTATGTATACATGTCGATTGTTTGTGGGAGAAGAACTATATAAGTACTTGTGCTTTCGTTCTAATCCCAATTTGTATAATGACTTGCATCATGTTGTAATGATAGTTATGCTACAATAAAATATGTTTAAACCAATCACTCCACCAGTGTCGCCATAAAAGCCGGCTTCCACAGCGAGGCTGTAGAAGTGATACATATACTATTCCGTTACATTTCTCCTCCTCTTCTCTTGACTTCGTCCCGAAGTCACACACGCCTCACTAGGCAAATCCGAGGGCAGAGCCTATGCAACACACTAAGGACACTGTCTTCCATCCCACCGCTGCCACCAATGTAGCGTGAAACCGGGTCTTCTACGAAGTCAAGCACCGCGGTCACCCATCCAGGTACTAACCGCGATCTCCGTTGCTTAACTTCGTAAAAAAGCTAATCACTCCACCAGTGTCGCCATAAAAGCCGACTTCCACAGCGAGGCTATAGAAGTGATATATATACTATTCCGTTACATTACCTTTATCTTACTCTACTGCAACTGGTGTTGTGCCGTGTGGCGGCCGTAAAAAGTCTCCCCGAACATCATCACAGTGCAGATTATATTTTATTTCCTTTTGGATCATTGAGCCCATCCTGGTTATTTTGAAAAAATCGAATACCGCTTATACCGCTTAAAGCCGGCGTTTGGGGCGTATGCAGCCTCGCAAACTACAGTGTTGCATATGAAGGAACTCAATCAAACCGAGTCTCCGCTTTTCGTGATTTTTATGTGTTCTTTGTTTCCAAAAGCAATTCTTTTTGACGTTCATTTTACTCTACTGTAGCTGGTGTTGTGCCGTGTGGCGGCCGTAAAAGTCTCCCCGTACATCATCATAGTGCAGGTTATAATTTTTTTTTTCTTTTGGGATCGTTGAGCCCATCCTGGTTATTTTGAAAATCGAATACCGCTTATACTGCTTAAGCTGACGCTAGGGGGCATATGCAGCCTCGCAAACTACAGTGTTGCATATGAAGAGACTCAATCAAACCGTGTCTCCGATTTTCGTGATTTTTGTGTGTTCTTTGTTTTCAAAGGCAATCCTTTTTTACTTTTATTTTACTTATTGACCGTCCTAAGGCGGTGATCCCGGTGTTGGTATTACTCATTCTTGCTTTGTGGTTTATTCTACGAAGCGATTTGTTTTATGTTTTACCTTGTGTTTTTTTGTTCTTGTGTTTTTTTTTTTTGTTTTTTTTTTTGTTTTTTTTTTTTTTTTTTTTTTGTTTTTTTTTTCAGTCCTTTTAGTATTGTGATTACCTCGCTTGGGGAAGATTGAGCTAATCTTAGTGCTATTGGTACGTTTGTTCGATTTGCGCTTGTTTGGTTTGTCTGTTTCCTCTTCCCCTCGGTGTCTGGGAAGGGCTGCGGTTTGTGGATGTGGCACTTCCTGGACTTTTCTCTTACATTTTTGGGATGGCTATGGTTTTTTGCTTAGAGCTTTTCTGAGTAACTTTTACATAACCCCGGCATAACCATTTACTCTTTGCATTGTATAAAATAAATTATCATTTCAGCTTAAATTCTGTACCGTTGTTCGGACTTGCCAACATGGATCTGAGTAATGAAGCAAAACTGTTTAATTTTATTCCAGGTATTGATTTTGACCTCAGAAGCTAGCTAATCTGGTCCACTAGGGAGTTTTCAGTCCTTTAATGTGTTGATTATTTTCTAAGACTCCGCTGTCAAAGAGCATATTCAATGAAAGCGAACTTGCCTTGGAAAAGCCTGAAAGGGTCACACGAGATGACCATTTTATCCGTTAATACATTCATATTCAAAAAGGAAATTGACGCTATGGAATTTTCGCTTTCAAATTTTGAAGTCGGAACTCTGTAAACTATAAATAAACTTTATGTTAATTGTTTCAGTTTTAATTTCAGCTATTTGATTTTATTCAGATGTTGCAAAAACACTTACTTTACAAGTGCTAGGATTGTTTCTATTTGAGGAACAGCACTTATTAAAGAAATTCGCAGCCGGTGCTCGTAAGTATCCATTCGCAGAAGAAACTCATATTAACACGAACTAACACGAGATCGTTCAGTTCGCATGTCAGAAGACTTGTAATAAATCATTATGGTATTCTCAAAGTAGCTCCTTTCTTGACATCATTGTTGGTTATGCATGAATAAAAAAATATGCGCATCTATGAAACAAGATGTAGATGAATATGTCTACCAGAATTAGCTTTCAGAATGAGCAAATCGTATTATTTCAGCATTTTTTGAACATACACCAAAAGCATAACAGTACCATTTTATCCGGTGTTATTATAATTTTTGGCTAAAATTCTGTTTTAACATGTTGTTACGATATATTTTCATTAAATTCGATTAAATTATCAAATAAAGCGTTTAATAATGCTAAAAAAATACCGTACACATTCATTATTTTGACATAGTTTGAAATGTACGAACCGTCATGGGAACGGATGTAATGGCCGAACATATTTCTCAACTTCTTTTTTGAATGAGAAACACTCAAGAAACTATGGTAACATTCTTATGTTCTTAACAAGGCGGTTCTTCTGTCATGGTTTATTTTTTGTAATAGTTCGTCTTTGAATGTGTGTGTCGCTTACATCGTTTTGTTTTGGATAGCCATTTGGCCACTTTGTGGGAAAGTAACTGTTCGTTTGGCTTTCTGTAAGTGATGTTTCCATTAGGGTCTAGTTATTTCGTGTTTGTGTTTCTTTCCCTTTGATGTCTCTGAAGGGAGGTGTGGGATAATTGTATCGATCATCGCCTTCCCTTTTACTTTTATATATTTAGAAAACGAGATTTATTTTTCACCAACTACGCTATGTTTTGTGTTGCAAAGCGCCGTCAGATTTCAAAATGAATGCATTTTTTTTTACCTGTTGTGGTGCGAATCTTAACGAAAACACCGTTTATGATGCGTTACGACCGTTCGGCCGGCGTATACGTTTAACAGGGTGTATATATTAAACTGAAAGTTCGTCATTTCTTGTGTCCTGATATTAATCGACTTAGCTGGAGTTCAGTTTGTACTTATATAACTGTTATTGACGTGTAAACCTCTAATTCTCTAAACGCCCTTGAGAAAAAGTATGTTTGTACGCAATAAAATTGTGTGTAAACGTGAAGTGTAAATATAAATACTATGTTTAGCATAATCACACACTTGTTATTTTACTAAGTTGTTTAGTCGCATAAATGGGATTTAAAACTGTTTTCTTCAGTGTTTCCTAACCACTGAAATGGAGCAGGACGAGAACGTACAGACGGACGCATGCATCAATTTAAGGACAGTTCTTGTGGCGATGTCTGTCGTCATATTTACAATGTACGTATAGCTGATATATATAGATGAATGTAATGTTTTATTTGTAATATGATAATGGGGGGAGTGGGGGGCGGGGCGGGGTGGCGAAGGTGTCAGGTATCATGTCACCGGGGCGTCCAACTGATATTGGCTTCCAGTTGGGCAAGGCCTGCTATCCTTGCAGCAGGTATGGGTAGAGGGGGAATGTTTTGTTGTTTGTTGTTTGTTTTTTTGTTTTTTTTTTTGTTTTTTATTTTTATTTCTTCTGTTTCTTCACTTTCATTCTTGTTTCTCTTTTTCCCTGTCCCTCTCTTTCATCTCCTGTATACTATCTCTTCTATCTCTTTTCTCCCTTTCTCTGGGAGACGAGGGGGTGGTCGGGTGGTGCGAAGGTGCTGTGTATCTTACAAGGCCTGCTATCCTTGTAGTGGGTAAGGGTAGAGGGGGAATGTTTTTATTTCTTCTGTTTCTTCACTTTCATTCCTGTTCCTCTTTCTTCCCTGTCCCTCTCTTTCATCTCCTCTACTCTCTCTTCTATCTCTTTTCTCCCTTTCTCTGGGAGACGACACAAAATGACCCTCAAGGGTTGACGTGTCGTTAAACCCCAACACAATCAATCAATTCTCTGGGAGACGACACAAAATGACCCACAAGGGTTGACGTGTCGTTAAACCCCAACACAACTAATAAATATGATAATATCAATATGATAATGGATTGAAATCTTGAATTTAACCCTAACCGCAACTGCAGCAGACGGCATATTGATTTGTTTTGTATCTTTTTAGAGAAACTAAGATGACATTTCATGTGAATCGTCTGCCCATTCACATGAAATGGCAAGTCTTATTTTCTCTGAAAATTTTCGATTCTGTTACCTTCTGTTTGTGTATGGATAATGTAAAACGCAAAAAAAGGGACCCTTATCCGGCAAAGACATAACAGTGTCGTTTAGTTGACGCACTGAGTTGACGTCGCGGCGTTCGACCTTTTTGTGTTTCGTGGGTACATTATTGGCTAATAGAGAAGGCCCAGTTCAACGTAAGTATCCGCACAATCTGATCAGGGCTTTCTATAACAGATAAAAAAAAATGTATAAAATATAGAGAAGGTCCTATTCGAAAACACTACGGTATAGGTATGTAAGCAAATATAAACTGATATACAAACAGACTAAACACAACTTATGGCGTGTAAAAGTACAGAACCTAAATATTTGAATAATAATATTTGGTCTACATAATTATATACAGTAGCATGTACCGTAACGAAATTTGAATTAGCAAATGAGTCCCCAGAGAATGAGCCGCGACGTCAGAAAACGTACCTTTGGTGTGCGGTCACACGAATCACCGAAATACCGGAATACTACCGAAATACCGGTATGTGCACCCAGCGAAGATTCAGATCATCCTGCGCATTCGCGTAGTCTGATCAGATTCATCACTGGGCACATTTTGGATAGTCTAGAATGCAAGGTTTCTTCATGCGGACAACAGAGACTGATCAGACTGCACGGATGCTGATTTGAGTCTTAGTTTGGCGCATGTATCCGAAAGTACATTTTCTCTCGTTGGGGTCAAATAAAGATACAAGTATACCTTCCTTTTCCAGCTACTACCGGAAGTACTACCTTTGTCTCAGACGATGTGGGGTTAAGGCACCTTTGGCCTGGCCAGTCCTGGGTAATATGCCCATGTACCTGCATATGGTAAGTCTGATTGCAACAACAAGGACGTTCATTTCTATTTATGTTGATGCTGCCAGAATGCGCATAGCAAATGCAGTGCACGACAGAAACACGACAGAAACACGACAGTGCACGACAGAAACACGACAGTGCACGACAGAAACACGACTTGCAAATGGAATGAGACGCGTCGCGGGAGAAAAAGGATTTCCGTCGAATCAGTTTTACTGCGCGTGTTCGGCTCTTTATAAAGGACACATGTCTAGTTCTTTGACTTAAGTTTGCCCTTGGCCCACCGCGTACGTGAGCGAACAGCACAGGTTCTAGCGAGACTTTCTACTGTTCACATATGCTATAACGGATCTTTCCTCATTAACTGTACCAGTTTAAGCAGTACCTCATAGGTCTAGATAAGAGTGGGTATCAGGTAAATATTTTTTCTTATTTCTCGACAAAAACATATGTTGTGGGTACTCATTAGAAGCGCCTCGCCGAGGCGCTTCTAATGAGTAACGCAACGTATGTTTTTGTCGAGAAATAAGAAAAAATATAGATACTTTTTGGTTGAAAAAAGCGCCTTATTAAGAGCTATGGTTCCTTTTGTGTCACATAAAGATGGACAGGGATAGCAGCGGTTGAATCTTCATTTATTCTCAGGAGTCCGCAGGCAATATAGTCGTGTATCAATTGCACTAATCGGTGTTTGTTTGTTTGAGATGAGTTTAAACGCCATTGTCAACAGACGTGCAGTCCTGCCGAATGACACGGTTCAGGATTCAACCCAAAGTTTCCCGATCAGAAGCGATTGCTCTGTCAGCTGAGCGAGTCGGACGGGTCTTTGGTTTGTTAAATGCACGACGCGTGTGCGTAATAGTTTGTTGACTTCTTCGCCTGTGACCAACAGCCTCGTCTTCAGACATCACCGAATCATGTACTCGGGCAATTCGGGCCACCACACTCTCATCACTGCAACAATTAGCTAACCTGTTGTCACAGTTATAGACTGCTCTATGCTTATATTACAGACGAACGTATGGACGGACAGACATGGTATCACAATATCCCCGCTTTTTCTTCGAAAAGCGCGGGGATAAATATGGATGGACGGACAGACGTGGTATCACAATATCCCCGCTTTTTCTTCGAAAAGCGCGGGGATAAATATGGCTATCGGGCTGCTGACGGTATCAATGGTACCAGAAACATGTGACCTCCAGGACAAAGATACATCTGGCACCTTGACCTCTTCATAGTCATTACGAAAACACGCCTATTCAAATATATTCAAATTTTTACAACAAAAAAAGCGAAAATTTTCAGATAATAAAATCCGATATTTTTCATATTCCTGCTCAAAACATAGATTGTGGGTAGTCGTTAGAACTGCATCGGCGAGGCGGTTCTAACGAATACCCTCAATCTATGTCTTTTTAACAAAATAAGAAAAATAATGTATACCCCTCTAAACCCCAGTTTTACTATATAAAATGGGGTGTAAGGGGTTCAAGTTATATAGGCGTGTTTTCGTGATGCATGTAAACTATTTGGAAATGCTAGCAAAGGGATTTCGTTCAATTCCTTCAGTCCGTCAGATAGCTTTTCAGATGTTTTGTTGGGAAATGGTGAACTAAAATTGTGCCGCAAGGAGAATCTCGAGATGTTCCTTGACCTTTTCCCCGCGTCAACAGCGCCATTAGGCAGAGGTAACGGTATATTAAATACATTTTATATCTCATATTTTCCTAGTCTAAAAGCGGAATGGATTGTACTATCAGTATCTGGCTTAGATGATGGCCATGGTATAAAACCTAACTGAACCCAATATGTGTAGTGAGCAAATAAGAGTACTCGGGGGAGGGGGTGGTAACTTAGGGGTAATTTTGGTACGGGTGTGCGAGCCAGTATTTCAAAACCTACCCTTTTCATATACCTGGCCTTCGAAAAAACGGACCCATTCATATACTTGATCATCCAAAATGTTGACCTATTCATATACTGCCCTTTGATTTTTTGTACCCATTTTTTGCTGGTTATTACACAAATATCACAGTCAATTCATGTAATACCAAGAGGATAAGCAGCCTCGAAAAATCTCTGAGCGAAAAATATGTGCATATACCAGGATGTCAGAAAAATGGGGCCTTTCATATAGAAATCCAGAATAATCGGGCCATTCATATACTTTTTGTTGAAAAAAGGGGGCCAATCATATACCTGGCAGCGCTGAAAAAGGGGGCCATTCTGCACGCACATCCGTACTATGCCATATATAGGAAGCTACCCCCCCCCCCCCCCACCCGACACCCCCACAAGAGTATCTCTCTTACACTAGTGTCTGACTCCTATTCTCGCATATTGAATATGATGTGCCTTCCGTACCACTTTTATGCTCAAGCACCGTCCCGAAATTACTTCATATACTGCTCATGTTACACACTAAACATTACGAAAACACGCCTATTCAAATATATAGAACATTTCACCTCCAAAAACTGAAAATTTTCAGATAAAAAACTCTGATATTTTTCATATCTCTGCTCAAAACATAGATTGTGGGTACTCGTTAGAACCGCCTCGGCGAGGCGGTTCTAACGAGTACCCACATGCCGGCCTCGGTGGCTCAGTTTGGATGCGCCGTCCGACTGGAGACCAGGAGGTCGCGGGTTCAACCCCCGCTGAGGTCGGCAACATTCTTTCGTGGAGATTGATCATGAAATATTTTCTACGGTCATTCTCTCCCTTCCGCTGATTCAAGAAGGGCAGTTGTCAGTTTCTGGCGAAAGAATGTGCACAATACTGGTTAACCGCTTAGAGGACTAAGCCTGCCCAGTAAACGTGTGGTTAGGTAACCTGACCGCGCTCGACATGACCCCATTGGGTTGACTGGGCCGTAAAACCTCAACACAAACAAAAGAGTACCCACAATCTATGTTTTGAGCAGAAATAAGAAAAATAATGCATACTCCTGTAAACCCCAGTTTTACTATATAAAAGTGGGGTTTAAGGAGGTCAAAATTATATAGGTATGTTTTCGTGATGATCATGATATTCAGTTAATCCACAGACAACGTGTAAATTATTGAAAAAATATTTCTAACGGGCTAAGCAATCTATGAAAAGCAAGGCATTAATTTACTTAAACAAACTCCACTGGTGAAATGTTGAAAAGGCGTAAATCTTCATTCTCCACCATACCATCACATCCTTCGGCCCATTTAAGGGACTAGGTGGGCGAATACCTGGCTTGTTAAGTTCAATCCAGCAAAAACTGAATCTCTCCTTATAAGTAGAAAAGCTCTACAGCCAGTACATCTTCCTCTCTATATGCAAAATCAGCAAATTAAAGAAGTTGAAAATCACAAGCACCTCGGTCTTTATTTTAGTAATGATGGAACCTGGCACGCTCACATAAACTACATAAAGGAAAAGCATGGAACAGAATAAATATAATGCGAAAACTTAAGTTTCAATTAGATAGAAAGTCATCAGAAATAATATATACCTCTTTTATCAGACCTATTTTAGAATACGGAAACGAAATTTGGGATAATTGTACGCAGTATGAAAAGGATGGCCTCGAAAAGATCCAGACAGAAGCAGCGAGAATAGCAACAGGTGCCACAAAGTTGGTATCTATTGAGAACTTGTATAGTGAAATAGGGTGGGACACATTAGACATCAGAAGAAAAAAAACAAAAACTTACACTATTTTATAAAATGGTAAACAACTTTACTCCTAATTACTTATCTTCTCTCATACCTTCATCTGTTACTGAAGCTTCTAACTATAATCTCAGAAACTCACATGATATTAGGACAGTAAACGCACGAACTAGTCAATACTTCTCTTCTTTCTTGCCATCTACTATCAGAGAGTGGAACACTCTTCCAGAATCACAGAGAAACTCCTTAACCATTACTTCCTTTAAATATCAGTTAAATCAACCCAACTCCTATATACCGAAATTCTATTATGTCGGAGAGCGTCGCGTTCAAATACTACACACACGCCTGAGGACTAAATGCAGCTCTCTTAATTATTACATATTCAGCAAGAACTTGACTGACTCACCTCTCTGCAGATGCGGCAGTGTTGAAAACACGGAGCATTATCTCTTGCAATGTCGTCTTTATCATCAGTCAAGAACTGAAATGCTCAACTCGATTTCACAAGTTTGTCATGTAACACTTGACGTGTTGCTATTTGGAGATAGCTCGATGTCTAATGAAGCGAATACTACAATATTTCTTTCAGTTCAAAAGTTTATAAAAGATTCAAAACGATTCTAAATACGGTATGAATCATTTGAAAAGAATACATACTTTTTGTTCATGAACCGACCACTTCACTATTTCAAATGCCAGAATGTAACCTGTTATTGATCTTACCTTAACAACTGAAAATCCCCAAATAGCACAGATAGTTGGTAATTTCGACGATAGGTAACTTCATAGCAATAACCTTAGCTAAAATATCTACAAATGGGAAGACCTCAACGACCCAGACTAATATGGACCCCTCTCCCCCACGATCTGCTCCACGACCCTTTGTTTCTTTCTGCTTAGCTTCAAAAAGCATCTTTTTTTTGTTTGTTTGTTTGCTCTACCGTTACACTGTTATCTTGAATTTTCTACCTCTATTAATTTTTGAGCTACATGTTTATTTACATGTACAAATTAACTATCTTAAAAGTAATCATTGCACAGAATTTTATAAGTCCGACTATGTAAAATGCATTGTCTTGTAAAAGCTATTTTGTTGAAAAACTTACATGAACCAAATGTAGCTTATGACCTGCCAGTATTGTACAATATATCTAAATTTGTATTAGGAAAGGAACTTCATAAGCTATAAGCTTTCGTTCCAATCCTACAGATTGCTATTGTATGTATATATATATCATGCATGTCAACTTTGATATTGAGAAATAAATATGTTTAAACTAAGGGACTAGGTGTTCATGTAACTACAGTTGTTTACAGGCGTATATAAAAGCTTAAAACATACACCTGTCACAAGTTTCACATGCAAATTCATTTTCACGTGCATGTTATATTAGAACTGTGGTGCCAGGGTTACGGTCAGCTAATCGAGAAATCAGACGCGCTGGTGTTAACACGTCTTCAAAGCATCGGAGATTTGTTGCAGAAAACTCGCGGTAGAATGTATAAGTAACGCTCGTTTAAGTGACATGTGGTTGAAGACTTTAACCAACCTGCTTATCCTTTGTTGACCAAAACGTTCATCTGTATATTATTATTTAGTCGTGATCTCACCTAGTACTCACGTCAAGTTTGTCAGTTTCAGCGTAAAATAGGTAGTCTAAAACAAGATCTATTTCACCGTTAGCTCACAATTTGTTTGCAAGGAGCAAAATGGTCAGTATCATCGTGTTCTTTGATTAATTAAGCAATTTCAAAAACAATAGTTTCAGACCAACTATGACATTAATAAAAACTCAACTGTCAGCCCCGCTTCTTAAACTTTTGGTCATTCGTAATTTTGTTTCTGTCGTTTGTGAGTTTAATATATAACGGTCGATTAGCTGGCTATTCCCTATGTTAAGTCAATAAAATAACGTAATATCATTTACACAGCTCTTGATAAGGCGCTTTTTCCAAACAAAAAGTATCTTAATTTTCTTATTTCTCGACAAAAAATATGTTGTGGGTTGTCATTAGAAGCGCCTCGGCGAGGCGCTTCTAATGAGTACCCACAGCATATGTTTTCGTTGCGAAATAAGAAAACTGTTTATCTGATACACGCCCCCCCCCCCCCCTCCCCCCGACCTATGAAAATTTTTACTATAAACTTGTATACAACATGCACCATTTCCGTGAAATCGGCAGTGCCGACTAATATATTGAAACGAGGGGTCAGAAAGACAGGTCAGTGTGACCCGCTGTAGATTGTACATCACGTTTTACATGAAAATCAACTAACATTTGTGACTTCATGTTTGCTTTCTTGCCCACTAGGCCCCATCCAAAAGGGGATCTTTCTAAAAGAAAAAAACTTGCTCCCACAGGAAGCAAATTCTTTCCTTCTGTTGTGGATCCCTTTTCAAAAGGGTAGAAACAATTTTGACAGAGTTGTCTCCCTTGAAAATGTACCCATTCCATTTACCGACGTGTGTATTTGTTTGTGTTGAGGTTTTACGGCCCAGTCAACCCAATGGGCTCATGTCGAGCGCGGTCAGTTTACCTAACCACACGTTCACTGGGCAGGCTTAGTCCTCTAAGCGGTTAACCAGTATTGTGCACATTCTTTCGCCAGAAACTGACAACTGCCCTTCTTGAATCAGCGGAAGGGAGAGAATGACCGTAGAAAATATTTCATGATCAATCTCCACGAAAGAATGTTGCCGATCTCGGCGGGGGTTGAACCCGCGACCTCCTGGTCTCCAGTCGGACGGTGCATCCAACTGAGCCACCGAGGCCGGCATTAGCGACGTGTGTAATACGCTGTATGCGGCCAAAGACAGAGGCGGAACTTTCCTTGCACGGTCGAGTTTGGACATTCAATTTGCGCTGGTAAGTTTCTGACGTTCTGTTTTTACGTGTGACACCAGAATTGACTCTGACTAGGATGCGCCAATGTAGTTCGTATAATGCAGTTACAAGTATTCTCTTGCAACATGTCGGATAATATAAACGTTCAACTAAAAAAGTTGGATCTGACATTTGCATGACGATCCTTTTCAAAGTTATAATATAAAGTTTGGATCTTCAAATTGCAGGGATTCCAGGCCGCTAACAGATATTGTTATGACAAATATGGACCCACTTGGGGGTAAGTTTAAAATATTTTTTTTATTATCTTTCTGCCCAAATGCATAGAAGATTAACTAAACCACTGAACATGTACCTAAGCATTTTGAAGTAAATTTTAAGCAAAAAAAAATATATATATGTATACTGTAATAACAAGTTATGAGCCTTACTACCATAATTATCTTATATATTCGCGCCTCTTACTATTTATGTACTTATCCGAAACTTACAGTAAGTCCGTTTAGCTATTGATTGTGTGTTACAGGGTCGGATTTAGGATGACTTCTGAGGGGTCAGTTTGATAAAATTGCCACATATACTCTACGCTATAATCGGAAGACAGGCCTGGGCAAACAGTGTAACGGAGATCGTCTGATCAGGGTCAACACTGTCACTCATCCAGCAATTTTACACAAATTCACAGATAGTAAAATGAACTTGTTGAAAAGAGGCATAAGGTAAACGTACGGTATCCCTAATTTATCAGATTTATCCAAAGTTTCCCATGAAAATGAAATTTTGAATCAACGGGGTTCGACTGAACTCCCCGAACTCCGTATAAATCCGCCCCTGTATTTAAACAGACTTGGCTGAATGACAAACCATCACGAAAACATGCCTATATAATCTTGACCCCCTTAAACCCCACTTTTATATAGTAAAACTGGGGTTTACAGGGGTATATATTATTTTTCTTATTTCTGCTCAAAAACAGATTGTGTGTACTCGTTAGAACCGCCTCACCGAGGCGGTTCTAACGGGTACCCACAATCTATGTTTTGAGCAGAAACATGAAAAATATCAGAGTTTTTTATCTGAAAAATTTCAGTTTTTGGAGGTGAAATTATCTATATATTTGAATAGGCGTGTTTTCGTAATGAGAGTAGACTGATCAGACACAGCGATGTCCTGATCAGACGCAACAGTGTCTGGTCTGTGACTACTCTGTTTGCCCAGGCCTAACAGATCAGTACTGAACACCCATTTATGAATATCCATGTCCGATATGTTATAAAAAAAAAAGCAAAAACTATGATATTGTAAATTCTGAACTGGATCGTTAAGTCTTCACGAACACATCTACAAAGGAGGTATCCCGAGTTTGTACCTCGCATTGTGCCGTTTGATAGACAGACTGTCTGCTTGTAAATATATATTTTCATCAGTTGTATATTTTGGATGACAAATGCTCTCTTATATAATGGCATCGTGGCTGCTTTGAAAACAAACAAACGACACATATATTTTATTATTTTTCCTTCGGGACAACATAAGGTGAATGGATACAGTTTAAAGGGAAGACAGCTCTGCCTAAATTGTTTTCGCCCCTTTCTAAATAGAGGTCCTCTAAAAGAAAAGAATTGTTTTCCCTCTGGGGGAGTTGACAACTTTTCAAAAGGGGTTTGACATAGAGGGAAGCAAACAGGAAGTCATAAAGGTTGTTTCTCTTGTCAAACATTGTGGAAAAATTTACTAAGTGTATTCATGTACCTAAAAATCTATTTCATGAGCAATAGACACAATATGTTACAGTGAACCCTCGTTACAACGACAGCATTTCTTCCTAAAGACGATGCCATTAAAATGAATTTGCTTTTATACAGACTACTTAATGAGCAGACTGATATGTATGAAAGGTTTTGATTTTATTTCCTCATAGAACATATATTTTGGATATATGTTAGAATCGCCTCACTGAGGCGATTCTAACAAATATCCAAAACATGTTTCTTGAAAGTATTAAATACAATATTCTTGCATAATTTGTGACTAATTGTTACCTCGTAAGCGAATGTTTCGTGACAGTCCAATTGTCATTAAAACGAATTTTGTCGTTGTATCGAGTGTCGGTATAAAGAGGGTTGTCTCTATTTGTCATCTACTTTTATTGTCTACTCACAAAAGCTGAAAGACTTGTATAAAGACTGAAGTAGTTCCTAAAACAAGAGCAGTGTACCGTATTTACCGTATGTATTCGGACACACATGCCTGCGCGAACAGTGAAGACCCAGATAACACGCGGCGTCTCATCAGGGTCTACACTGTTTGCCACTCAATCAGCAATTTTTAGCCACCGCATCGGGTAGTATTTTGAACTTATTCAAATTTTAGAACAAGTATGGTAAGGAGTTGAGGTGTCCGAACATAGCTTTAATACCTAGGAGAAGAAGTGCTTAATACATTAGCTATGGTTTTATAACCAAGAAAAAAAAACAAGTTTAATACCTAAGACTCGGCCAGTTGAATACCTATCAGATTTAATACCTAATACAAGACAGTTTTAATACATAAGACATGGTAGGTTCAGTAAGTAGCAATGGCAGTTTTGTGCTGATATTCTTGAAATCTCCACCAAGAAATTCCATACCCACTTTCTTCTGAAATCTAAGGGCTTGCTGTGTTTTTCTGATCATTTTTGTTTTGTTTTAATCATCACAAAAACATACCTATATAATTTTGACCCCTTAAACACCACTTTTATATAGGAAAATTGGGGTTTACATGGGTATAAATTATTTTTCTTATTTCTGCTCAAAAACATAGATTGTGGGTACTGTTAGAACCGCCCCGCCGGGGCAGTTCTAACGAGTATCACAATCTATGCTTTGAGCAGAAATATGAAAAATATCAGAATTTTTTATCTGAAAACTTTCAGTTTTTGGTGATGAAATTTTCAATATATTTGAATAGGCGTGCTTTTGTAATGATTTTTCAGTGTTTATTGGGGACATATGCCTGCAATATTTACTGTTGATCAACAACTTATCAAGCAGATATTCATCAAAGATTTCAATAACTTCACCAACAGAATTGTACGTATTACCTGTATGTTTCAAGTTATATACCCAGTGTACCGTAATAACCATCCCAGCTAGCATTCTTTATAAATCTATAGCGGGCCGTTATCGGCCCATCAGGGTAGCTGATGGGCCGATAACGGCTCGCTATAGATTTATGAAGAATGCTAGCTGGGATAAGTACTTGGACATTTCCGCATGTTCTGCAGATTTGTCAAGCGAACAGCGAAGACTTTGATCAGTTTGAACATCTATTACAGTGTAGGAGTCTTCGATTTAAACGTTGAGGCTAAAAGCTGTAAAAGGTACAAGAAATGAACAAAAATTTATTAATTAATCATATTCTACAGCTGTTTTATACAATGACGTTAAAATTTACATCAATATTTCAAAACTAATGAAGTTGTCTCGAGAGAGAGAGAGAGAGAGAGAGAGAGAGAGAGAGAGAGAGAGAGAGAGAGAGAGAGGGGTGATCACGAAGCCAGATAAGACAGAACACACAAAAGGACAAAGGACAATGTACTAAACAGGATGGACCAAAAATAACTCCGCAGCCTGTGGCCACATAGTAATACAACGCAACAAAGGGTACAGGATCCTTATCTTTACCGTTGGCTTCAAAATTACTCAAATTACATAGAACTGTTCGGATCGCATAGAGACTTAATTCATACTCAATCAGTGTATCGTCAGCCTCGGTGGCTTAGTTGGATGCGCGTCCGACTGGTGATCAGGAGGTTGCGAGTTAGACCCAACGCCGGGTCGGCAACATTCTTTCGTTAGAGATTGGTCATGAAATAATTTCTACGGTCATTCTCTCCCCTTCGCTGATTCAAGAAGGGCAGTTGCCAGTTTCTGGCGAAAATGTGCATAATCACCGCGTCCAACCGTAACGCCGGATAACCGGTCGTAACGCCGGATTCGGTCAAATAACGCCGGATTACTGGTTAACCGCTCAGAGGACTAAGCCTGTCCAGTAAAAGTGTGGTTAGTGAAACTGACCGCGCTCGAAATGACCTCGATGGGTTGGTTGACTTGGGTCGTAAAACCTCAACACATAAAAAATCAGTGTACCATCACAGAAAATCAATAAAATCACCTTAAAACAAGGCATCGCAGGCGACACAAATCCCCTCGCACAAGACTACTTGGTGTTGGCAAACACTGAACTAGGGAATTTCATGACATATAATAGTTATGTGAATGAAGAAACAAAAGAAACAAAAAGCCTGTGACCTTAATGTAAACGTCATACATGACATTGGCATTAAAGTACAGTATCGTAAACATTCAGATTTTCAGGTTGGGATGGATTAGATCTCACATGAATGAAAATGTTTCGCTCATGTCAACCTTGACCTTAAGCCCAAAACCCTGAAATTCGAACTTGCTCGGGATATTATTATACCCAAAAATGTGTAAAGGTACATTAAAATCCATAGATAAATGCAGGGGCTAGAACGATGACAAAGTTTTTTTTTTTTTTGTTTTTTTTTGTTGTTTTTTTTTTTTTTTTTTTTTTCTAAAAATAGCCACAATTAACTTGACCTTGTGCCCAGGAACCTGAAAATTGAACTTGCTCGAGATATTATAATACCCAACAATCGTATGAAGATATATTACATGCATAACCATGAAATACCATGATTTCTACCAGACATAAAACTGGTATTTTCCTTGTTTTCTAAAAAGAAATATTTCCTCTTAGCCGGGGAAATAAATCTCTTTAACCGGAGCTACTTTTTTTTTTGTAACATATGAACAGCCTAGATTTTGACCCTGCTGTCAATATCATTTAGGATAAAAACAAAAGCTATCCTAAATATATCATTTATTACTACGCCGACCCAAAATAGAAATGACAGCGTAAACAAACTGGCAGACTAGACTTGCCACAAAAGCCTCTTAAATGGTGTACTCTATTGCGGCGAAATGCATGTAATATACAGTTTAATCATTTCTCCTATTTTATATATGGGATTTATAAACCTCGGGAGGTAAAAAACATCCGATAAAGAAACTTGTGCTTCGCACTCGTTTATCGGATTTTTTTTACCTCCCGAGGTTTATAAATCCCATATTTAAAATAGGAGAATGAATAAACTCTATATATTAAAATCCATTGATAAATGCAGGGGTTAGAGCGCTGACATTTTTTTTTCATAAAAAAACACAGTTACCTTGATCTTGAGCCCAGCAACCCGAAAGTTGAACTTGCTCGAGATATTAGAATACCCAACATTTATGTGAAGTCATATTATAATCCATTGATAAATGTAGGCACTAGAGCGATGACAAAGTATTTTTTGTTTCTGAAAATAGCCACAATTTTACCTTGACCAACAACTTGAAAGTTGAACTTGCTCGAGATAGTATAATACCCAACAATTATGTGAAGATATATAAAATTTCATTGATAAATGCAGGGGCTAGAGCAATGACCTTAAGACCAACAACCTGAAAGTTAAACTTGCTTGAGATATTATTATACCCAAAAATTATATGAAGTTATATCAAAATCCATTGATGAATGTAGGCACTAGAGCGATGAAATTTTTTTTTCTAAAACTAGCCACCACGGCCTTGACCTTGATCCAGCACCCTAAAAGTCGAATTTGCTAGAATTA
The DNA here is from genome assembly GCA_964016985.1 of Anodontia alba. Classification (NCBI taxonomy): domain Eukaryota; kingdom Metazoa; phylum Mollusca; class Bivalvia; order Lucinida; family Lucinidae; genus Anodontia; species Anodontia alba. Next base: position 9,905,868 of record OZ024822.1, on the reverse strand, counting down.
TTATCATACCTAATATTTGTGTGAAGTTACGTTAAAATCCATTCATAAATGTAGGCGCAAGAGCATGACAAAGATAGTAACATTGATCTTGAGCCCAGGACCCTGAAAGTCGAACTAGCTTGAGATTTGTGTGAAGTTCATAAGTGTAGGCGCAAGAGCGATGACAATTTTCTTTCTACAAATAGCCACAGTGACCTTGACCTTGAACTCATGACCCTGAAAGTCGAACAATTATCTGAAGTTCTTTTAAAATCCATCAACAAATGTAGGCGCTAGAGCGATGACAAAAGGTGAGCATACGTACATATACGTAGGTACGTTACGTACGTACTTACGTACGGGACAAACTCTATTTCCCCTTGCTGCGCCTTGAAACTGTCAGCTGTAAACCGCTGAGGCTTAAGGGCGAAACCGCGCCTTTCATTCTGATACAGCTCCAATTTTATATATGTGTTCGCCTCTAAATATGCGTCCTCTACCTTATCAATAAAATACATCATCACAAACTCTATGGTGAAACAAAGTAGAGAATCCAATGGCATTCTGAAACCAAAAGAAAAGGAACCCACATGTAAGATCATGGTGGGCCCGTCCACAGGCGTTGATAATCAGGCGACAACCATTTGAAACATCATTTAATCTGAGGTTCGATGTATCATCGAAATAAAAAAGGGGGACAGCAAAGTTATCAACCATAACTGGGTTACTACCATGCATGTTCATTGCTGCGGAATATTCATGTTGTAACCTTTCTTTTTGTAACGAGTGACAATTGCTTTTAATTGTTCCGAGAAATCAGTATTAATAAATAAAATATAAACAAAAATATAATTTAATTAACCAGTAAACAGGAAGACAAGAATTACGAAGAACAGCCTTCCCTTCATAGACACCGAAAGAAGAAGAGAAACAAACAATGACATAACAAAACAGGAATTTTGCAATAACCGACAAAAACTAACTGCACCAGATGGGACTGTTTTGGAACGGTCAGCAGAAAAAAACAACTAGGGACTTAAACTAGTTTTACTCGCGCAAAACCTCGCCCTTAAGTCTAAGGCAGCTTACAATTACAAATGTATGTTTGGTCCGCGTAGGGGTCCACTACCTCATCAGTGAAAGAGCACAGTAAAACATGTAATAACAGCAAGCATTGGTTATTTGGCTTCTCTGAATTATCTAGAACTTTACCTCTCATAAATGTTCCGAAGACATATTTTTTGTTCTATGTTCGATGATATGCTGTTTTGTGTTTGATGTGTTTTATGTCATTCAGCGCCTTATCCGGTACCTTGGAAGGACTGTGGTCCGTAACTATGTCCTCAATATTTATTTTCAGGATAAGATTAAAGTTCCGCCGATATGTGCACGGAGTGTGTTCTACCTGCGAGATAATGAATGGAAGCGAGTAAGAAGTATAATGTCTCCGACGTTTAGTGGCGGCAAGCTAAAACGGGTGAAAATTGTTTTGTTATTGTTTCCGTTTTATCCTTCGTAACAATGAACCATACTAAACAATATTGAATTGTACGAGTTTTTTGTTTTTGTGTTTTACTGAACAAAAGGACGGTCTGGCGAAGTGAAACACTAGAAAGAGTGCTTACCGTGTCAATGAAATACAGTCGACTCTCGTTATCTCAAATTCCAAGGCTCTCTGAAACACTTCGAGATATCCGTACCTCGACATATCAGAGTTGAGAGAATGAGGAAAACAATAAATTGAACAATCACATTTAACAAATGAATATGTAATTTGACTCCTGAAGTTAGAACTATATATATAAAATAATGTGGAAAAGAGGAGCAATTTCTCCTCTTTTCAACATTATTTTGTTACCTGTTGTCATAGTTTCATGTTAAAACAGGGACCAGATTTTCACTTCGAGATAAGCGTTAATTCGAAATAAGCGAGTTCGAGATAACGAGGTTCGACTGTATTCCTGATCAAATCAGTTTTCACACTGCCCAGTATAAACATTTGTAGCACTAGCACTAGTGTCATCATTGTTTATTTCACGTTCAAATGTCATCAAGCGACAACACGTCTGAAAGTGAATTTTCTTACGAAACTTGTGACAGTTGCCCATATGCAGGCATTTCGTTTTCCCGTGGGTAATACCGCAGTTTCCTCACTGCTGTTTGCTTGCGATGGTCTGGAACCAATACTTAGCGTTGTATGTTTTTGGTGGCGCCTTAGGACGAGCTCCTTTGTCCGGTAGTCTGCTGACAACAACGTTGTGATTAGTCGGTGCCATCGACGAGAGTTGTTTCTGACAATATTCATAATTTTGCATGATTTGTATTGCCTGTCCATAATGACGGGGTATTATGGTTTCACGTTGGACGTCCGTGTGTCTGTCCGTCCGTCCGTCCGGCGTACGTCCGGCGTCCGTTTTTTGTTTCCGGATGATAACTTGAATAAACATCAATTGATTTTCACCAAACTTGGTATGTGCATTGATATTGTGATCTAGTTTGGGATTGCTAATGGGCAAATTTCGTCAAACTTTGACGGTTATCTGCCCGAGACACGCCCATATTTTCGTTTCCGGCTGATAACTTGAGTAAATAACAAGGGATTTTAACCAAACTTGCTGTATGCATTGACATAAAGAAGATCTGGTTTGTGATTGCCAATGGGCAAATTTCGTCAAATGTTTACGGAGTTATCTGCCCGAGACACGCCCATCTTTTCATTTCCAGACGATAACTTGAGTTAATAACAAGGGATTTTAACCAAACTTGCTATATATATTGACATTTAGTAGATCTGGTATGGAATTGCTAATGGGCAAATTCGTCAAATTTTTACGGAGTTATCTTAAGCCTGAGACACGCCCATATTTTCGTTTCTAGACGATAACTTGAGTAAATAACAAGGGATTTTAACCAAGCTTGCTATATGCATTGACCTTAAGGAGATCTGCTTTGGAATTGCTAATGGGCAAATTTCGTCAAATTTTTACGGAGTTATCTGCCCGAGACACGCCCATATTTTCGTTTCTGGACGATAGCTTTAGTAAATAACAAGGCCTTTTAACCAAACTTGCTATATGCATTGATATTATCAAGAGTTAGTTTAGGATTGTTATCTGTCCATTGATATTATCAAGATCTGGTTTAGGATTGTTACCTGTCCCTCCATCATTTTCTTTCTAGACATTTTCGCAACGATAACTTTAATACATAAAGGAATAATTGCTATGGCGGGGTATTATGCTTGCGGTGCTTTTACTTATCCTTCATTTATTAATTTTCACGACATTTTTTACTAGAGCATCCAAATACAATCCTGTCTCGAATCATATTATCACGTTCCGCATAATTGCAGTCCTGGGCGCTAATTTTTAGCCTTGTTACAAATGCGTCTATACTATCTGGTCCCTGGACCTAGTTGTTGAAACGATCTCGCAAATATAGGGCTAAGTTGTGACTGCACATGCTTCTTGAACCGACCATGTCGACCGTAGTAAGTGTCCAGTGTTCTTTTTTTTGTTTGTTTTTTTTTTTTGTTTTTATTTTATTTTTTTTTTTTTTTTTTTGCGTCATCGTCTATAATACCAATACAAGTCATAAATTTGTCAGCCTTGCTGCCCGACCCACAAAAGGATATACAAACTTTTTCCTCCTGTGATTTATTTGCCATTCTTCAGGAAATTGGACGCATCCCAGGTCGTTATAGACGGTGGTATTCCATTTAAATCACTTTGTTGTCTCCTTGCACAACAATTCAATTTCACCTACAGGTATATAAATGATGTATTGTCTCTGAAAAACAGAAAATTTGCAGAGTATTTGGAATTCATCTATCCACGTGAACTTGAAATAAAGGAAACAACGGAGACTGCAGCCTCCTCTTCATACTTGGATTGTTATCTCTACATTGACAATGGAAAACTTACTACTAGGCTTTACGACAAACGGGATGAATTCAATTTTTCCATTGTTAATTCTATTCCTGAGCAGTAATATCCCTTCGGCACCAGCATACGGCGTTTACGTTTCACAGTTAATCCGTTATGCCAGAGCCTGTTCAAATTATTAGGACTTCATGGATTTACGGATTTATGAGTTTGGATTATGGTTTAGGTAGCATGACCGCAACTACTTTCTTTACCGCGGAGTAGAAAATTATGCCAGATCATCTAACTTATTCTGACACCACGTTTTATATTTAAGTGTTAATTTGCACATGCATTGGAATAAAAACACAAGTGTGTTCCTGAATTCAATTAATATACATCTGGATCAAAGACCACCAAAGCACAGTAAAGTGCACATTAGCAGTGATACTAGAATAAAGCACATGGTATAGTCTGTATCAATAATAATAGAGCAATCTGGGCCTTCATTGCCCGCACATGCGCCAGAGACATTTTCCCATGGCTCTCTCAAAAATGGCAAGTTTAAAATTCTTGCAGCTTTGTGGAGATCTTAACAGATGCGCGTCTACTCTGACGAAGAATCTGAAGAAGGTCGCTGGAACCGGAGAGTCTGTGGATATAAAAAAGTATGTATAAGACAACTTGCCATGTATCTGATTGTAGTACAAGAGTTTGTTGATAGCAGTATGCATTTCAAATGCTATATAATAATTTTGTAAAGCGAGACTTAGCCATGTGAAGCAGTATTCAGCTTCCCTTTATTCAGCATATCTTGTGTTGGTAAATTACTCTATAGTAGAACATAACCCATGTGTTTCCGATGTGCTTCTTCAAAGAAAGGTAAGAGAAAAGTCCAGGGAGTGCCACATTACTTTACAAACATTACTGCAGCCTCCTCCTCAAACATTACTTTATAACTCACATGTTGTTAAACAGGTTCACTCGATTGTAATTACATTAATGAAACAGATGTACGTGAAAAGCTCCACATTTCATCTGGGCAGACATTTACGCGATAAAATGTATAGAATTCATTTGAAGTATGTCTTGTCATCATGTACCTATCGATATTTATATTCAGGAATTGAAAAAAATGTAGTATCAGAACAACCAATTATCACGAGAAATTCTCTTGCGTGTGATTTGAGCCGGGACACATCATTTTCTAAAGGAGTGCATGTTCTTCCAATGAAGACGCAGTGCCTGCTAACAGCTTTGCTGTTCGCCTGAAGACACTTTGAGTCCTTGGCAACCCACAGAGTGCCCTGCGAATATTCTCATCAGACTACGCAGATGCACAGTTTGATTCGAGTCTTCGCTGCCTGCACATACAACCTTGTAGGAATTGCTGTTTCCCGGTCAGTTTCATAAAGGACAGTGCTATATATCTACCACTAGTTTCATGTGACTATGACAAAATAGCAACACATTTCAGCTGCTGTGATGTTTCAGCTATTTTAACATCTGCTATCGTTTACAGGAATTTTGGTGCCTTTACCATGGATGCGATAGCATCCGTAGCATTTGGATTGGAAATCGACTCGCAGAATACAAAAGATGACCCATTTGTCAGGCATGCTGCTATGGTTTTTGAACCGCCTTCGGTTTTTAGTCGCGCGTGCATGCTATTTTCAGGTAACTTCATATGGCCACGTGAAGCGAAACAGTGCATCGGAACATGCACAAAAAGCGAAGATTCAGATCTTGCGCACGACGTATCATCAGAGCCCAGTTGTTCAAAGCGTCGTTAGCTTAACGAGCTCGTTAAGGGTCATTTCGTTAACTGTTTTAGCAGATTCAATATACAATATTCTGATATTTTTGCTGAAAAAAAATGTGAGAAGCTTTTGCACTGCAAAAGCTACACACATTTTCTCAGCAAAAAGTTTCAGCATATTTGCATATCACTCGATGTAAATTTTAACGAATCGTTAACTAACGATGTTGTTAGCTTTGAACAACTGGGCCCTGGTCATTTGCTCTACATTCATCCATTCTGTAGTATCCAATGAATCTGCTAGCGGAGAGTGAAGGCCATAAACTTACTGCGGGTTGTGCAGTCTGATCTGGGCCTTCGCAGTCCGCATATGCCCGAAGACACGTTATCGCATATTACGTATGTAGTAAATGAGAGTTGTCTCATCAGATTTCAAGACAACATGATATTCATCAGACAGCTGAAGGCTTCAAAGTCTGTTGTAGTCGAGATTTTCATGACACTGATGTTGTATATGTTATTAACTCTAGTCCTGCTGAGCCCGGAAATACTCTGCCTTTACGGGCCCCCGTAGCCTAGTGGATAAGAGAGTTGACTCTTAATCCATTAGGTTTCTCACCGCTGTGGTTCGAGCCTGGCTCGGGTCATATGTGGGAAAGCCAAGTTCTGCTTACGGATGGTCAGGTGGTTTTTCTCCGGGTTCTCCGGTTTTCGCCCACCTTCGATGAACGATCGGCTCGATATAAGTGAAATATTCTTGAAAGGGCTGTAAAACCCAAATCAAAAAAAAAAAAAAATACTCTGCCTTTGCAAACAGTGTAGACCCAGATCAGTTGGTGGAAGCCAACTGATCTGGATCTGCACTGTATGTCATTAAGTATGTGAATTTATATCAACAATCTGGATCTAGTAATCTAATTGGCTGAAAATTAGAAGTGGGTGCGGCATCTAAATTTATTCAGCATGACAAGGGTTATCCTATATTAAATAAACAGTGATAAAAAGTAGCCTCAACGTGAGAACACGTACCTTCTGACATGTACGTCCAACAAAGACTCAAATCAGCCTCTGCATCCGCTCAGTCTGATCAGTGTTCGCTGTCCGCATGAAGAAACTCTGCATTCTTAGCTGTCCAAAATGCACCCAGTGAATATTCTGATCAGACTGTGCAAATGCGTAGGTCGATCTGAATCTTGGCTGGGCGCACATGCCCAAAGGTACGTTTCTGACGTTACAACTCAAATACCATGTCAACCCGCAAATAACCCCCATACAGTGGTAGACCCAGCACACGACAAAACCTACAATAAGACTTGTGCGACCAACAAAGACTCAGATCAGCCTGCGCATCCGCACAGTCTGATTGAGTCTTTGCTGATCGCATGTGCCTTCTACTGCCGCCGAGCTATCAAAAGAGAGATAAATGAGACCTTCATCACGAAAACATACCTATATAATTTTGACCCCCTTAAACCCCACTTTTATATGGCAAAACTGGGGTTTACAGGGGTATACATTATTTTTCTTATTTCTGCTCAAAAACATAGATTGTGGGTACCGAGGCGGTTCTAACGAGTACCCACAATCTATGTTTTGAGCAGAAATAAAAAAAAATATCAGATTTTTCTATCTGCAAATTTTCCTTTTTTGGCTGTAAAAGTTTCAATATATTTGAATAGACGTGTTTTCGTAATGTGCCGTATGGGTGTATGTACAGGCTGATCTTTGCTGGTCATGCAGGTCATTGTAGGTTTTGTCATGCGCTGGCTAAATTGATGAATGGATACATTGTCAAGGGAGGCAACTGTCGAAGATGTTTTGCCTTCCTTCTGAAAAGGGAACTGTTCTGAAAGGAAACAATTTGCTCTCCATGAGAGCACAGAGTAGATATTTCTGAACGGCATGACTCTTGAGAGCAACTGACACACTCACAAAACTGAAAACAGCTTAAGGTCCCCTTTCAGAAGGGATTTGATTTGCAGGAAAGTAAACAGGAAGTCACAACAGTTAAATTTTTATTTTTCATAGAAATATGATTGGCATTTACTGTGAATCCTCTACTAGGCAGATGGATCAAATGAAATATCCAGCCTTATTTTCTTTAAAAAAATAATAAAGAAAAAAACAACATTTTAAACTGCTGATGCTGTGATTGTCGCTTTAGCCTTTACCACTATCTGGGCAAATTCAGCACACAATAAATTGATGACGTTTGTAATGTTCCCCAGAAATAGGCTTTGACATTTTATACAGGAGACAGTTTACACGAAATGTCAAAATATAAGGGAAAGGAAGTAAAAAAATTAAACGTAAAAAAGATTGCCTTTGGAAACAAAGAACATATTACCGATTAGGAAATAAGTAGTAAAGAAGTTTGCAAAACTGCTTACGCCCTCTAGCGTATACAGAGCCTATTTTCTGGGAACAAAATGAGAAAAAAATATTTAAAATCATCGTTTACTGAGGGTAAAGACCTGCTTTCGTACTTATAATATATCCACCTCATGACAAAAAAAAAAAAAAAAAAAGAAAAAAAGGATGTGCGCCCAGTGAAGACTCAGAAGAGCTAAGGACCCAAGATTTCTTCTTGCGGACAGCGAAGACTCTAATCAGACAGACTGGGCAAATGCCAAGGCTGATCTTTTTCGTTGGGCGCACATGCATTTTCGTTTGCCTTATCATGAGGTGGCTATTATTATTATCGGGGGTGGTCGGGTGGTGCGAAGGTGCTGTGTATCTTACATCACTGGGGCGTCCAACTGATATTGGCTTACAGTTGGGCAAGGCCTGCTATCCTTGTAGTGGGTAAGGGTAGAGGGGGAATGTTTTTATTTCTTCTGTTTCTTCACTTTCATTCCTGTTCCTCTTTCTTCCCTGTCCCTCTCTTTCATCTCCTCTACTCTCTCTTCTATCTCTTCTCCCTTTCTCTGGGAGACGACACAAAATGACCCTCAAAGGTTGACGTGTCGTTAAACCCCAACACAATCAATCAATCTATTATTATTATCAGGGGAATCGTCATTTTTATGTATTCTTAAGATAATGCAAACTTCATGACACTTTTATTTGGTAGTTTTTTTTATAATGTTAATTCGGTTTGCAGAAACTTTTCCCATCTTTTCGCCTCTGTTATATTCCCTTGGTCTGAGATCATCGTTCTGGGACTGGAAAGCGTGCGAGTTCTTCAGAAATATAGGAAAGTCGATGATCGAAGAGAGGAAACAGAACCCCACGGTAAGATCCGTACCCAACACACTGTTACATATAATCCAAAACCATTTAAAAATAGGTTCCATTGAAATATATCAGAGCCATGAGCCTACGTTTTCAATACGCTATTAAATTTACTTCGACTTTGTATTGATGCCATATTAACCCATTTATGCCTAGCATAAAAGGGACTTTTGCAAACAGTGCAGATCCAGATCAGACGCTGCAGAACGCAGCATCTGATCAGGATCTACACTGTTTGCAACAACATTTGAAAGTTTCAATGACAAAAGCAACTATGACGATTTCTATATAACACCCCTTTGACTGTACAATGGACCCTTCCAAAGTTCATAATGGGAGTGTTTATTGAAAATATTCAGACATAAATGGGTTAAGTATTACTTCAATGTATGATAAAAGGAGACTGGATACATCTGGTGGATTTTCCGCCATTTTTTAACAACAGATATGAGCCAGCGCACAACAAAACTTATATTAGACCTGTGTGACCAGCAAGATTCAGATCAGCCTGTACAACCACTTAGTATAGCAAGGATTATTTTTCATCCCTCTGTGGAGAGCCTGGAGGCTGTAAGAAGCGCATGCTGTCAGCGAAGACGGATCAGACGGCGCAGATGCGCGGGCTGATCTGAGTCTTCACTAGTTGCACAAGTCTTATTGTAGGTTTTGTTTTGCGCTGGCACATATAATGTATAACTTCTGTGGCCTTCTTTTGGTGCCTCGGGAAGGCTATGTTACATGATTTTGACATTACCTGGGTATCTTCACATATTTTTCCTGTTCGGTGTCCTACACACCGACCTGCTTCTGAAAAGGGGTCTACTCTAAAATGACACAATTTGCTTCCAATTAGCTAATTCTTTCCTTTTGGATTAGACCCCTTTTCGGAAGGGGGCAAAAACAATTTTACATTTGCGTCCCCCCTGAAAGGATATATTATACCATAAGTATTTTACATTAATTTTGTTATATACGCAAATACTTTAAGAAGTATGCATTTTTTTCTGATATTTTTTCTTCAGGCCTAGTAGTGTACATAAAAAAAGTATGTTAAAACGTTCACTTTGAATTTAATTAACGACTTCCATAGTGCAGATTACATTTAAATTTCCTTTGGGATCATTGGGCCCATTATTGTATCTTTGAAAATAGAGTTCTGCTCTTATATACGCTAAAGGACGTAAGCAGTGTTGTACATCACTGTTTATGAAATGTCTCAATAAAACCGAGACTCCCATTTTCTATCTGTTATGTGTCTTTGTTTCCAAAGGAAGCCTTTTAGATTTTTTATTCATTTACGACGCTTTGATTATTTGGCCATGGGTTACTGATATATTTCAATGAATGAATATGCCCCTTGAATGAAATGACTCCTCCGTGAAATCACCTGACCAGTAAATGACACCAAAATCTGACCAACCAAGCTAGCTTAACAGTTAACGGTTAATGTTATTGCTTAGACAAACAATATTACCTATGTACTTTTTCATTGATAAATACAGGTATGAATGAAGTTTTCATTGACAAATACAGGTATCATGATATTGTTTGTCTAAGGATTTACGCATGGGCATGGTTATAGCCGTCTGACGGAGGAGTCAATTGATGACTGCTTACTTACTGATATATATGCAGTGCAATTTAGAAAGTTATATAACCTATGTAACCACGGTACAGACGCTTTTGGTGAAATGATACTATATTATAAACAATACGGTGACACATCCCTGTTAATATCCCCACAGGCAACATTGCTAACATCATGAAAGCACGCCTGTATAATTTTGACCCCCTTGAACCCAACTTTTATACAGTAAAACTGGGGTTTACAGGGGTATATATTATTTTTTTTATTTTGCAAAAAAACATAGATTGTGGGTACTCGTTAGAACGACCTTGCCGAGGCAGTTCTAACAAGTACTCACAATCTATGTGTTGAGCAGAAGTGTGAAAATTGTCAGAATTTTTGTATCTGAAAATTTTCCTTTTTTCGGATGAGAAATTTCAATATATTTGAATAGGCATGTTTTCGTCATGAAAGTTAAAAAGTCTCTCACCTGCTACAGTTCCATGGTCCCAAAACAGATACAGGTTTGGTGTGATGTTATGACCGCTGAACTCGTCAACAGATATTGAGATTTTTGTGACCATTCGAAAACACATGACATGGCCCTCCATGTCACAACCTTAAAACTCTTCCTGTTCAGGGTCAGAAACTGGAATGACCGACCGACTCTTTGTAGCACTCCACACAGCCAAATAGTTCCCTACAGAGTATTTTACTTTCTGGAATTCTTCTCACCAAGAAGGGTCTGTTGCCTGAAATAAACAGAACAGTGCAGTCTTCTTTATCTTACACCTAATTCATTAGGGCGCAGTTGTTCAAAGCACCGTTAGCTTAACGAGCTCGTTAGTGGTTAAAATGTAAACTATTCTAGTAAGTAGAATATCTATTCATAGGTATTTTGGCTGAAAAATGTGAGCAGCTTTTGCAAATGCAAAAGCTACTCACATTTTTTCAGCAAAGATATTAGGGCATAATCCATATTTAATGACGATTTAACGATACATTAACTAACGACATCATTAGTTTTGAACAACTGAGCCCTTGTCGGAAATTCAGGCAAGCCCTCGATTCACCACTTTATATATAAAAAAAAAAGAGAACCGGGAGATGGGTCAGACATTTTGAAAACTTCAAGCGATGTAAACCAGATAAGGCAGCAGATTTCTTTCTTTGTAGTTTTATATGTTGCACTCCATACCATACATGTATACATGCTCCTCAGTTTTGATTTTCCTTCACCCTGTTCCACCTTGGAATAGTTTGTCTCCTTTGTCGTGGTAACATAACAAAGGTTCAAAGCCTTCACATAATCATTTTTCAGAGATGGTAGAAACTGCTCTCTTGTATCTCTGCTAGCACATTTTGGTAAATAGGTTTACTGGCAGTCTTTTTTTCAATGTGAAAATTCTAAATAAGCACAAACACAGCCTTACGTAATGCTCAAAGTGGTGATAGAAAAGGCAAAGAAAGATAAAGTTAGTGTGCTTTTGTTTGGGGTCTCAAATAATATTCATGTCATAATTGTTCTGCTATTTTTAGCTCACCTGAGCAAAAGATCAGGATGAGCTATTGTCATCACCCTATGTCCGTCGTCCGCCGTCGTCCGTCGTCCGCCGTCAACAATTAGTTTGTTAACACTCTAGAGGTCACAGTTTTGACCCAATCTTGATGAAACTTGGTCAGAATGTTTGCCTCTATGAAATCTAGGTCAAGTTCGATACTGGGTTACTTGGGGTCAAAAACTAGGTCACCAGGTCAAATCAAAGGAAAAACTTGTTAACACTCTACAGGTCATACTTTTGACCCAATCTTGATGAAACTTGCTCAAAATGTTTGCCTCTATTAAATCTAGGTCAAGTTCGAAACTGGGTCACCTGGGGTCAAAAACTAGGTCACCGGGCCAGATCAGCAGAAAACCTTGTTAACACTCTAGCAGTCACATTTTTGAAGCAATCATCATGAATCTTGCTCAATATATTTGTCTTGATGATTTCTAGGTCAAGTTCGAAACTGGGTCACCTGGGGTCAAAAACTAGGTCACCTGGCCAGATCAGCAGAAAACCTTGTTAACACTCTAGCAGTCACATTTTTGAAGCAATCATCATGAATCTTGCTCAATATGTTTGTCTTGATGATTTCTAGGTCGAGTTCGAAACTGGGTCACTTGGGGTCAAAAACTAGGTCACCTGGCCTGATCAGCAGAAAACCTTGTTAACACTCTAGCGGTCACATTTTTGAAGCAATCATCATGAATCTTGCTCATTATGTTTGTCTTGATGATTTGTAGGCGAAGTTCGAAACTGGGTCAGCTGGGGTCAAAAACTAGGTCGCCTGGCCAGATCAGCAGAAAACCTTGTTAACACTCTAGGGGTCACATTTTTGAAGCAATCATCATGAATCTTGCTCAATATGTTTGTCTTGATGATTTCTAGGTCTTCGAAACTGGGTCACTTGGGGTCAAAAACTAGGTCACCTGGCCAGATCAGCAGAAAACCTTGTTAACACTCTAGTGGTCACATTTTTGAAGCAATCATCATGAATCTTGCTAAAAATGTTTGTCTTGATGATTTATAGGTCGAGTTCGAAACTGGGTCACTTGGTATCAAAAACTAGGTCACCGGGCCAAATCAGCAGAAAACCTCGTTAACACTCTAGCGGTCACATTTTTGAAGCAATAATCATGAATCTTGCTCAAAATGTTTGTCTTGATGATTTCTAGGTCAGGTTCGAAACTGGGTCACGTGGTATCAAAAACTAGGTCACCAGGCCAAACCAGCAGAAAACCTTGTTAACACTCTAGCAGTCACAATTTTGAAGCAATTATCATGAATCTTGCTCAAAATGTTTGTCTTGATGAGTTCTAGGATATGTTTGAAACTGGGTCACTTGGGGTCAAAAACTAGGTCACCGGGCCAAATCAGCAGAAAACCTTGTTAACACTCAAGCGGTCACATTTTTGAAACAATCATCATGAATCTTGCTCAAAATGTTTGTCTTGATGATTTCTAGGTCAAGTTCGAAACTGGAACACCTGGGGTCAAAAACTAGGTCACCTGGCGAAATCAGCGTAAAATCTTGTTATCACTCTAGCGGTCACATTTTTCAAGCAATCATCATGAATCTTGCACAAAATGTTTGTCTTGATGAGTTCTAGGTCAAGTTCGAAACTGGGTCACTTGGTATCAAAAACTAGGTCACCGGGCTAAATCAGCAGAAAACTTTGTTATAATCATTTTGAACTTTGATCAGAATGTTTGCCTTGATCAGTTCTAGATCAGGCTCTCAAAGTGCTATGTTGCTCAGGTGAGCGTTACAGGGCCATCATGGCCCTCTTGTCTAATACTTAAGTCCGTTTGTGCAAAAATATATCTTATCTTATACACAATATATAAGGTAGCTTCAAATAAAAGGTGCATTTGAACATAGGATTAAAATATGGAAAATCCTATTTACAGTCAGCTGTAAATAGCCAAAAAACGTTAAACTGGCTATTTACAGTCACAGTCAACTATAAATAGCCAAACAAACGTTAAATTGGCTATATACAGTCAACTGTCATTAGCCAAAAAGAAAGGAAAAACGTTAATTTGGCTATTTAGTCAAATTTATCACAAATGTGTTCTCGAAGAAGAGACACTAGAAACAACAATATAACATTATTTTGCATTTCAGCTCGATCATATCGGATCTACTTCGATATTGGTCGCAGGAACTGAAACTCAAACATTCTTACTTGTAATATGCATTCCTCGTTTTTTTCTCTTTTTGTTTGTGCACATTCTTTCAGTAGAAACTGACAACTGCCCTTCTTCTGTGGAAGGAAGAGAATGACCGTAGAAAATATTTCATGCTCAATCTTCACGAAAAAATACTGCCGGACCCGGCGGGTATCGAACCAACGACCTCCTGCTCACCAGTCAGACGCGTATCCGACTGAGCTTCCGAGGCCGGCAATAAAAACCCTTACATACAGTCAAATAGGTGTGTAAAATACACCGGTACAATGTATCTTTGTAATTGTTATATTTCAAAATGTATGCCATTCAACTCAGTTTATAAGCTCATTATATTGCTTATTTGTTTTTGTTCTGTTTTGTTTTTTGAGATGACAAACATGAAAATGACTATCATTTCCTTTGTTTTATAAAATGTTTTACACTTTTTAATAATATCAAGCATACAATATAATTTCTTATTTTAGTCACCCAGAAAGTGGTTACTGCTTAAATATCAAAGAATAAGAGACTGCATCCGTTCATGCAAAATGATGTTGTCATTTCCACTGCCCCTTCTTCGAGAACACGTTTGTAATATATATGACTGTAAATATCCATTTTAAAGTGTGTGTTTTTTTTTTTTTTTTTTTTGCTAATAACAGTTGACTGTAGAAAGCCAATTTAATGTATTTTGGCTATTGACAGTTGACTGTAAATCGCCACTCCATTAAAAGATTCCATTTTGCACCCAAAATATTCAGTTTTGTGTACCCTTATTAGCTCACCTGAGCTGAAAGCTCAAGGTGAGCTTTTGTGATCACTCACCGTCCGTCGTCATCGTCGGCGTCGTCGTCCGTCCGTCCACAATCTTTAAACAACATCTCCTCCTAAACCACTGATTGGATTTTGACCAAACTTCACAGGAATGATCCTTGGTTGGTCCTCTTTCAAAGTTGTTCAAATGGTTCCGGTCCATTGCATATCTAGGTCACAGGAGCTAAAAATAGATTTTTTAACTAAAAACTTAAAAAATCTTCTTGTCAGAAACCACTGGACCGATTTCAATATAATTTTGCAGAAATGTTCCTTTGGTGATCCTCTACCAAGATTGTTCAAGCCATTCGGATTCGTAAAAAAACATGGCCGCCAGGGGGCGGGGCTTATTTTCCCTATGTATCTATATTGAAAAAATGTAAAAATCTTCTTGTCCGAAACCACTGGACCGACTTCAATATAATTTTGCAAAAATGTTCCTTTGGTGATCCTCTACCAAGATTGTTCATGCCATTTGGATTCGTCAAAAAACATGGCTGCCAGGGGGTGGGGCTTATTTTCCCTATATATCTATATAGAAAACTTTAAAAATCTTCTTGTCAGAACCACTGGACCGATTACCATACAATTTTGTAGAAATGTTCCTTTAGTGATCCTCTACCAAGATTGTTCGAGCCATTTGGATTCGTCAAAAAACATGGCCGCCAGGGGGCGGGGCTTATTTTCCCTATATATAGAAAAATGTAAAAATCATCTTGTCCCAAACCACTAGACCGATTTCCATATAATTTTGCAGAAATGTTCTTTTGGTAGTCCTCTACCAAGATTGTTCAAGCCATTTGGATTCATCAAAAAACATGGCCGCCAGGGGGCTGGGCTTATTTTCCCTATATATGTATCTATATAGAAAACTTTAAAAATCTTCTTGTCAGAAACCGATGGACCGATTTCAATATAACTTGGAAGGAATGTGTCTTTGGTCACCCTCTTCCAAGGTTGTTCAAGCTATCATGATTCGTCAAAAAATGTGGCTGCAAGGGGGTGGGGCTTATTTTCCCTATATATCTATATAGAAAACTTGAAAAAAAATCTTGTCAGAAACCACTGGACTGATTTCAGTATAACTTGGCAGAAATGTTTCCTTGGTGACCCTTTACCAAGATTGTTCAGGCCGTCATGATTTGTCAAAAAACATGGCTGCTAGGGGGTGGGGCTTATTTTCCCTGTATATCTATATAGAAAACTTGAAAAAATCTTCTTGTCAGAAACCACTGGACTGATTTCAATATAACTTGGCAGACATGTTACCTTGGTGACCCTTCCTTGGTGACCCTTTACCAAGATTGTTCAAGTAATCGTGATTTGTCAAAAAACATGGCCGCTAGCGGGTAGGGCTTATTTTCCCTATATATCTATATAGAAAACTTTAATAATCTTGTCAGAAACCACTGGACCGATTTCAATATAACCTAGCAGGAATGTTTCTTTGGTGACCCTCTACCAAGGTTGTTCAAGCTGTCATTATTCGTCAAAAAACATGGCCGCTATGTGGGCGGGGCTTATTTTCCCTATATATCTAATTAAAAAACTTTAAAAATCTTTTTGTAAGAAACCGTTACACCGAATTCAATGTAACTTAACAGGAATGGTGACCTTCTACCAAGATTGTTCAAGCTTTCATGATACGTCAAAAAACATGGCCCCCAGAGGGGGCGGGGCTTATTTTCCGTATATATCTGTATAGAAAACTTTGAAATTCTTCTTGTCAAATACCCCTGACCGATTTCAATGTTGCTTTGGTGACCCTCTACCAAGAATGTTCAAGCAATCCTGATTTGTCAAAAAAACATGGCTGTTAGGGGGTGAGGCTTATTTTCCCTATATATCTAGATAGAAAACTTTGAAAATCTTCTTGTCAGAAACCACTGAACCGATATCAATTTAACTTGGTTTAACTTGGTAAACAGATTGTTCCTTTGGTGACCCTCAACCAAGTTTTTTCAAGGTGTCATGATTCGTCAAAAAGAAAAAAAATGGCTGTTAGGGGGTAGGGTTTTATAGCAATATAAAACACTCTAAAAATCTTTTTGTCAGAAGCCACTGGACCAATTTCAATATAACTTGGCAGAAATGTTCCTTTGGTGACCCTCTTTCAAGATTTAGTTGTCATGATGCGTTAAAAAGAAAAAAAACATGGCTGCTGTGGGGGGTTGGTGGGGGGTGCAGGGCTATAAAATTTAGAGCAGTGAACTTGGCTGAAACTTCAACACTAATATAAATATGCAAATCTGTTTGCTCAGGTGAGCGATATAGGACCATCATGGTCCTCTTGTAATAGCTTTGAGGATAAAAATACCAAATATTATGCTAATAATAGGGGATAGATACATTCTGTAGCCTTCCCGAAATTTTTACAAAGGAGGCAACTTTTATGACTTCTTGTTAGCCACCATACACATCGCGTCTCCTCTGAAAAGGGGTCTCCACTCCAGCTGAACGCGTCGAGCAATAAAATATTCATTTTGCTGTCTTATTTGCAGTGTCCCAAAAGATTTCATATTCGATCAGTCTATCTGTGACTTTGGCTAGATAAGCTGATACTTTATTAAAAATGCCTGAAATGTGTATCTTCAGGATAGAGTTGATTTTATGAGGCTGTTGCTAGATGCTGAATTGGAAGAGGAAATGGATAGTACTGATACAAGAAGTGACATGCGACGAAGTATGTTGAATTTAGTGATTAAACTTTAAATTATTTAGCTATGATCTCAGCTATTACTATTAAATTATTTTACAGTCATGTTTATCGTTTTATTATATACATAGCATAGAAGATTAGAGTGTTCTTAGTTAATTGTTTTCTATAATTCACAGTATGGTGATTCGATATTAGTAAATTAGTGAACTTTATCAATTTCGGAATTGCATTTATAGACGTTTTCCGACGGTGTAACATTTTTTTTTGGTGTTTCGAAACATTTCCCTGGTTTTCTGTTATTATTGGCTGAGGTTAATTTGTATCAAAGAATCATAAAAATAATGTGTTATTTTCTTGCAAGAGCTGACAGATGACGAGATTAATAGTCAAGTGTTCCTGTTCTTAATAGCCGGATATGAGACAACAGCTAGTACTCTACGGTATTTAAGCTATGTACTAGCTACACATCCAGAGATAGACGAGAAACTCTGCAAGGAAATAGACCTTGTTATTGGAGAGGTACAAAACCATTTGTCAAGAATAAACACATATGTTTATTATATCTTTCTCAGACTAAATTCCATAGTGTTTCTAAATTATTATTAGAAAGTAAGCGGATGTTGACCTGTATTTCTACACATCTAAGAATCAAGAAGTAAAACTAGTAGCTCAGTAGTATTCAAAGACTTTAGAAAATATTATGGTAATTTTTGGGCTACAAACACGATCACACCAGACATATAGCTAGGCATCGTTTAACTTGATTTCAGCATAACTGTGAAACTACTATAATACACGTTTATAAAATACTGAATCGAAAGACTAATAAAACGTTTCAGTTCTCTGTTTCTCTGGGCCCAGTTGTTCAAAGCGTCGTTAGTTTAACAAGCTCATTAAGGGTCATTTCATTAACTGTTTTAGCAGATTTAATACACAATATTCTGATATTTTTTGCTGAAAAAATGTGAGTAGCTTTTGCACTGCAAAAGCTACACATTTTTTCAGCAAAAAATTTCAGTACATTTGCGTATCATTCAATATAAAGTTTAACGAATCGTTAACTAACGATGTCGTTAGCTTTAAACAACTGGGCCCTGAGTGTCTGTTGGTTTGTTTTATTTGAGTACGCCAGTACATATTGTTGTTGTTTCATTAAAGAATGACCCAACGTATGAAGATCTGCACAAGTTAAAATTAATGGAGCAAGTTATCTATGAAACACTTCGATTCTACCCACCAATCACCAAGTAAGTAACTATTTCCTAGCTGCGAGTTTTACTGGCATCCCTTGCTTTAAGAGCCTATCTGGAATGTTACCTTTTATATCAGAGGTTTTAAACACGATGTTTCCTATGTATTTAAAATAGATGTTTTCGCAATATATCTTGTAGTATATCAAACAAATCAATGTATCTCTGATCAAAATGTCATTTGACTTTTTCCAAATAGAATCGAATCTTTCACGCAGCTATACTTTATGCTGCGAGTTGAAGACAATTTTCAAAATAATCGTTATGAACTAAACTAGCCTTCCCTTTGGGACGTACATAAATAGGTCCCGTACTGATATCATGCTCATATTTGTCAGCCTGTGCTTTCGATAATTTTCATAGTTTGTGTTTTGCTCAGGCTTCAGGCCCTGAGGTTATAAAATTTATTTCATGCTCAACTCAGCTGATCATGAAATTTGTCCTGCTAATAAATCTCAAATTATTAACAATTGCAAATTCTTTCTTGCTAAATATAGCTGAGCATGAAATTTTCTCTGCTAATAAATATGAAAATGCCAAAAATAGTTGGCATTTTCATATTTATTAGCAGAAAATTTCATGCTCAGCTGAGTTGAGCATGAAAAAAGTTTTATAATCTCGGAGCCTGATCGCTCTACTTTGTTTTATTGCAGTTCTTTGATTATTTGTGTTTTACTGTGGGGTTTCACTGATGAGTATGAGGACTATACGCGGAGCAAACACTTATTTCCCTTTCACTTTGTATAGCATTTAGCATAAAAATCAGATTGTGTACTAGTGTCGAGTTTTGAAATACTATAAAATATCCTCTTGTCCACACGTAAAAAATTATCAATTTGTTATTGTGTATTCAAAAAGCTAAAACCAAAATGATCCTCCCTATTGACAACAGCAAATGACCAAAGCAGCCTTGCACAGGTCCTTTCGCAGGTCTAGGCCTGCATTGTGCATATATTACATTGACACAAGTGAGTTGTTGTGTTTGTAGTATATTTCGTGAAGCCGCAGAGGAAATACAGTATGGCGATATTACTATACCAAAGAACTTTGGAGTCCTCACACCTGTTTACCAGATATCTCATGACCCTCAGTGTTTCCCAGAGCCAGAACAGTTCAGACCTGAAAGGTAATATAAACAATGTTATGACAACACTTGTCTTCAGGAATATGTGAATGTGCATGTTTGATCCGCGCCTGTAAATGTTTTATGTGTTTTAACGTCCCATCAACATTTATCGGCGATGATAATGTACGGGAACATCGTTCATTTGAAAGAGTAGATTCTGAAAGAAATGGCTTTTGCAAGCACTGAACATACATAAGAATATAAATAGTTGAAATGTCGAAGAGTTCCGGGTCAGACTAGCTATTTTCGGCCAATTAGGCCTCATCAGTGACCCCCATATAAATTTCCAAATGCTTGGAATTGGATCGGAAATCACAAAACCACCAGGAAATATAAGCTGCACTATAGTAAAGTAAGGGAAACCAAACCAAGCGAGAGTAGAATCCACAACCACTAGATTGGCAGATGAGCACTTTCCAGCGATTATATGACGTTTATACAACGTCGTATGAACGTCGATGCAGCATGCGCCGCTGTGAAGTTGCTTGCTTTTTCACCGCTGTTGATGTCCATGCACGGTCTATGAGTAAAAAAATGAAAAACACTTGTTATAACCAGACCGTATGTACAATTCGCAGCGTACAAAATCTATAGAATCGGTGTGTTAAAATTCACAAATGTACGAATTTTGCTGAGCTATACAGAACTGCGCACCAAATGTTACGATTATTTAACGTTTTTGAGAAATCACTAAATCAAACGTAACAAGCTCTATGATTTGTAGCTATCCAAGCTCTATGAATTATAGCTATCCATAAATCGAATCATTGACATCAATAGATAGAATTCTGGATTTTCCAAATTTAGTTTTTGGATATCCATAATCCAGTATATGGCTGGCCTCGGTGGCTCATTTGGATGCGCCGTCCGACTGAAGACCAGGGGGTGGTCGGGTGGTGCGAAGGTGCTGTGTATCTTAGATCACCGGGGCGTCCAACTGATATTGGCTTACAGTTGGGCAAGGCCTGCTATCCTTGTAGTGGGTAAGGGTAGAGGGGGAATGTTTTTATTTCTTCTGTTTCTTCACTTTCATTCCTGTTCCTCTTTCTTCCCTGTCCCTCTCTTTCATCTCCTCTACTCTCTCTTCTAACTCTTTTCTCCCTTTCTCTGGGAGACGACACAAAATGACCCTCAAGGGTTGACGTGTCGTTAAACCCCAACACAATCAATCAATCAACCCCCGCCGAGGTCGGCAACATTCTTTCGTGGAGATTGATCATGAATATTTTCTACGGTCATTCTCTCCCTTCCGCTGATTCAAGAAGGGCAGTTGTCAGTTTCTGGAGAAAGAATGTGCACAGTACTGGTTAACCGCTTAGAGGACTAAGCCTGCCCAGTAAATGTGTGGTTAGGTAAACTGACCGCGCTCGACATGACCCCATTGGGTTGACTGGGCCGTAAAAGCTCAACACAAACAAACAAATAGTCCAGTATATGGATATCAATAGTTCAGACTTAATACGGTCCAATATAGATTTAAGTAGAATGCTAGCTGGGAGCATGCTGCGGTTTTACCTATATTTCAGGTATCCAAACTCAAACGTAGGATTTGAGATTTGATTCCTGCCACTTTTTTGAAAACTATGATACCTAATGTGCTTTTCAGCAAAGATCCCGATCATATGAAACTGGATGTAAACAGGTCATCACGAAAACATGCCTATATAATTTTGACCCCCTTAAACCCCTCTTTTATATAGTACAACTGGGGTTTATTTTTATACATTATTTTTCTTATTTCTACTCAAAAACATAAATTGTGGGTATTCGTTAGAACTGCATCGGCGAGGCGGTTCTAATAAGTACCCACTGTCTGTCTTTTGAGCAGAAACATGAAAAATATCAGAGGTTTTTTATCTGAAAATTTTCAGTTTTTGGAGGTGAAATTTTCTATGTATTTTAATAGGCGTTTTTCGTAATGCATTTATATCAGACCATGTATCTAATGGCAGAATAGCAAAATATCAATAGACAGTTGTTTCCAGGATGTACTATTTACCGTCTTCAAAACAGAAGCTGGAACTGTTCACATTCAAACTACTAAAATATAAATGAATTTATCAAGGAAAGGCCACAGTCAGGATGCACAGCATTCCCAAGATACTGAAAGGAGGGTTGCAGAATACATTACGAAAACACACCTATTCAAATATATTGAAATTTTCACCTCAAAAAAAAAAACAGAAAATTTTTAGACAAAAAATCTGTTATTTTTGCTTATTTCTGCTCAAAACATCGATTGTGGGTACTCGTTAGAACTGCTTGGTGAGGCGGTTCTAACGAGTACTCACAATCTATGTTTTGAGCAAAAATAAGAAAAATAATGTATACCCCTGTAAACCCCAGTTTTTTCTATATAAAAGGCGGGGTTTAAGGGGGTCAAAATGATATAGGCATGTTTTCGTGATGAAACAATAACAAAACAGCAGATTTGCAATAACCAACATATACCGTAGAATCTTTGCTAGGTTAGTATGGAAAGATAAAACTTTTTTTTTTTAAATCTGCATCTTCTATACTTAAAAACTGAACAACTAAAAACTACAATAGAGAAGCCGCCTCAAGTGTGCCCTTATTAGGTGGATATTTTACGTGTTTTTAGTAACCTTTAAGCGCATAGTGCCATAATTAGGTCGAATACGGTACGTGTCATCAAGAGCAAGCTGAAGACTATTGCCGGTTTAACTTGATTTGTGTGCTGAATTACAGGTGTTAGAAAAAAACGTTTTGTTCAAACTACCGTATGTTCTACATTCACAGGTTTGCTATGGAGAACAAGGCTGATCTCAGCTCTGCTCTGTTCTTGTCATTTGGATTTGGGCCACGGAACTGTCTCGGTATGAGACTGGCTTTGGTTGAAATAAAACTTGCTCTAATTCACATGCTTAGGGAAATCAAGTTTACAGTCTGCCAAGAAACACAAGTAAGTTTGTGTTTATCTGTGATACTATATATGAGCCATGGCATACAATTCACTGCAAGATTGTATATGCATTCAAAGAAGACTCAGATCAGCCTGCGCATCCACGCAGTCTAATCAGAGTATGCCGGCCTCGGTGGCTCAGTTGGATGCGCCGTCCGACTGGAGACCAGGAGGTCGCGGGTTCAATCCCCGCCGAGGTCCGTAACATTCTTTCGTGGAGATTGATCATGAAATATTTTCTACGGTCATTCTCTCCCTTCCGCTGATTCAAGAAGGGCAGTTGTCAGTTTCTGGCGAAAGAATGTGCACAATACTGGTTAACCGCTTAGAGGACTAAGCCTGCCCAGTAAATGTGTGGTCAGGTAAACTGACCGCGCTCGACATGACCCCATTGGGTTGACTGGGCCGTAAAACCTCAACACAAACAAACTAATCAGAGTATCCGTTATCTGCCTAAAGACGCTTTGGATCCTTGGTTACCCACAAAGTTCCCTGCAAAGACTGAACAGACTACGTGGATCACAGGCTGATCTGAGTCTTCGATGGGCGCACATGCAGTCTTGTTGGCAATACTTTGCCCCGGCTTATATTAGATTGATACGTATTGATAAACAATTAGCTAAATGAAGTGACATTTTACCTATTTCCTCGCGCCGTACTTTAATATAGACAATAGAAGTCTTCATTTCATGGAACATTTATACCCATGTGACGACTCTTACAAACGAAATGATTTATATTCTTTTGTACACTTGGTAGATTTTCTTTTTCTTTATTCTCCTGTTAGCTTTACTATACACCAAACTCTTCTGAAAAGGGATCCACAATTTTACACATTTACTTAACTCTTAAATAAGTCAGTTTGTGTGTGATTCAAAGGAAACCGTCACTGACTTTGTACATTTAAACATGGATCTCTACTTACAAGAAAGTGTGCAGCACACAAACTACTGGCCACTGACACAGTCTTCCATCTACCAACTCGCAAGAAGACATCATGGATGCACCCTCGCTCCAAACACTGGCATCTCACTGACTATGTCATAGTGCGAAGGAAGGACAGACAGGATATCAGAGTAACAAGGACTATGTGTGGTGCAGACTGTTGGACAGATCATCCGGTTGTTGTCAGCAAACTCAACCTGCGCATTCAGCCTGCACGACGTCAACAAGGCAAGAAAGTGCCAAAGAGATTGGATGTTTCCAAGCTGAAAAAGGACAACAAGAGGTAAGATGGAAAATCCTCTATGGAGAATTACAAGTGGGAAAACGCTCCCATTGTGGTCAGAAGAAGCGATACAAGGACACCCTCAAAATCTCTTTTAAGGAGTCTCCCTTAAGGAATTTGACTTATCAACAGAGTCATGGGAACAGACTGCGCAGCAGCGAACAAAGTTACAAGGCCTCTTATGAAGAGGTGCTAGTGAATAAGAAGCAAAAAGAATCAGCAAAGCCAAGCAGAAACTTGCTCAGCGGAACGTCAGTGCTAAGGCATCACCAACAGAGCTTTCTTCCTCAGACCTCTCTTGTTCTATCTGCAACAGGCAGTTATAGACTTGACTGCTCTTCTTCGCTGTTGTGCGGGCTTCGGGCATATATGGACAGCAAAGGCCCTGATCAGACTGCGAATCAGTGCAGTCAGCTCATGGCCTTCGCTCTCCGCAAAAAGTATCATTGGGTACAATAGAATGTTTCAATACAGAGCAAATACCCAGATGAGACATTTCGCACATGCAGGATGATGTGAATCCGCACATTTTGCTTGGCGTTACGAAAACATACCTATTCAAATATACTGAACATTTTACCACCAAAAAAAATGAAACTTTTCAGATAAAAAATTCTGATATTTTTTCATATTTCTGCTCATAAACATAGATTGTGGGTACTCTTTAGAACTGCCATGATGAGGCAGTTCTAACAAGTACCCACAATCTATGTTTATGAGCAGAAATAAGAAAAATAATGAATACCCCTGTAAACCCCAGTTTTACTGTATAAAAGTGGGGTTTAGGGGGGGTCAAAATTATATAGGCATGTTTTCGTGATGGCGCGCCCCATATGCTCATTGACTCTCTTGTAGGCTAATATACTTTGTAAAGTTTAACCCATTTATGCGGAATGGACTAATCTACCTCAACTCTTTGGACCTGTCCATTTCCTGCAGTTGGGGCGTCTGGTTGTTTTTTTTTATATTCGTCATGTAATGTAGAAACTTCTGAATTTAATGCAAACAGTGTAGACCCTGATCAGAAGCCACATTCTGTTTGCAAATGTCCCTTTTATGGGACGCTAGGCTTAAATGGGTTAACTTATTCAGTTTTGTATTTTCGCTCTTTTCAGATACCTTTAGAATACATAGACTTTGGAATCTTGATTCCCATGAAACCTGTGAGGCTACGTATCCAGAATAGACAGGAATGAAATAATAGTTTTTACCCAACAACAACAAGCGTCTGTTATGTGAAAGGCTCTAGACTTTGATGCTAATAGCCCAGTTCTCAAAAAACATACACAGAGAAGACCAAAACAATTTTGTACATACCATGACTCATGTCTCAACTGTTTATAAAAAATCTGAAACGGTGATCTTTCGGAAATACAGAACAATACTAAAAGTAGAGAGCAATATAACTGGCTTGATTGAGTCTGTAATAAGGCCTATAAAGTATAATTAAAAGGGGTGAATTCTTCATAGGCAGTTTTGGCTAAATTTGATAAATTTGGGATACCCTAAATATTCACATCCCTTATTCTTTACCTTATATTTCTCTTAAACAAGGCCATTTTACTACTTATGAATATGGTTAAAATTGCTGGACGAGTGGCAGTGTAGACCCTGATCAGACGCCGCAGAACGCGGCGTCTAATCTGGATCTAAAGTGTTTGCTCTGGACTGTCTTTTCAAAAACATAGAATATAAGTATGATTGTTTGATCAAATCGAATCCCCACAGAAATCATCCTGGAACTGCCACTGATTAAATACTGCGACATCCCTCATGCCTCTCCCTAGTAGCGCCTTAAGCGGAACTGTCGTTTAACATGCAATGTATGAGCTCAATACTCCCAACGAACCAGAAAACTCATTAATACCAGCACTATATCCAAGTACCGTAATAACGTTAAGATTTGGGATGGATAGGCTTATGCAAACAGAGTAGAACTAGATCAGACTAGCAAAATGCGGCGTCTTAACAGGGTCTACACTATTTACCATACATACAACAATATCTTAGACACATCAAGAGGTAAAAGAAAGGACTATTTTCAATTTTAGGACAAGTATGGTAATTAGATAGTGTCCCAATACTTAGGGTAAATATCGTACTAGAAAGACTAGATTAGATTAGACATCGCTAGATTAAACAAGGCATTAAATTAAAGGGACCTTGGACTATTGTAGAATAAATGACCTAAATACACTGGTCTATATAAGAAGTTGCTTGAAGCTGAGTAATGAACTATTATGCAAAATTGTAGCAGATAACATCAAAGTATTGTATTATTTTTAGAGAAAACAAGACCTGACATTTCAAGTGAATTGACTGTAGTAGATGATTCATATGAAATGTCTATCCTTATTTTCTTTTAAAATAAAAAAAAACAAAACAAATACATCAAAATGTCATCTGCTGCAATTGTGATTTGTGCTTTAAGAATTAAAAGTGTTATCTTCTTTTACGCTGGTAATGCTAATGAAACTGAATATTTAGCCTAGTCTTGGCATTTGCTGTTCGTACAAAACACACATGATCTTTTTTTGTGTTTTTTATTTATTTTTTATTTTTTTATTTTTTTTTTTTTTTTTTTATTTATTTATATTTTTTGGGGTTTTTTTTTTTTTTTTTTGGTGGTGAAGTACTTGTCCAGAAAACATATTAACCCTAAAAGTTGGAACACCCTAACTCATTACCATACTTATTCCAAAATTGCAGAAAGTCCTGTTCACTATTTCTTGATATGTCTAAACCCTGCTAGACGAATGACACACCGTGCAGACCCTTACCTGGTGCCACAGAACACGATTTATTTGTGATCTAAGTCTACGCTGATCGCTCAGGCATTTCTGTTCCACTACTTAGGGTGTATGTACGTAAAGAACGTGCTAGAATAAGCCGATATGCAGGCTGGTAAGACGTAAGTAGCCATGTTGGATAAGGCATAATGAAGTCCCTCACTCCTGAATAATTTAAGACCTTTTGTCGCAAATAGAATATTCTGAGTTTGATCTGTTAATTATTGTCTGCAGCAGATCAAAGGTTAAACAGAAAGCCTGATTGTTTATAATCTGCTTCAGATGTTTTGCATTCAGTGATTCAATAGCAGAAAATCAACTTAAAAAAAAAAAAAACAATATAATTAACATTCAGGGCCCGGTTGTTAAAAGGATCGTTAGCTTAATGAGCTCGTTAGTGGTCAAAATGTTAACTGTTCTAGTAAGTACAATACCAAATTTACAGGTATTTTTGCTGAAAAAATGGGAGGTAGCTTTTGCAAATGCAAAAGCTACTCACATTTTTTTCAGCAAAAATATTAGCATGTATGCGATATTTAATGATCAAAGTTTTTAATACGTTAACTAGCGACATCGTTAGTTTTGAACTACTGGGCCCTGATGTGGAGTTAAATGTCTCATCGGCGTTTACACATTGATAAAACCCTCAAAAATAAAGCTCAGTTCCTATAATTATAATTCAATTCCATCATGTTTTCATTGAAAACATGCGTAGACCTGCTTATTTCAGAAATCTGTACAGAGAAAAAGGTAGGTCCAAGATTACTGCTAAGAAGATTGTACCAAAGTGTAAATGCCATTTTGAATTTGCTCTCGATTAGTCAAATTACACTAAATTATTTTACCCTTGTCAAGCTGGAATTATTTACTGTTAAAAACATTAGCAAAATGGATAGTGTATATGTATAAAATTTGTACAATTAAGAAATCTCGCAAACAATGAGACAATAATGAAGACCTCTATCAGAATCAGGAGGCAATAATAAAGGAGCTGTGACAGTTTATTATTGGTCAGAGTGTCATAGTTCAGTATTTGGGAGAACTTCAAACAAATATTATGCTTATTGTATCCAGAGCCCTATATAGTGTGCGTGAAATATATCGTAAGTATATATACGCTGTATATTTTTATTTTTTTATTTTTGTGGTTTGTTATAAAACGCACAATGTGCTAAGAGTACGGCAACAATCCGTATATACTAATATTTTCACATTGTACAAAGAGTACGGCAACAATCCATATATACTAATATTTTCACAAAGTACAAAGATTACCGCAACAATCCATATATACTAATATTTTCATAATGTACAAAGAGTACGGCAACAATCCATATATACCGTACTAATATTTTCACAATGTACAAAGAGTACGGCAACAATCCATATATACTAATATTTTCCATAATTGCACCATTGTAAATAAGTTAGTTTTCTGCTTAACAGTGGAGAGGCTCGTGCAAAAAGGTTGCCAAATCCAGTTTGGTTGAAAATTGAGTTAACCTATTTTAAGCATCTTTGTATGAAAATATACTTGTACCAGACTGACCTTGTGATGACTAACATTAAAGATGACATTTTCGAAGGGCTTTGAGTTATGCAACAACAACCTTGGCCATTTATTACATTACATTAGAAACACAGTTGTAATTATAAAAAAAATGAATGTCTATTTTTTTCTAATAAATCACACTATATAGAGGACATGTGTTCTTTTTGAGTTAATACCATAAATATTTTCATCAAGTGTAATAAAAACATCAGTATTTCACGAGTGCTAAGCACGAGTGAAAATTTGAGTGTTTTCATTACACGAGATGGTATTTACGAAAAAAAAAATTCTTTTTATTTTATTGTTTTATGCTTTAGCCAAACAAAACAGAAACATTATGATGTTGACACAATGATTGAGTGCTTACCACGAAGAGAGAGAAAACAAATATTTCAGCAAAACAAAATAATTTTGATACCAGAATGTTCCTTGCTTTCTAACTAAGAAAATACAGACCCAACTTGATAGTTTAGTTCAGAAACAAAGAAGTTAGAGGTGTCCAAAAATCTTAAGTGGAAGTAACATCCTCTTTTGAAACAATGAAGAAAACCGAAGACATCCAAAGTGAGGAGTGAATATATAAATAGTAATTGATGAAAACATTAGGCTATTTTAACGTCTCCGAGAAGCATTTTAGGCTTCACAGACATTAAAATAGCCTAATATGTTTCACCATCCAGTGCAAGCTAAAAATCTTTGAATTTCAATTTTCTTTATTGATACCACCTTTATTTTCACCAGATATACACTGATTTTACCGCTAACAGTAAAATAAATAGATGAGATTTACTCATTTGCTGTGAATACCAAAAATATTTTCATCGTGTGTAATGAAAACATTTATAATTTAGTATTTTCACGAGTGTGAAACACGAGTGAAAATTTGAATGTTTTTATTATACGAGATCAAATTTTTTAAGGTATTCACTGAAAAAGAGTTGTTTTTTATTATTTTATTGTTTACATTCCAATGTGCACTTCTGATGTCATCACTAATGTCACCAAACAAAACATGAACGTCATGGTGTCGACGTTCAGTGCTTTTAAAAGATGTGAAATGTTGGAGAGACAAAATGAAAAAAATTCGGCAACTTAAGATAATCTTGTTACCAAAATGTTCCTTAAATTCTAAGAAAATGCATACCAACACTTGATAGTCCTGCAGAGAGTTTTGAGGAGTTCATTTGTTAGTGAAACAATGAAGACAACCGAAGTAATCCGAAACGAGTGGTGAAAATAACTTTTCACAAGTGAGAACACCATATTCATTCACTTGTGAAAATATCATTTTATTCATTTGTATATACATTGATTCCATGGCTTGCAGTAAAATAAAATCCTTTATTTCATTGCTTATTTCTTCCCTTAATACCATGTCATTTGTCCTGAATTTCTCCATTCATTCAGCTCTCTCTCTCTCTAAGGTGTTTGTATGGTGGTGCACTTGTGTGGTGTGTTTGTGTGATGTGTATGTGTGGGGTATTTGTGTATGTGTTAGGGGGTGGCGTGGGTTTGTGTATGGGGTCTCTGGGTTTGTGTAGTGCGTATGTATTTATGTAGTATGTTGTGTGCGTGAAAGGGGTTGTTTGTGGGTGTGTGTCTGTGGGTGTATGTATGGGTTTGTGTGGGTGGGTGTGTTTTTTGTTGTGTGTGTGAAGAAGGGGCATAGTGTGGCATCCAATCAACATGTGTAAAGATTGTTTTATATGGAAACTGGGAAATAGTGTAAATTTCTTGTTTGAACGGTGCTGATCTACCAATGTTTTATTTTTATCAGAATTATTTCCCTTGAGGTTGCATCCATATCTTATTTAAGTTTTTAGCTTTGTGGTCATGCTCTGCATGGATTTCCACTTTGCTTTCTATATTTTCTTTTCATGTACCATGTTTTTTATGTGATGCTAGCATTAACCCATTTATGCCTAGCATTCCATAAAAGGGACAATGGCAAACTGTGTATACCCAGATCAGACGCCGAAGATCTGGGTCTACACAATGTCCACATAGTGCCCAGATAGTAGCATACAAGTCAGCACTCAGGTGTTATGTTATGAAACGAAATGAACATAAGGATATGGAGATGAAATTTCAACACAATATGATAATATTTATACCCCCGGCATACGAAGTATGCAATGGGGGATATAGTTTTTGTCTTTTCTGTGTGTCAGTCAGTCTGTTAACATTTATTTTGTGTCAAAGATATCTCAGGAACTACTTTACCTAGAAACTTGAAATTTTGTACACATGACAAGTATGTCTAATTGTATTCTGGGAAAGAAAATAAGGGCCATGGGGCCAGGTCCCTTAGAGTTATTTCCCTTTGTTGTTCTGGCTATACTGATGGCCAAGGCATTTATTTGTGTCAAAGACATCTCAGGAACTACTTTATCTAGAAACTTGAAATTTTGTACACATGACAAGTATGACTAGTATTGTGTGAAAGAAAATAAGGGCCATGGGGCCAGGTCCCTTAGAGTTATCTCCCTTTGTTGTTCTGGCTATACTGATGGCCCTGGCCGGGGGTATTAGTGAGCATATGCTCACTTCACGGTGGGGCAAGCATATGATTGGAGGCATGGTGTTTTACAAACATACATATCTAGTTCCTAAGTAAATCAAGGATATGTTTGTTTGTTTGTGTTGAGGTTTTACAGCCAAATTAACTCACTGGGGTCATGTCGAGCGCGGTCAGTTTACTTAACCACGTTTACTGGGCAGGCTTAGTCCTATAGGTGGTTAAGCAGTTTTGTGCATATTCTTTCGCCAAAAATCAAGGGTATGTAACTCTGGCAGTGAAAAATTTATCAGAGTTCTGTGACTTTTCTGCACATGCCCAGCCTATATTCTTACGTTGCTGCAAATTTCAAATCATTATCTTGAAAACTGTAGAAGTTGCGGAGACACGAACGCTACTATGCCATGTGTATAAGGCCTTATTTCTAAGTAAGTCAAAGATAGTTCGTTTGTGTTGATGTTTTACGGCCAAATCAATCCATCGGGGTCATGTCGTGCGAGGTCAGTTTACCTAACCACACTGAGCAGGCTTAATCATCTAGGTGGTTAACCAGTGTTGTGCATATTCTTTCGCTAGAAAATCAAGGGAATGTAACTCTAGCTATGAAAAATTGGTCAGAGTTCTGTAACCTTTATGCAGTTGCCCAGCCTTTATTCTTACATTGCTGCAAGTTTCAAATCATTATTTTGAAAACTGTAGAAGTTGCGGAGACATGAACCCCACTATGCCATGTATAAGACAAATTTTCTAAGTAAATCCTGTATCTCTAGCAATAATAATTTGATCAGAGTTCTGTGATCTGTATGCACATGCTCAGTCTATATCCTTACTATGCTACAAGTTTCAAACCATTACTTTGAAAACTAGGAGTTGCAAAGACACGAACATAACAATAATATGTGACGGACTGACACACGGACAGACGTATTACAAAAATAAAATCTATATGCCCTCCTCCACTTCGTTGCAGGGGAGGGGGGTTGGGAGGGGAGTTATAATGTAGCTTTCTATAATTTTGCTTAGCACGTTTAACCTTTACCATTCTCTGGGCTAATAATTCAGCAGACAACAAATCGGTGATATTTTTTTCTTATTTTTTCCCAGAAAACAGGATTTGACATTTCATTGGAGACAATTTGCATGAAATGTTAAATCCTGTTTTCTGGGGAAAATATAAAAATATACAGTCAGGGATCAAAAGTAATTCCACAGCATCAAAAATCCCATAGATTTCAATGCATTTTCATGCTTACAAAATAAATAAATATATAAACAAAAAAAAAGTAATTGTTTATTAACATCATTTGAAAGCTGGACGATTTATGTAATATATATTGTAATTCTTATTAGATTTTGTCTATGCAAACTTGAGAGACAAAGAATAAAATTGTGTGAAAGACATTTTGGGCAGTTTTTGAGCAATGTCAACATTGCCGTCAGTAGAAATCTGCCATTTTAAAAATTTGCTCTTAATTCAACTTGTTGTATCTGTGAAGATAGATATCTGATAATTATCAAAAGTCATATATTTTTTGGCATGCATCATTTACCTTTCCAATCATTACAGAACATCAATATTTTCTAAACGAGTTTACACAATATAAAGTGTCTTGCAAACATGAAAATGCATTAAAGTCTGTGAGAAAATATTTTTGTGGAATTACTTTTGGCCTCTGACTGTATATATATATATATATATATATATATATATATATATATATTAAAAATGTCATATGCTGAAAATTTTACCCAGAATGTAAAGGTTAAAGGTTATTTTTTTTTTTATTTGCTACCTAGATGGTTTACTTACTAGCTTTAATACTCTGGCAACTTCTACTGGGCCAATTATAGTTGTAAATTTAAAACAGTAGAACAAGTCAAAACTAATAGTTTTTTTTTTCATGTTTATTTCATGTTTATAGTTATATGAAAATGACTAGAAAACATTCCAACCTGAGCTATTTAAAAACACAAACATTTTTCCTTTGATTTTTAAAATTCAACACATCAAAGTAATAAATCTATGAAACTACAACATAGCCATCACATCTGCCAAAGTGTGTCTGCCAACAACACGTCAATCCATTGCTGAATAATATTCCGTTTCTATGTTCACCCTAAATATTTGGAAAGGCAGTTCTGCTATCATTTTAACCATTGAAGCAAGCCAAATTTGTAGCAAACAAAATTCTATTTTTTTTTTTTTCATAGTAAAACGTCTTGACATTTCATGTGAGTCATCTGCCAAGCAGATAGCAGATGATTCACATGAAATGTTCTAATTTTCTTTGAAAAATAAAAAAAACAACATTCAAAATGTTATCTGCTGTAATTGTGATTGGCACTTAACTCAACTCATAATGCTGATCATTGAGGAAGGTTAATGAAAGTTAAAAACTGTAGAATTAATTCATTCCAAAAAATCAGACAGACGGACAGACCTACCAATAACTCCTAATATAACCCAATAAAAAGCATTTTTTGTACAACTGGGTCCAGTTGTTCAAAGCATCATTAGCTTAATGAATTAGTGGTCAAAATGTCAACTGTTCTAGTAAGTACAATATCTAATTCACAGTTACTTCTGCTGAAAAATGCAAAAGCTACTCACATTTTTTCAGCAAAAATATTAGCATATATGCCATAGTTAATGATCAAAGTTTTAACAATATGTTAACTAACGACATCATTAATTTTTAACAACTGGGTCCTGATCTGCAATCTGAGAAAATGTACTTTCTTACATATGCACCACGGATCAGTGTTGACAGTATACCTGAAGAAGTACTCACTCCTTAGATACCCACAGAGAACCCAGTGAAAATACCACTCAGATTGCATGGACATGCAAGCTGATCTGAGTCTTTGAAGGACATATGTTACTAAGTACATTTTCTCACTTTGGGGCACACGAATGCACTGAAGTCTAAGAAAATTAATGAGAAAATTATACCAAGGATGGAAAGAACTTAAATATTGGCCAGATTGACACAGTTTAACAATGAGAGAACACTGTAGAAAGAATGAAGTAGATATGTCTGGTGGGACTATGAAAACATCTTCAATGCTGACCAAGCTTTAATCTCCATTGTACTAATATTTAAATACTGTCAAAATAACTTGCTTTTTTATCAAAATACATAAAATAAAATGAAAATGGACCAATAGAATAAACAAGAGGACCATGATGGTCCTATACTGCTCACCTGGGCAAACAGCTTTGCAAACTTACTTTTGAAGTTTCAGCCAAGTTCACTGCTCTAAGATTTTTGTATAAATTTAATATCCCTACTCCCCAGCGGCCATGTTTTTTTCATGCATCATGATGGCTTGAACTGAATCTTGAAAGAAGGTCACCAAACGAACAATTCTGCCAAGTTATATTGAAATTGGTCCAGTGGTTTCTGACAAAAAGGTTTTTGAAGTGTTTCATATAGCTATATAGGGAAAATAAGCCCCACCCCTAACGGCCATGTTTTTTGACGAATCATGACAGCTTGAACAAACTTGGTAGAGGGCCACCAAAGGAACATTCCTGCCAAGTTATATTGAAATTGGTTCAGTGGTTTCTGACGAGAAGATTTTTAAAGTTTTCTATTTAGATATATAGGGAAAATAAGCCCCACCCCTAGCAACCATGTTTTTTGATGAATCATGATTGCTTGAACAATCTTGGTACAGGGTCACCAAAGCAACATTCCTGCCAAGTAATATTGAAATCGGTCAGGTGGTTTCTGACAAAAAGAATTTTAAAATTTTCTATACAGATATATACGGAAAATAAGCCCCGCCCCCTGGCGGCCATGTTTTTTGACGTATCATGAGGGCTTGAACAATCTTGGTAGAAGGTCACCAAAGCAACATTCCTGCCAAGTTACAATGAACTCGATCCAACGATTTCTAACGAGAAGATTTTTAAACTTTTCTATATAGATATATAGGGAAAATATGCCCCGCCCCCTAGCTGCCATGTTTTTTAACGAATCATGCCGGCTTGAACAATCTTGGTAGAGGGTCACCAAAGAAACATTCCTGCCAAGCTATATGGAAATCGGTCCATTGGTTTCTGACAAGAAAACTTTTAAACTTTTCTATATAGATATATAGGGAAAAATAAGCCCCACCCCCTGTCTGCCATGTTTTTTGATGAATCACGATATCTTGAACAATCTTGGTAGAGGGTCAACAAGGAAACATTTCTTACAAGTTATAATGAAATTGGTCCAGTGGTTTCAGACAAGAAGATTTTTAAAGTTTTCTATTTAGATACATAGGGAAAATAAGCCCCGCCCCCTGGCAGCCACGTTTTCTGATGAATCATGACGACTTGAACAGTCTTGGTAGACGGTTACCAAAGAAACATTCCTGCAATGTTGTATTGAAATCGGTCAAGTGGTTTCTGACAAAAGGATTATTAAAGTTGTCTAATCAGATATATAGGGAAAATAAGCCCCGCCCCCTAGTGGCCATGTTTTTTGACAAATCATGACGGCTTGAACAATCTTGGTAGAGGATCAGCAAGGAAACATTTTTGCCAAGTTATATAGAAATTGGTCCAGTGGTTTCTGACAAGAAGATTTTTAAAGTTTTCTATATAGATCTATAGGGAAAATAAACCCCGGCCCCTGGCGGCCATGTTTTTTGACGAATCCAAATGGCTTTGACAATCTTGGTAGAGCATCACCAAAGGAACATTTCTGCAAAATTATATTGAAATTGGTCAAGTGGTTTGTGACAAGAAGATTTTTAAAATTTTCTATATAGATATATACGGAAAATAAGCCCCGCCCCCTGGCGGCCATGTTTTTTGACGTATCATGAGGGCTTGAACAATCTTGGTAGAAGGTCACCAAAGCAACATTCCTGCCAAGTTACAATGAACTCGATCCAACGATTTCTTACGAGAAGATTTTTAAAGTTTTCTACATAGATATATAGGGAAAATAAGCCCCGCCCCCTGGCGGCCATGTTTTTTGACGAATCCAAATGGCTTGAACAATCTTGATAGAGCATCACCAAAGGAACATTTCTGCAAAATTATATTGAAATCAGTCCAGTGGTTTTTGACAAGAAGATTTTTAAAAGTTTTCTATATAGATATATAGGGAAAATAAGCCCCGTCCCCTGGCAGCCATGTTTTTTGACGAATCCAAATGGCTTGAACAATCTTGGTAGAGGATCACCAAAGGAACATTTCTGTAAAATTATATTGAAATCGGTCCAGTGGTTTCTGACAAGAAGATTTTTAAAGTTTTCTATATAGATATATAGGGAAAATAAGCCCCGCTCCCTGGCGGCCATGTTTTTTGACGAATCCAAATGGCTTGAACAATCTTGGTAGAGCATCACCAAAGCAACATTCCTGCAAAATCATATTGAAATCTGTCCAGTGGTTTCTGACAAGAAGATTTTTAAAGTTTTCTATATAGATATATAGGGAAAATAAGCCCCGCCCCCTGGCGGCCATGTTTTTTGACGAATCCAAATGGCTTGAACAATCTTGGTAGAGGATCACCACAGGAACATTTCCGCAAAATTATATTGAAATTGGTCCAGTGGTTTCTGACAAGAAGATTTTTTAAGTTTTTAGTTAAAAAATCTATTTTTAGCTCCTGTGACCTAGATATGCAATGGACCAGAACCGTTTGAACAAATTTGAAAGAGGACCAACCAAGGATCATTCCTGTGAAGTTTGGTCAAAATCCAATCAGTGGTTTAGGAGTAGATGTTGTTTAAAGATTGTGGATGGACGGACGGACGACGATGACGACAGACGGTGAGTGATCACAATAGCTCACCTTGAGCCTTCGGCTCAGGTGAGCTAAAATACAATAACACAGTAGCGCTTCTGTTCCAATCAGTCTTAGCAGTCATTTCCATATATCATATGGGTTTGCAATTATTTTTCTTGCAAACGAAACAGCCCAAACACAAAAGGTGTTCTGAAAGTTCATTTCAATGGGAAACTAAATGCCACCCTCAACACCAGATAAATCTAACTATCTATCCTGTGCTGACCCTGAAAGTAAGGTCGATGTCAACAAAACCTCATCTGCTCTAAAGCCTGTTCAAATGGATGTATCCCTACAAGTTCGATGACACTCCGTCAAATCAAGACAGGAAAGAGGGGACATAATAATTAAATGATGCACAACTCATGAGCATTTATGCCATATGCAAACAAAGATGGTTCAGATAAGCCTGCATATTCAGTTTGGAGAGATACTGGATGCTAGGAGCCTGGCTCCAAGGTTATAAAACTTTTTTCATGCTCAACTCAGCTGAGCATGAAATTTAGCCTGCTTATAAATCTTGAAATACTAACAATTGCAAATTCTTTCTTGCTAAACATAGCTGAGCATGCAAATTTCTCTGCTAATAAATATGAAAATGCCAAGTATTTTATTTATTAGCAGAGAAAATTTCATGCTCAGCTGAGTTGAGTATGAAAAAAGTTTTATAATCTCGCAGCCAGGTCAGGTGAGTGAGGTAGATAAGGCAAACATTTGAACCTGTTATACTTCACTGCATCAACTGCAAGTTGACAGATATGCATTCTGGCATTGTCATGGAGCAGCATACCTTCTGTGACCTTTCTCCACCTTTTTTACAGTGATAGCAGCCTTTAAATAGTCCAAGACACTGGGTAGTACTCTCAAATAATGGTTTGGTCATGTGATTGCAATAAATTGAAAATTTTACAACCAAAAAAGGAAAATTTTCAGATAAAAAATTCTGAAAAATTCATATTTCTGCTCAAAACATAGATTGTGGGTACTCATTAGAACCAACTTGGCAAGGTAGTTCTAACGAGTACCCACTATCTATGTTTTTGAGCAGAAATTAGAAAAATAATGTATACCCATGTAAACCCCAGT
Source organism: Anodontia alba (assembly GCA_964016985.1). Classification (NCBI taxonomy): domain Eukaryota; kingdom Metazoa; phylum Mollusca; class Bivalvia; order Lucinida; family Lucinidae; genus Anodontia; species Anodontia alba. The sequence continues at coordinate 9,868,014 of OZ024822.1, read as the reverse complement.
TTTAATATATGAAAGTTGGGTTTAAGGGGGTCATCTATTCTTCAGGTCCTTCCTCCCTATTAGTTTGACAGTCCAAGGCCTAATCATTGCCAATGGATTTTTGCACTATGTAAAACAATTGACCCCAGCCCCCTCTGGGTGGGGCCTCTTTTCACCCCAGTGGCATAATTTGAATACTTGTCAGAGAACCTCAAGCAAATGCTACATTCTAAATATCAAAGGCCTAAGCCTTGCACTTTCAGACAAGAAGATTTTTTAAGTTTTTTCCTATATAAGTCTATGGATGCATGAATGGACGCACGCACTCAGGACGGACGATGGACAAAATGTGATCACAAAAGCTCACCTTGTCACTTTGTGACAGTTGAACTAAAAAATGAACAAGCTAGCATGGAGGCACCATTTTTCCCATTATATGTCTATGGGAAATTTTTTAGACGCTCAAGGTCTGATCTGGCTGAAATTAAATTAAGAGATTTTATGCATGTCTTTGTTAACTGCAAAAAGGATCTGATAAAAATCAACCAAGAAAAGGTGGAGACATTGTTTTCCCCCTTATAAGCCAATGGGGGCTTTCTGTTGCCATGGAAACAAAAGTTTTAATCTGATCTGCTTCAAAAATCTAATGCAGCCTTTCCCATTACCAAAAGATGCAACTGATAATTTTTTACTAAAATCAGCCAATTGGTTTTGGAAATATATTTGTTCAAAAGTGTGGATGACAAGGACAGACAACAGATCCTTGCTTTACTACAAGCTCACACTGTCAGCCTTCGGCTCCGGTGAGCTAATAATGAACAGCTCTCATATATAGTTTGCTAATGAAAATGGTATGATCCTTATGTGTCAGTTCACATGAAATGTTAAACCCTATTATCAAGGAAATAATTGTAAATCTTTTATAAAATTTTATTGCTACGTATATAAAACCAGCAGGTGTGCTATGGAACTATCATTTATGGACACTGATAACCCAGTGTAGGCTGAATAGACTCTCCCACACTATATATTGGAAGAGTCCAATTTCAATTTTAGGTATGTCTGGCTATGAGATTTACATATTCCTAGAGAAAAATGGCTAAACTATTTGCAAACAGTGGAGACCCTGATCAGATGATGCATTCTGCGGCATCTGATCTGGGTCTGCACTGTTTGCCGATTACCCTTTTACAGGTCTCCCGACTACAATGGGATAACTGAAATCAGACAGAACATCTATACAGTCTGGTTAAGGTATTATCTGTTTGCCATTGGAGATACAGAGACCTTGTAGACTCTGAAGAATACACTTACAAAGAATTACCCAAATGAACAGTATATTTGTTTGTTGGGTTTTTTCACTCGCTGAATATGATGTGTTTACTTTCTGTAATGTTCCTCAATTCATCTTCACTTTAAAAATATATAGAATGCTTCCACACACAAACACTAAAGAACAGAACAAAAATAAAAAGGAAATAAAATGGAAGAGAAAACTACTTTTTAAGTAGAATAATTTGTGAACACAATAATATTTTTACAGTGTGAGACAAGGGTCCTTATGCTATATGCAAGTAACAAATGCTCACACCAGCCCACACTTCTGTACAGCCGTATCAAGAGCTTCATTGCCTGCTAGTAGAACTTTTGATACTACAAAGACAAAGGTAAACAGAGAAAGACCTGAGGAGGTATGTGCCTTTGATGTTTGCATATGGCATAAAGGCTTTCCCTTGCACTAATCATATGTTTACATATCGAGGGTTGAGCGCAAGACTAGCGTAAGTCAGATGGTTGTTTTTCCCCAAACCTAATCTCCTCACCATGAAGGCGTTATGAAGATTACAACATTTCTTTCTGTAAACAATGAAAATTTAGGTGCCATTGCTCGTATAAGCAATGGCACCTAAATTTGCATTGTTTACAAAGGGGTCCAAGTTGCCCCTAAACAAGGGTTTCAAAAATATGTTTGAGTTACTATAGTCTTGCGCTCAACCCTCGATATATATTCAGTCCTTTTTCACACAGACCAACTTAACCCTTATTGCACTAATCACAACTAAAGCAGACCATATTTTAAAATATTTCTTTTAATTTTTCAGAGAAAATAAGAGTTGACATTTCATGCAAATGTAATCTCATTTTCTCTGAAAAATAACAAAATCAAATTTAGAATGTGTCTGCTGCAAATATGTTTTGTACTTTAAGAGATAAGCTGTAAGTTTGACCTTTCTCATATTTTTTACCTGGATCTGTCCAGGTACTTCCTGATAGACAGTAACCAACAGCCATCAGTTTGACTTTACATATAAACTATTTAGAAACATCTCGTACAAATTGTACAGTGGATATATCCTGATAAATAATAACCAAATATTCTATCATCAAGTAAATTTAGTATTAAGCCTTGAAATGCTGTTAAAGCAAATTTGTACAAGATAACATTCTATATTTTTTATCATTTTTCAAAGAAAATAAGACAACATTTCAAGTGAATCCTCCGGCATACGATTCACATAAAATGTCAAATAAAAGTCAAAAAGGATTGCCTTTGGAAACAAAGAACACACAAAATCAAGAAAGTCGGAGACTCGGTTTGATTGAGTCTCTTCATATGCAACACTGTGGTTTGCAAGGCTGCATACGCCCCCTAGCCCCTGCTAAGCGGTATTCGATTTTCAAAATAACCAGGATGGGCTCAATGATCCCAAAGGAAATAAAATATAACCTGCACTATGATGATGTGTGGGGAGACTTTTCATGGCCGCCACACGGCACAACACCAGCTACAGTAGAATAAATTAAAAATCAAAAAGGATTACCTTTGGAAACAAAGAACACAAAATGTCAAGCCTTTTTTACTCTATAAAATAAAGAAAAATTGTATGCTGGTGCTGTGAATAGCATATCAGGGGTCAAAATCTCTATCGAAATGTAAAACAAAAATAAAACATCAAACAAAATCAAAACATACCAATAAAACAATTAAAGAATAAATATAACTAGCTTTGCAAACTTATAAATGAACCACAACAAGCCCACCTATCTGTAATGTATAAAACCATCAACTTGTACAGTTATGCTGTCTGATCAGGGTCCCTAGATATCACATAATTGAGCTACAATGTGATGCGGTAAAGGTTCTAAAATTTCCAACACTATTATAATTTTGCTTTTATTGCAGCTTTTGAACTTTTGAAAACACTTAGTGAAATTGCTAACAGTGAAGACCCTGATCAGACTGCTCTTTAGGAGCAGTCTGATCTAGGTCTGCACTGTTTGCATATGCCATTTTGTCAGGAACTTTGGGTACGAAATTTTAGGACATTTACTGTACAATATACCTGCAGACAGGTGTGCATAGCAAAGCCTTAGATAAGACTGCATCTCGAGGGTTGAGCGCAAGACTATGGTAACTCAAACGTATTTTTGAAACCCTTGTTTAGGGGCAACTTGGACCCCTTTGTAAACAATGCAAATTTAGGTGCCATTGCTCATACGAGCAATGGCACCTAAATTTTCATTGTTTACAGAAAGAAATGTTGTAAGACTATCGTAAGTCAGATGATTGTTTTTCCCCAAACCTAATCTCCTCACCATGAAGGCGTTATGAAGATTACAACATTTCTTTCTGTAAACAATGAAAATTTAGGTGCCATTGCTCGTATGAGCAATGGCACCTAAATTTGCATTGTTTACAAAGGGGTCCAAGTTGCCCCTAAACAAGGGTTTCAAAAATATGTTTGAGTTACTATAGTCTTACGCTCAACCCTCGAAATACTGTCCAACCTCCTTATAATGGCATTCAGTAAACCAAAATGTAGGAAAATTCTATATACCCTCATTTTGACTGCAATAAATAGGCTCTAGATTTATATTATAACAACAAATTCTGTTTAACATCACAATATTGGGGAACAAAGACTGATATTATAAAGAGGGTTCACAGTATTCAACTGATAATCAAGCCTTTATCTCTCTCTGGACAAATCAACAGATGGTTAGTTGATCATATGGTTTCAGTTTTTGAAGAAGGGGGTGGGTGTATAATTTTTCTTTGTTTCTTTCTTGTTTTTCTATTTTTTTTTTTTTTTTTTTTTTTGTTTATTTGCTTGGCTTGGTAACACATGTAACTCTCTACTTATCAGACAATCTGCATGAAATGCCAAAACCTATTTTCAGGGTAAAATAATACAAATATTCAAAAAACAGTCTGCTGAATTTTTCATCCAGTATACTAAATGTCAATATCATTTTAACCATATAATTTCAAAATTATGGCACACATGTTGTCCACACTAAATTTCATATTTGAAAAAAAAAAAAAAAAAAATGATAAGAACTATTAGTGCCTAAAAATGTAAGGAAATGTTCCTTATGATATCTGCATGCAGCAAAGACTCAGATCAGCCTGCACATTCATACAGTCTCATAGTTCCAGATAAGGGATTTTTCAACTAAAAAGTACTGATTTTTTTCTAATTTCTCCATGAAAACATACTAAATCGGTACCCATTAGAAGGGCCTCACTAAGGCACTTCTAATGTTTACCAACAACATATGCTTTCATGGAGAATTAAGAAAAATATTATGTGGAATTTTCCCCTCTAATCTGGAGCTATGTCTGATAAGTTTATTGCCCCCTTGAAGAAGCCTTGTATTCTTTGCTATCCACAAGCTGACAAACATCCTTATCTGAGTATCTGCTGAACACATATCTTAATATACATTTTCTCATACTCCAGCTTGTTCATTTCTAAGAATGAAACCTTAACCCTGATCCTGCTGAACCCAGATAGGCCCTGCCCTCGCAAACAGTGTAGATCCAGATCAGTTGGCTTCTTTAGAAGCCAACTCATCTGGATCTGCACTGTTTGCAATTATGTGAATTTGTATCGACAACCTTGATCAAGTAATCTGATTGGCTGAAAATTATGTGGGCGTGGCATCTTGACATATTCAGCATGACAAGGTTAAAAGAGCATTTAAGAGAACAAATACACTTGCTAGATTTTCCATATTTTTGTACAAGAAAGACAACTTTTGTGACTTCCTGCTTGTTTTTCTACACAGTGGGAGAAAAATATTCCTTTTAGATAGGTTCCTCTTCATAATAGAGACAAGACAGTCTTGACAGAGTTGCCTTCCCTGAAGTGTATCTTTTCCCCTTTGAAGAGTATTTTGATATATGAGGTAATCACTGGTTTTGCTGTTGTAAATGTCCACTTTACTTCGTTTTAACTACAAGTACCTAATTTTATCCATAAAACCACATGTACAACAGAAAAACTAGTGAATCATTTCAAATGCTCATTTGTAAAATAAGACAAGTTTTCTCTAAATTAAGTAAAACCCAAGCTGCACATAAAACAGAAACTTAATGCATATAACATGAAAAAAAGTGCCTTTAACACATGCATATTCATGCAGTCTACGGTAAATGTCCTAAAATTTCGTACACCAAAGTTTCTGACAAACTGGCACATGCAAACAGTGCAGACCCAGAGCAGACTATTCCTGATAGAGCAGTCTTATCAGGGTCTACACTGTTTGCCATTCCACTAAGTATTTTAAGAAAAAACTGCATAAAAAGCTAAATTTAGTCCGTATGGAATAAAGTGTTAAAATATTAGGACATTTCATCACAAAAACATACCTATATAATTTTGACCCCCTTAAATCCCATTTTTATATAGTAAAAATGGGGTTTACAGGAGTATACATTATCTTTCTTATTTCTGCTTGAAAACATAGATTGTGGGTACTCGTTAGAACTGCCTCATCGAGGCAGTTCTAACGAGTACCCACAATCTATGTTTTGAGCAGAAATATGAAAATTTACAGTTTTTGGAGGTGAAATTGTCTATATATTTGAATAGGCATGTTTTCGTAATGTACCGTAATCAGGGTTTTTGTTGCATGCTTACATAAACCACACATATTGATACAGTAAAACCATATTAGCAAACAGAGAAGGCCTACAGTCTATAGTCTGATTCAGAGTCGCAATTCACACAAACTAGGTGCGGTTTGTTTTTTTTTAGTTTGAGTATGGGTTTTACAGCCCAATCAACACTGTTTAGGTCATGTCCAGCGGGTCAGTTAACCTACTCACACTTTTCCTGGGCAGGTTTAGTCCTCTAACTAATTAACCAGTAATTGTGCACAAAACGACCATAAAAATGATTTCATGATCAATCTCAACAAAAGTTGCACAGCAGAGCTAGGATTCAAACTTGCAACCCCTAGGTCTGCCATCAGACATATTACTGACTGCGCATTACAAAAACATGCCTATTCAAATATATAGAAAATTTCACCTCCAAAAACTGAAATTTTTCAGATAAAAAACTCTGATATTTTTCATATTTCTGCTCAAAACATAGATTGTGGGTACTCGTTAGAACCACCTCAGCTAGGCAGTTCTAATGAGTACCCATAATCTATGTTTTAGCAGAAATAAGAAGAATAATGTATACCCTGTAAACCCCAGTTTTACTGTATGAAAGTGGGGTTTAAGGCTGTCAAAATTATATAGGCATGTTTTTGTGATGGCTATAGTGTCAGCAAACTAGATGCTGTATCAATATTTCAAATATAATTCTTTATTATATGTCTCAATATGTTTTTTATGTAATCAACTTTGTCCAAGCAATTCGAGGGTTGAGCGCAAAACTAGTGTAAGTCAGACGGTTGTTTTTCCCCAAACCTAATCTCCTCACCATGAAGGCATTATGAAGATTACAACATTTCTTTCTGTAAACAATGAAAATTTAGGTGCCATTGCTCGTATGAGCAATGGCACCTAAATTTGCATTGTTTACAAAGGGGTCCAAGTTGCCCCTAAACAAGGGTTTCAAAAATATGTTTGAGTTACAATAGTCTTGCGCTCAACCCTCGAATTGTTAAGTGTCACTGCCCATATGACAGCATCGGCATTAGGTTTGTGATGCTATTCAAAAATATCAAAATGACGTCAGAGATGACTGCAACATTAAAAGTGCCACTTAAAAATAGTTTGATGATTTACTAAATGTTGCCAGGAAAGTATGAAGAATTAAAGGTATTTCAAAATAATATTTTTCTTTTTTGTTTATAATGATAATGGAAACTCCATATACCTGCACAAAAACCTAAAAATGCATGTCCACAAAATCATTGGATCAGAGAGTTAACTGCCCATATGTGCAGTTATCTAGGCCTTCACTGTTCACAGATGGCATAAGGACCCTTTTTTAACTATATGACTGTTTATTTAAACAACATAGGCCGAGGTCATAGCAAGTGAATGTGTAACTTGATTTGGCTATTTGCTATTCCAGTGTACTTCAAATATTATAATGTTTTAAATGAATGTGTTCATATTGGCCCTGTTACAGGTCCAAGGGCAGTCACATTGGCCTGAGGATTGCTGTATTGGCTGGAGGCCAAGCCAAGGGCCAATACAGCCATTTGAAGATCAATGTGACTGACCGAAAACATCCATTTCATGACATTTTTATTGATCAACTTTTTGTTTTCAACTTTTAAAGTGTAGAAAGTAAGTGAAACCTCATTGACTTGTTAATACCATAAAATATTGGCCCAGTCAATACTGTAGAACTTGTGTTTGTGTTGAGGTTTTACGGCCCAGTCAACCCAATGGTGTCATGTTGAGCACGGTCAGTTTACCTAACCACACTTTTACTGTGCAGGCTTAGTCCTCTAAATGGTTAACCAGTATTGTGCATATTCTTTCACCAGAAACTGACAACTGCCCTTTCTTGAATCAATGGAAGGAAGAGAATGACCATAGAAAATATTTCATGATCAATCTCCACGAAAAAATGTTGCCAATCCGGCGGGTGTCGAACTGCAACCTCCTGATCACCAGTTGGACCTGCATCCAACTGAGCCACCAAGGCCAACTAATACCGTAAAATATTAGTCCTTCCAAGCCACTATGTTTTTATCCCCTAAATCTCTAAATCCTTGTAACTTTCAGTATTTGCCCTCATATAAGGCCTGGGCCAAAATCGTATAGAAATCATGCCAAACATTGCATTGCTATGATGCAGACTGTTTGGCACATATTAGAACAATAATTACTTAGCTGATCTATAAACCATTTTTCTATCATGGCTCTTGTGGTATTTTGTAAGTTTTGCGATTCATTGACTATATGGAGACTTGATACACTTCTTAGATTTTCTGCCATTTTTATAAGGGACACAGCTTTTGGGACTTCCTGTTTGCTTTTCTCCACACAAAGCTCCTTCTAAAAAGGGGTCTACTCTTGGGAACAAGTTCTTTCCTTTCAGAATAGACTCCTTTGCAAAAGCAATTTTTCCTGAACATGTTTGCCTTCCCCTTTCAAAAGGAGATAATGAAGCCCAACAAAATATGGGTGGCCAGATATTTGTCCAGAGTTCTCAAGTACTAAAAGGCATGAGTCTACTTTTAACCCTTAAAGCGCCAGTCACAACTATTGTCGTCTGCTTTGTCTTCTGCCGGTTACTTTAAAAGTCATTTCTGCAAACAGTGTGGACCCAGATCAGACTGCTCCTTTCTCATCTGGGTCCACACTGTTAGCCTGTATGCAAAAATAGGTTTGAAAAGTTTGCAAAAATATTCAGCAGACGACAAAAACAGACAAAATTTTCAGATGCAGATTTTCTTGGCGTTATAAGGGTTAATTTAACTTGGCATAACTACTCTAAATATTCTGACACTGTGACTCTTTACCATAATTATCCTTAAAAAAGCAAAGACATTCTATCTAACTATCTCATGCCATGTCCAAAAAGTGATTGCAACGGCAATCAGTGCAGACCCTGAGCAGTTTGATTTCTGTCTACACTGTTTGCGCAGGCATTTCTGTCTGAATATTAAAGGTCATTATAATTTAGTTGTCAAACCCAACAATGCATGGGCAAATGATAAATTTAGCCTACAGTTGTCTCGTTTCTTACAATACTAGACTGGAATGGCTTATTTTTTCTTCATAAATACCACATTTGGGCCACACCATGTGAAAATGTATCTTTGGTCATATGCAGACAGTGAAGACCCAGAACAGCTTGTGCATCTGCATATTCTGATCAAGGCTTCCACTATCCTCTAACTGAATTTATCACGAAAACATTCCTTTATAGTTTTGACCCCTTTAAACCCCACTTTTATACAGAGAAACTGGGGTTTATAGGGGTATACGTTATTTTTCTTATTTCTGCTCAAAAACATAGCTTGTGGGTACTCGTTAGAACCGTTCTAACGAGTACCCACAAGCTATATTTTTAAGCAGAAATGTAAAAAAGTATCAGAATTTTTATATGAAAACATCCAATTTTTTGATGGTGAAATTTTCAATATATTTGAATATGCATATTTTTGTAATGTATTGAATATTATTGCATAAAAAGCAGTGTAACACGTTATTAACAGCCCTGCATTAATCGGCAAAAAGCCGTATATTAACAAGGCAATTCACGCACTGTTAATGCATGGCTAGGCAACTTTCAATATATTTGTACCGGGGCCAAAGATTCGCTGGCGTTACGAGATGTGTACTGCCCAGCCCTAGAACAAGCATAGTCAGTGGAAATTACGTTCGGGAGACATGGGTGAAAAGGCGAAACAAAATAGTGCAAGAAATATCGCAAATGTAGCGAATGTTTTCAGTTTATGCAATAATAGCGATCAAACATGTTTTTTCAATGCATTAACATTCGCCAGGTCCCTTGGGAGGTGTTGAAAAACGCTACTTGTGTGTGCAGTGGATGATCTGAATCTGTATATTTTGCGTATGTTTGAAGGCACTTTTTCTCTTGATGTGGCCCATTTGATAGAATATTTCCATTTCCCCAAATATGGAAGTATGTTGTTATCTTAATATGGCTTAGTGTATTTAACCATAAATAAAATCTTCTGCCCCTGCACCCTCATCAATATCATTTTCTGCATCTTCATCATCATCATCATAATCAAATGGAACATCTCCATTTCCAAGAGAATGAAACTGTCTGAAATCTGTAGGATGAATAGTTTCTTCTTCACTAATACACTCATCTAAATCTCCAAAATATTCCTCCATCAAAACATAGTCTTTGAGTTTATTAGCAAGTGGAAGATTCTCAACTTTATTCTTTGGGCAAGCACCCAAAGCTTCTCTAATAACTGACCTGCAGTTTTCTTGTAATGTTCGTGGATTCTGCGTAGTCTGTTGAAATAAGTCTCGTATTTGAGCTTTAAGCACCTGTGAATAATGACTATTTAAATCTTCTGTTGATTGGAACACAGTGTCTAACAATGTAACAGTTTCCACAGGGACTGTCCAGTAACATCTCATAAGCAGCTGCATAATTTCAATGTCTTTATGGGTCAAGGCCAGAAACAAAGGTTCAAGGTCAAAGTGTGGATGTCTGTCTTCATGGAGCAGACAACATTTCATCAGGCGCCTGACCTTGGCATGAGCATTAAGGTCACAATTATATTTAAGCAAAAGTTTGACAACAAATGGACATTTCTCTTGTATGGCAAACTGAACTGGAGACAAACCATCCAAATTGACCTAAAATTATAGAAAACAATAAACAACCAATTAGACCTACAAGAAATTACAGAAAACAAAGGCACACCATACAAACTGCCTAAAATTAATAGAATAAAAACAAAAACACCTAAATCGACCTGAAATTAAAGAAACTACATGTCCTATCCTTTTCCTAGTGCCTGACTGCATCAGCCTACCAGGCTGTATGTGACAAGACTTCCAAAATGTTTTCCGACAAATATCGAGTCTCTGTGAAATTGTATAATGATTGGGCATTCTGTTAGAAAGTTGGCAACTGCCATTCAGTCTAACCCTAAGTATTTGGAGAGATATCAGCAAACAGTGTAGATCTACATTTGTGTTTGTGTTAGGTTTTACAGCCAGTCAACCCAATGGGTTCATGTCTAGCGCAGTCAGTTTACCTGACCACACGTTTACTGGGCAGGCTTAGTCCTCTAAGCGGTTAACCAGTATTGTGCACATTCTTTTGCCAGAAACTGACAACTGCCCTTCTTGAATCAACTGAAGGGAGAGAATGACCGTAGAAAATATTTCATGATCAGTCTCTACGAAAAGAATGTTGCCGACCTCGGCGAGGGATGAACCTGCCACCTCCTGGTCTCCAGTGGGACGGCGTATCCAACTGAGCCACCGAGGCCATGTAGATCTAGATCAAATATCACAGAATGTGGCATCTGTTCAGTTCTACAATGTTTGACACTCATCCAGTAGCTTTTAGACATCAACAGTGATTAAATAGACTTGTTCAGCCTATAGTACAAGTAGGGTAAAGAATTGTCCCATTTTCTAGCATAAATATGATATGCATTTTTTATTAGTTCCCTATAGAAACATAAATTGTGGCTACTCATTTGAATGACATTATCACAGAGATACTAATGTGATACATGTTCTTTTTGTGCTGTCACTACCTCTTTACCCCTTTATGCAGAGCTGACTTTTCTACCATAACTCTTCAGGCAGGTCCATTTCATATATAAGGGGTGTCTGATTAGTTTTAATTATTATCATGTTTTGTAGAAATTTCTTCACTTAATGCAAACAGTGTAGACCCTGATCAGATGCCGCATTCTGCGGCATCTGATCTGGGACTACACTGTTTATCAATGTCTCTTTTATGGGACACTAGGCTTAAATGTGTTAATTTGTAAGATGTACTCAATCTGAGACAAATGATGAACTCAAGTCCTACATTAAGAGGGTAGCAGCTAGGCTACAGAGGTATCAGGCAATCCAGTTATTTTACTGTCAGTGATAGTAAGTGGACTATTTTCGTAGCAAAATAAGAAAATGAAAACTACCATGTTAATATTACATCCTGTCTTTATCAAGAGATCCACTAAATGTACATGGTTATTACCAACAGCAGCAAACAGGGGCTGAGGGACAGATGGTATTTGAAACAGTTTTCTGGAGAACTTCCTGTCGGTGAGAATTCGTCTTGCTATGGCATCATCATTCTTCTCACAGGCAACATACAATGGCGAGTAGCGCTTTGCATTGAGAGTATTAATATCACAACCTGTAGAGGATATCATAATTGATAAACAACAACAGAAAAGGGACTATGTGATCTGCGGACAACACAGGCCCAGATCAGTCTGCGCATTTGCACTGTCTCCACAAAAGAATGTTGCCATACCCGGCAGGGATCGAACCCGTGACTTCCTGACAACCAGTCATTTATAGCACAGGACATTGTATTTTTTTTTTATTTCCAAAGAAAATGTCTTGACAATTTATGTGAATTGTCTGCCAAGTATGAAATGTTGACTTATTTTCTTTGAAAAAAAGGACATAAGAAATGAAAATGTCATCTGCTGCAGTTGTGATTGGTGCTTTAAGAATTAAAATATATGTTGTGGATACTCATTAAAATTTCCATGACATGGCAATTCTTATAAGCATCAAGAGCACATGCTTTTATGAAGAAATCAGAAAAATATCTATACAGTGAAACTTGTCTGTTCTGAATACTTATAGTGCCAGAAAACTTTAGATTTGATTAGACACAGGACTGTCAAAAAGCATGGCTTTTTAGATACCCCCACAAGCAAAACATAATGAACAGATAGAAAGACAGATGGATGTGAAAACATTATACCCCCACCCACAAAGAGAGTTTGTAGGAGATATAATTAAGCGGATCACTGATGGGTTTATTCTCTGTCAGAGGTGTGTATTCCTAGATTGAATGGTCAGAAAGACATTTTTTGGACATAAAAATACTGAAAATTTGGTGAACTCATTCAAATGGATAGTTTGTTTGCAGATTTATTCAATACACTTGACTGAAGGTGATAGCCAAGGCCATTTTATCAACAATAAGCAATAAACCTAATAAACCTTCATGGCACAATATATGAAATAGTATACAAAAAGGGTTAAACTAACCATTTAATATGTTTTTTTGTTTGTTTTTTTTTTTTTTTTTTGTTTGTTTTTTTTTTTTCATTTACCAAAGAGTGCTTAAAATGTTACACACTGCCATAGACAAAAATAATCAAATCTGATATAACAAATACCTCAGTGTTCACAGTCCTTCCTTCAGTACTAAAATTCATTATATACTTATTTGAAGGTGACTGGATAATATAATTTCAGGGGAGGCAACTGTCAAAATTGTTGTTTCACCTCCTAAAAAGGGGTCTACTCTAAAGGGAAAGAACAGAGCAAATTCCTTTAACAGTAAGGCTAAGTATGTAGGAAAGAAAACAGGAAGTCACAGTTGTTTCCCTTGTAGAAAGTGTAGTGTATACATTTTTAATCAACAGGGCCCAATTGTTCAAAGCATTGTTAGCTTAACAAGCTCGTTAGTGGTCAACATTTAACTGTTCTAGTAAGTACAGTATCTAATTCACAGGTATTTTTGCTGAAAAAATATGAGTAGCTTTTGCAAATGCAAAAGCTACTCACATTTTGTCAGCAAAAATATTAGCGTATATGCCATATTCAATGGTCAAAGTCTTAACGTAACGTTAACTAATGACATCATTAGTTTTGAACAACAGGGCCCAGGTATAAAAATGGACAACCTATATCATAAAAATAAAAGAAAAATTCTTTAACCTGAGGTGAAAATCACCCTTTCAAATTGGTTAAGTCACTGTTTGTTTTTCTTTTTGCTATTTCAGAAATAGCAGGATAAGTTCACCAAAGTTAGCAAAGATCAAGGTATTTATATTTGCAGAGCTAGAGTACTGCCATATTGTCATCATTGAGAGCATTCACATATAATAACCTATCTAAACATGAAATCTACAAGATTATGCAGAGCATGTGTATATAATTCCTGGTGTGACCATACTTTTATTTACATTGTTATTTCTGTTTGTAAATTTTTTATTTTTTGTACCTTATATGAGAAAAGTTCTATGGTGAATTTTCAAGTTTTCTGTTTCAACTATCAGCAGACACATGCTAATCCTTATGCAGTTTAACCCTTGCCATGCTGAATAAATTAAGACGCCCCACCTACTTCTAATTTTCAGCCAATCAGATTACTTGATCCACATTGTTGATAAAAATTCACATTTGTTTGTTTGTGTTGAGGTTTTACGGCCTAGTCAACCCAATGGGGTCATGTCGAGCGCCGTCAGTTTACCTAACCACAAATTTACTGGGCAGGCTTAGTCCTCTAAGCAGTTAACCAGTATTGTGCACATTCTTTCACCAGAAACTGACAACTGCCCTTCTTGAATCAGCGGAAGGGAGAGAATGACCGTAGATCAATCTCCACGAAAGAATGTTGTCGACCTCGGCGGGGGCTGAACCTCCGACCTCCTAGTCTCCAATCGGATGGTGCATCCAACTGAGCCACCGAGGCCGGCATATAAATTCACATACTTAATAACAAAAAAAAACAGATCCAGATCAGTTGGGGGATCTACTCTGTTTGTAAAGGCAGGACATATCCACGTTCAGCAGGACTAGGGTTAACCCTCAAAGTGCCAGAAACATGAGCAGCAGACGAAATTCTGAAATATTTATTTTTATTTTTCCATGAAAATAAGGCTTGATTATGACCTTTTCTGGGTAACTTGATTAACAATGTGTCTGTTGGCAGACCAGTCACATGATATATGAAGCCTTATTTCCTCTAAAAAAAACAACAACCAAAAACCATTCAACAAAACAACAAACAAAACCTGTCATAGGATAGGCTAGCTCACCTGAATACATTCTAATCCATCATATGGAAAATTAATGAACCCTGTGGTGAGTATCTATGCATTATGAACACACGCCTATGTAATTTTGACCCCCTTAAACCCTATTATATAGTAAAACTGGGGTTTACAGGGGTATATATTATTTTTCTTATTTCTGCTCAAAAATATAGATTATTTTGAGTAGAAATATGAAAATATCAGAATTTTTTATCTGAAAATTTTCATTTTTTGGTGGTAAAATTTTCAGTATATTTGAATAGGCATGTTTTCATAATGGGAATCAAGCGGCTCCCATTTTTAGAAATATGAATGATTTTCCACAAGTGACTGAAGAGATATGAGCATTAAAAAAACTTGTGTGACAGGAACACAGATGACAGGGTGACTACAATAGCTTTCTTCATACTTTATACAACTGAGCTAAAAAAAAAGAAAGTCTGCTACAATTCTGAACGGCACTTTAAAAGTTAATATTTGTATAGTGGCAGAATTTTTCATTTTCATCTTGATTATAAGATTTATTTATTTTTTTAAATTAGCAAAAATAACTTTAATAGAAATAAAATATCATCACAGTTTAATTTGTACTTCTACAAATACAAAATTCATCATAAACTGATAAAACACCAGGGCCCAGTTGTTCAAAGCTAACGATGTCGTTAGTTAACGATTTGTTAAAATTTACATCCAGTGATAAGCAAAAGCTACTCACATTTTTTCAGCAAAAAATATCAGAATATTGTGTATTGAATCTGCTAAAACAGTTAACGAAATGACCCTTAACGAGCTCGTTAAGCTAACGACGCTTTGAACAACCAGGCCCAGTAAGTCAAGTCTTTATATCCAACTTTTCTGGGGGGCAGTACCCGCTACTTCAGGGGAAACAGAAATTTTACAGAATTCTCTTTCTTCCAAAGCTTTGCTGTGCTTACACTGTCTGCAAAGCTTTGAAAGAAAGAGAATTCTGTAACATTTCCATGTTTCCCTGAAGAAGAAGGTACTGCCCCCAAAACTGTGGATAGAAAGAGTGGACTTACTATTGTTTTATTCATGAGGATTCAATATTTTGATAAATTGATAATGTATTTAAAAGAGTTTACACTGGAACCTATGAACATTAATAAGTATATTAAAACATATGTAAAATGAAAATCTAATTAAAACTTGAAGTGAATTATTTCCTTATCTGTCCATGATCTTCCTCTGAAGCTATAAGACATTGAAAATTTATGACCTTACAGCTTGTCCCACTCTTACATGTATTTCATTGTTAGTTCCCTGTGCCTTAACCCTGGTCCTGTTGAACCTGGATTTATCCTGCATTTGCAAACAGTGTAGATCCAAATCAAGTGGCTCCTTTAATCAGTTGACTTAGAAACAACATGGATCAAGTAATCTAATTGGCTGAAAATTAGAAGTGATTGTGGAATCTTAATTTATTCAGCATGGAAAGGGTTAAGTTATTTTCAGGGGAAAATTGCCCATTAACAGCAGGTTATGGTAAGAATGATAACTGCAAATATTACCTGCTTCTATGAGAAGGTGAGCAGCTTCACTGTAGTAATGTAACACAGCATTATGTAGAGCTGTATTGGAGCCTGCTTTATCTTTGAGATTCAAGTTACTGCCTGCTGACACCAGTGACTGTATAACCTGACAAAACAAAATTAATCTTTAGCAAGCTTTTGACAAAAATACATGGACACGTGTATTGCATGTTTTCCAAGTAAACAAAACTTCAGATATCATTCAGACTCTGTCCAAAGGGATGATTAACCTTTACCACTCTGTGAGCAAATTCAGATGATGTAAAAATGACAATATTTTCCTAACAACACAATTTGCATGAAGTGACAAACCCTATTTTCTGGTAAAAATAAGAAAAATATTTCAAAATGTTGTCTTGAATTTTTTACCCAGAGTGCTAAACATTTATACATAGTTAACCAAAGTTGTACACATTTATAATTTTGAGTCTGTAATGCAAAGATATTTGTTAAACTGAAATGCATTATGAACACACGCCTATTCAAGTCTATAGAAAATTTCACCTCCAAAAAAACTGAAAATCTCTATACTTTTAATATTTCTGCTCAAAACACAGATTGTGAGTACTGTTCTAACAGTACCCACAATCTATGTTTTGAGCAGAAATAAGAAAAATAATGTATAACCCTGTAAACCCCAGTTTTACTATATAAAAGTGGGCTTTAAGGGGGTCAAAATGATATAGGGGTGTTTTCATGATGGGTTCCAAAAAATCTATTAGATGGAGCCTAAATTTAGACTATATACATGAGAACATAGCCGAAAGGCAGCATTACTTATGTCTAAGGACTCTATAATAGTGAAGGACAGATGCTATGACATTGTACAAAATTAATGGATTATTAATATACAAATTCCAGTCTATAAAATTGTTCTGCCACATATTGGCCAATACAACTATAATTTTTTTTACAACTACATAAAATCCTCTTTGTTCAACTATGTACCTGAATGGTTTATAGCTCATTTTGTGGCAGATCAGTTGGTCAATAACCTAAAGCAAATAAAAAGAACATCCTATTAGGTAAATGTTCTTTTAGCTCTATCACCACCATCACGAAAACATACCTATATAATTTTGACCCCCTTAAACCCCACTTTTATATAGTAAAACTGGGGTTTATAGGGGTATACATTATTTTTCTTTTCTGCTCAAAAACACAGACTGTGGGTACCCGTTAGAACTGCCTCATTGAGGCGGTTCTAACGAGTACCCACAATCTATGTTTTGAAAAGAAATATGAAAAATATCAGAATTTTTATCTAAAAATTTTCCTTTTTTGGTTGTAACAGTTTCAATATATTTAGGTAGGTGTGTTTTCGTAATGTTTCTGTAGGTATACTAGTACAGAAATGTGTGATGGGGATATGGGGTGGGAAGCAGAGGAAGATATGGAAGGTGACGATTAACCTTGGTCTTGCTGGACCCGAATATGTCCTGTCTTTGAAAACAGTGTAGATTCAGATCAGTTGGCTTTTGAAGAACCAACTGATTAGGGTCTGTACTATTTGTTTTCAAGTATGTGAATTTGCATCAACAACCAGGATCAACTAATCTGATTGGCTGAAAATTAGAAGTGGGCATCAGCATGGTAAGAGTTAATGCTTTTTTTAAACAATTTAAATTTATAATTTATTTATAATTAATGTATTAATATTTGTTCAGCAGGATTCCCCATCATATTTAACCAGCTATAAATAGACTTTTCGGTGTGGTACCTAATGGCAGGGGAGGCAAATATTATTATACCACAAATTAAAGAATTGTTAGCAAACATTCAAGTTTTCAAATGTTGTTGTTTACCTAGCTAGTACTGTAATGCACAAGTAATGTATACAATTTAAAAAATATCATAAAAGCATGTTGTTAACTACCTGCAAATAGGTAGTTCTATCAAATGTTATCATTTACGCAACGACACATATTTATTTTATTGATTGTATTTATTTAAGCTAATAGCCCAAGAGGGCAACAATCCCTCACCTGAGGAACAGTTAGCTGAAGGTATGAATATAATTCAAAACTCTAAGAGACCATCACAGATGTTTTTGCCATAGGTTTCATCCTATGCATACATAGTTAACACAAACACGTCCTTTGTTTGAAGATTTTTCAAATGTTCCTTATTGATTTGAAATGTTTATAGTCTAAGACACCTGAGGAGAGTTAGTTGGGACATTGAAACCAGAGGCCCAAAATTGAACTTGCCCAAGCTTTGATGCAAGTCTCGATTACCAGTAACTTTGATGATGATTTGATAAAAAATGACCATACAGGCATTACGACACCATTTTCCCATTAAAATGAAGTCACTATCATCAGCACAACATTTTCCAA